>CM059200.1:54235860-54765159 GCA_030323885.1 Branchipolynoe longqiensis | reverse complement strand
TCTACTGAGGGTGGCCCACTACTTATGAACTAGCCTACTCTACATATATAGGCTTGTACATAGTTTGTAGCTGTTTGTTATTTACTGACAGTGGTCCAGATTACCCCCTTTGGGCACCCCAGTTTGTGGGCCGTTACCTATCACATGCCCTTCTGGGGTTTTGCCCCAGGGTGTTTTCAGGGTCTCCCTTTATCACATATATATTTTCATATTTTTTCAGATCGGGAGTCTCTGTTTTTGATGGTTTGTGGTTGTTTGTTATCTACTGAGGGTGGTCCAGGTTTCTCCCTTGGGGCAGCCCAGTTTGTGGCTTATTAAATCCTTGTTGCACTCAGTCTCGGGTAGCGGGAATATTCATTCCATGACACCTCTCATGTTTAGTGTCCTTTTGATGAAGCCTGTCTGCGTGTGGTGGCATTGACAATAGACCTTGAGTGCCGCTATCCAACTTTACTAACACGTTAACCAGAGACTGGATGCATTGAGACCAGACGGCATGGCCACATGAGTTGAGCGTCCGTCCCCTGTTTTGGGAGATCGGGGGATCCAAACCAATGAGATCGTCGGTTCAAACCCTGGTCCGAGTCAAACCAATGACTTTAAAATTGATACTTGTCACATCCTAGCCTGGTACTCGGCATTACTAGGATAGGGCAAGGACTGGTTCGCTCAGTGTCAAGGTAATGTGACTGAGAGCGATATCAGGTCATGGTGCTGGCGGCCTGATTTCCCAGTGGGGCAGCACTATAAAATCACCATGAGTGTGCACTGTCACAAGTCAGTACCCATCCTGATATCGCCTTAGATGTTGCTAGGACATAAAACAACAACAAACAAACAAACTGGATGCATTGACCGAGTCGGTAAAAGAGCACTGCCTGACTTCCTGTGTGGGAGGTCATGCATTCATTCACACAGCGGCTTATTCTGACCAATGGCTTACCAAATGTATACTTGTCGCAAGCTAGCCTGGCACTCAGTATTAATACCGACCCACCCAGGGGGGAGGCAAATGACTAACACAAGTATATACCTACGTATATATACAACGTATATACTGATGTAAGCGAATATGCATGGTGCTTCCCCCAGCGGCTATGGCCGGAACTCGCTGGTTAGTTCGCCGCCTTACCGCCGGGCACGCACAGCGCCTATATACGCTGTGGGCGATAGCCGGGCATTTTAGTTACTCTCAGCTAGTCACTATAGTCATTCCTTCACTCAACAATTTTTTATTTTTTATTTATTTTTATTTATTTATTTTAATTTTAATTTGTCTATTTTATTCCTTTATTCTACCTACTCATTCACTCTGTTCTCTTCTATTGGTAGGGCAGTTGAGCCCAGACAGGTGCATTGTTTGACTGTTATCACTTTCCTAATAAATAATGTACCCACCACTCAGCCTCCCCGTGCTATTCTTACATATACATAAACAATACCCGTAGTCATAGAGAGGGACAATGAATTCACCACAATCCAGAAACCGGAAAGGAGCTATTTCTGCGGAATTGATATAAACTGGTCCCGGTGCGTTCTCACATGTTTTAATAAAGCACCAGCCGGGTATAAGAATTGCTGAAACTGGTTGTGGGCTGAAACATGGGAGAAGGCACTGGGACCAGTTTATATCAATTCTGTAGAAAAAATATATATATATATATATTTTACCTCGGTATACAGCCTCAGGCTAGGGAGAAGGAAGCACGTGAGGTACCAGCAATTAGCATATACAACTCACGACTGGATTACGTGTCGTTGGGTTGCTCCGGCAAATTTAGTCTACATACAAGCTAATACGCAGTAAGTATCATAAAAACTGTGGTTAGCTTAATCATGATGCATTAGAGCATCATTATGGAAAGTTTAGACTTTCTTTGGTCCATTTTGGACGAGTTATTTGGTTATAAAAAACCAAGGATAGAATTCCTTCTCGAAGGATTGAAACCGGTCATTAGCGGTTCTGTCAACACCCGAGTCACCGTGTGATTATGGGTAGAGATGTGGGCTCTGCCTCGTCTCCTGTGGAAATTCTCTCGTACTCTAATAGAGAGTAATGTTGGAGATGCTCCTGGGTTTCTTTTATAGACTCCCCACAAACTTTTTCAGGCGTTTCTCCGAGTTTCGTAGCATTTTCTCCAACTTGTTGACGTTGTAGTCACAGGTGGGAGAAGTGTGCGGGACAGAGGGATGGGCGGGCCGATACACTGGTCCCGACCCCGCGTAAGGTTTGGGCTTGACCCACAACCCACGCACAAATTTAGCTTATTACGCCTGTGTTATAACGGTATAAACACGTTCTCTAACACCAATAGATGTCCAAATGAGTTTGAAACAACCATATTGTGACATATATATATACCGGGACTGACCAAAAATCTTTGTTTCAGCTCCCGATGGCCACGAAGCGGAGTAAGCGCGGTGCAGCAGCAGCCGAGGGGCGTGTTCCGAGTGGAGGGGACGAGGAGTACGACTCCTCACCCGTGTTGTCGGCAGTGCCTTCGACACAGCCCGGGGCGCATATTCTCTCCGAGGAGGACATAGTGCCTGACGGCGCCGCGGCTCAAAATTGGGAGACGCGGTTTGCGGCGATGGAGAGTCATATAATGGCTCTCAAACCACCGGTGTCTCGTAAACGGCGAATGCCGAGTGTTCAAGAGGAGTCTTCTTTGGAGGATTTCTCGGAGACAGACTCAGAGATGGAGCTTAGGGCTCCTCCTCCTTCTCCTAAACGGAGGAAGAAGAAGAAACATATTGTTTCTTCGGGTGATGATTTCACCAAGGAAAGGGGGAGGACTGGGCTTCGCAAAAAGCGCAAGACCAAGTCCAAGAAGAAGAAGAAGAAGAGGAAAGATTCTTCTTCTTCTGACTCGTCCACGGATTCCACTTCCACGGAATCGGACTCAGACACGCAATATGAAGGTGTCTATGCTGCCATTGGGGGCAAAGTGGCTAAGAAAGTCGAGAAGCCAAGGGCTAAGCGTGTGAAAACCACTACGCTTATGCGTGAGAACATTAATGGCCATTTCCGCACGTTTAAGCCGGCGGAGATTATTTCTAAGTTATCAGATGAGTTAACAGGCATTAAAGGTGTTCCCAACTCCATCATTAAGGAGATGGATCGAGATGTCAATATGACGGAGGACCGTAAGAGATTTGAGGGTGTGTTGCACACAGTGCATAAGGCGGTGCTTGGTACCCTAACAGCTATTGCTCCTGTAGCAAACAGAATGCAACGAGAAAACAAGTTCTCGTCTTTGGCTAAGACGATGGACAAAGGTATTGCATTGTTGGCGGCGGCAGGTAATTACCTGTCGTATCGAAGATATGAAAATGTTTTCAAGTCGGTTTGCACAGATGCTGGCAAAGAAGTGGCTCGCTCAAAGAAGGTTACTGATAATGATGGGAAAGAGTTTACGCTCTTTCTTGCTCCAGAGCCGATTAAAGGGAAACCTTTAGATAACACGAAAATGTTTGGCGGTCAACTACAATACCTCTATAAAGAGGTAGAAACTGCAGCCAAGAGTGGCAAAAACATGGATGGTAAGAAGAAACAGGAAACTCCTCGTTTCAAAAGGTCACGAGGGGATTTTCGTCCACGGCGGTTCACCAGGGGAACCAGACCGGGCTCAAACTTCGGTCAAGCTTTTCGGGGCCGGGGCGCTCGCTCAGGCTGGACCGACAACACCGCACGGCCACTGGGCCGAGGTGTCAACTCGCCGAGACCCTTCCCCAGGGGCGGGTCCAAGTAGAGGTTGAAACACAAACGTTACAAGTCCTTCCAGCCTCTAAAACCACACAAACTGTAAGCAACTTTGTGGCTGGTAATATTAATAATCATATTTCTGAGTGGCACAAAATTACTAGTGACCAAGAAATTTTACAAATAGTTAGGGGTGTTCACATTCCCTTCACACAAATTCCGGTACAAGGCAGGATACCTTTTCCTTATAACATTGAACCGGTTGAACGAGAGGCATTAACTAAACAGGTACAAAAATTCTTTGAGAAAGGAATTATACAAAAAGTGACATACTGTTCAGGAGAGTTTATTTCAAACATCTTCTCGAGACCAAAGCCTAATGGCGAGGTTCGAATGATCCTGGATTTAACAATCCTTAATAAAATGGTTGAATATCGACATTTTAAAATGTTCTCGCTAGATACAGCACGCGATCTGATTACGCCAGATGCGTGGATGGCTAGTGTTGATTTACAAGATGCATATTATACGCTTCCCATAAGAGAAAAAGACCGGAAATTTCTTCGGTTTCTTTGGGATAACCAACTCTATGAGTTTACCTGCATGCCGAATGGTTTAGCTTGTGCCCCTCGTTTATTCACTAAACTGCTTAAACCTGTTTTCTCAGTAATGGCGCGGAAAGGTCATATAATGTTTCCATACATAGATGATTCCTTTATTATAGCATCAACACAAATTGATTGTGGGAATGCAGTTTTGGATTTATGTGCATTACTTACTAAATTGGGGTTTTATGTACATCCACAAAAGTCAGTGTTTAAACCAACAAAACAACTCAAATGTTTAGGGTTTATTCTGGATACACAGTCTCTTACAGTGTCGATAACAGAACAAAAACTAATTAAGTTTATGAATACAGCGACCCAGCTTATTAAGTTACCAAAACCTAAAATTAGACAGGTCGCAGTCCTTATTGGGATAATGATATCGTATGCACCCGCTATTCTATACGGGAAGGCCCATATTAAATCTCTAGAAATAGATAAAAATTTAGCGTTAACACGAACTAAGGGAATTTTGAGCGAAAGATGTTTATTTCGCAAGAAGGGCTACAGGATATTGAATGGTGGATGGAACACATAGCAAGTTCACCAAATCCAATCCGTATGGCGGAACCTAATACGGTAATTACTACTGATGCTTCGTTAGAAGGTTGGGGAGCTCATCGAGATGGGGTCACAACAGGAGGTAGATGGCTTGATGATGAAAAATCAGACCATATTAATGCGCTAGAATTGCGTGCTATTTATCTGGGCTTATGTAGTTTAGTAAAGATACATAAATCACAAGTTAGAATACTAACTGATAATACTACTGCCATGGCATATATTCGTAACATGGGTGGAACCAAATCAAAGCCTTGCAATCAGTTGTCTAAACTGATTTGGAACTGGGCACAGGCTCAACAAGTCTGGCTGACTGTAGCGCATATTCCAGGGTCACAAAATACACTTGCAGACCATAAAAGTAGAAATTTCCATGACCATTTAGAATGGTCTCTCTCTACACCTTTGTTTAACTTCATTTGTGAAAAATGGGGTACACCTAAAGTTGACTTGTTTGCATCACGAAATAATAACAAATTACCTTGTTATGTTTCTTGGCATCCTGAACCGGAGGCTTGGAAAGTAGATGCATTTGCTATTACCTGGGAAAATAATTATTTTTATATTTTCCCACCGTTTAGCATTATCAGCCGAGTTGTCAGGAAAATCGGTTTGGAAAGGACACATGCTATACTGGTGGTGCCCGATTGGGACACGCAACCTTGGCTGCCAGCAGTTTCACAACTGGCAAAAGAACGTATACGATTCCCAAGAAAACTCGGGAATCTGACACACCACGGACCGCTAGTGGTTCACGGCGACGTGTCAACGACGCCTCTATTGGCATTCCTTTTCTAAGGAACCAGCTGCGGCAATTTGGATTGGACAAAATTACTGAGAATAGGATAGTAGCTGATGCCTGGAGGCCAGGAACTGTTAAAATGTACACATCCTATTTAAAGAAATGGGGTGTACATTGTTTGTTAATGAAAGTTAAGCCAACAAATCCAACAATTTCACAAGTAGCTCGTTTTCTTCGTTCTCTAGAGGATGAGGGACTATCCTTTGGGTCGATTAATGCGGCAAGATGTGCGTTATCAATCATATTACCGAGAATTGATGGCGAAACAGTTGGAAAACATTATGTTCTTGGATATCTACTTCGTTCAATTTATCAAAGGAATCCTCCAAAACCAAAGTATAGTCGGTTTTGGGATGTGTCTGTAGTATTTAAGTTGTTTCAGGCTTGGCCTCACAACTCGTGGTTAGATTTAAAACAATTAGGTTTTAAGGTCGCGGTCCTGTTATTATTAGTAACCGGACACAGAGGACAGACCATTGTTGCTTTGTCTTTAACTGGATTAGAAATAGACAAGAAACAAGCTACGTTTGATTTAGCACAATTGCTTAAATCGAACACGTTGGGTGATCCTTTATCTACGGTTCACTTAGACTGTTTTCCGAGTGATCGGAAATTATGTGTTGTGTCAGCCATACGGGCTTATATATCTAAAACAAAGGATTTACGTGCATCACAACAACTATTAGTGAGCTTTATAAAGCCACATAAGGCAATTTCACGAGACACCCTTGCCAGATGGACAATTACGGTGTTGAAATTGGCTGGAGTGGATACGAACAAATACTCATCCCACTCAACTAGAGGTGCCATGGTCTCCAAGGCACGGTTGCTAGGTGTTTCTGTGAAAAGAATACTAGCGCATGCAGGCTGGAAGACGGCTAAGTCGTTTGCAAAACATTACAACAAACGACTAGAAAAGCCTACCGGCATTGCAAAGCGCCTGCTCGCCAACTAACAAGAATAGGTGAGAACAAAAACGTTGAATATTATATAAGAATGGATGATATTAAGGATAAAAATGAATTATGTAAAGGTCTCCCTAGCCTGAGGCTAGCCTGAGGCTGTTTACCGAGGTAAAATAGTATAGTTATACGAATCTTACCTGGGTATAGATGATGGATAACTGTTGTTTTCCCGAGGTATAAGCCTCGGGTAGATGTGGGCTAGGGCCCACCCACCACGCCCTGCCACGTCTATCCCGTTGGTGTACCATTACGGGAAAATCATAGTATCCATTGTAATGAAAGATCATTTTTATCCTGAATAAGTAGGTTAAAATTGCTGGTACCTCACGTGCTTCCTTCTCCCTAGCCCACGTCTACCCGAGGCTTATACCTCGGGAAAACAACAGTTATCCATCATCTATACCCAGGTAAGATTTGTATAACTATACTATATATATATATATATATATATATATATATATATATATATATATATAACGCAAAGCTATCCTTCTAGCTATTTTGCCCTTAAGCTATTGATCTCGATTGACAAGTCAATACAGACTTCCTCGGCTCGAGCCCGCCTGGAGGCCAACCATGAAACCACCAATCATTGGCGAGCGCAGTCGCTGCCAGGCCCAACGTAAATCCACATTTATTGTCACTTTACTATTTCACCGCCTCATCAACCCTCTATCTGCTACCACACCTGTGAATCTGGGGCCCGCCTTTATTCACTGAGGCACATCCTGTCAGTGTGAGAGTGAGAGTGTATTAGTCACTGTGGGGCACTATTCAGCGCATTCAAAGGAAAACTGTTCCTATTCACTGTGGGGCACTGTTCACCGCATTAAACCGAAAACTGTTGTTATTCATTGTGGGGCACTGTTCAGCACGTTAAACTGAAAACCGGTCTTATTCACTGTGGGGCACTGTTCACTGCGTTAAACTGAAAACTGTTGTTATTCACTGTGGGGCACTGTTCAGTGCATTAAACTGAAAACTGGTCTTATTCACTGTGGGGCACTGTTCACTGTGTTAAACTGAAAACTGATCTTATTCACTGTGGGGCACTGTTCACTGTGTTAAACTGAAAACTGGTCTTATTCACTGTGGGGCACTGTTCAGCATGTTAAACTGAAAACTGATCTTATTCACTGTGGGGCACTGTTCACTGTGTTAAACTGAAAACTGTTGTTATTCACTGTGGGGCACTGTTCAGCATGTTAAACTGAAAACTGATCTTATTCACTGTGGGGCACTGTTCACTGCGTTAAACTGAAAACTGTCCTTATTCACTGTGGGGCACTGTTCACTGCGTTAAACTGAAAACTGTTGTTATTCACTGTGGGGCACTGTTCACTGCGTTAAACTGAAACCTGTTGTTATTCACTGTGGGGCACTGTTCACTGCGTTAAACTGAAAACTGTTGTTATTCACTGTGGGGCACTGTTCACTGCGTTAAATTGAAAACTGTTGTTATTCACTGTGGGACACTGTTCACTGCGTTAAACTGAAAACTGATCTTATTCACTGTGGGACACTGTTCAGCGCGTTAAACTGAAAACTGTTGTTATTCACTGTGGGGCACTGTTCACTGCGTTAAACTGAAACCTGTTGTTATTCACTGTGGGGCACTGTTCACTGCATTAAACTGAAAACTGTTGTTATTCACTGTGGGGCACTGTTCACTGCGTTAAACTGAAAACTGTTGTTATTCACTGTGGGGCACTGTTCACTGCGTTAAACTGAAAACTGATCTTATTCACTGTGGGACACTGTTTACTGCATTAAACTGAAAACTGTTGTTATTCACTGTGGGGCACTGTTCACTGCATTAAACTGAAAACTGATCTTATTCACTGTGGGGCACTGTTCACTGTGGTAAACTGAAAACTGATCTTATTCACTGTGCGGCACTGTTCGCTGCGTTAAACTGAAAACTGATTGTATTCACTGTGGGGCACTGTTCACTGCGTTAAACTGAAAACTGTTGTTATTCACTGTGGGACACTGTTCACTGCATTAAACTGAAAACTGTTCGTATTCACTGTGGGCCACTGTTCACTGCGTTAAACTGAAAGCTGTTGTTATTCACTGTGGGGCACTGTTCACTGCATTAAACTGAAAACTGATCTTATTCACTGTGCGGCACTGTTCACTGTGTTAAACTGAAAACTGATCTTATTCACTGTGGGGCACTGTTCACTGCGTTAAACTGAAAACCTTTGTTATTCATTGTGGGGCACTGTTCACTGCGTTAAATTGAAAACTGATCTTATTCACTGTGGGGCACTGTTCACTGCGTTAAACTGAAAGCTGTTCTTATTCACTGTGGGGCACTGTTCACTGCGTTAAACTGAAAACTGATCTTATTCACTGTGGGGCACTGTTCACTGCGTTAAATTGAAAACTGTCCTTATTCACTGTGGGGGCGCTGTTCACTGCATTAAACTGAAAACTGTTCTTATTCACTGTGGGGCACTGTTCACCACATTAAATTGAAAACTGTCCTTATTCACAGTGGGGCACTGTTCACCGCATTAAACTGAAAACTGTTCTTATTCACTGTGGGGCACTGTTCACTGCGTTAAACTGAAAACTGTTGTTATTCACTGTGGGGGTGCTGTTCACTGCGTTAAATTGAAAACTGTCCTTATTCACTGTGGGGGCGCTGTTCACTGCATTAAACTGAAAACTGTTCTTATTCACTGTGGGGCACTGTTCACCGCATTAAACTGAAAACTGTTGTTATTCACTGTGGGGCACTGTTCACTGCGTTAAACTGAAAACTGGTCTTATTCACTGTGGGGCACTGTTCACTGCGTTAAACTGAAAACTGTTGTTATTCACTGTGGGGCACTGTTCACTGCGTTAAACTGAAAACTCTTCTTATTCACTGTGGGGTGCTGTTCACTGCATTAAACCCAAAACTCTTCTTATTCACTGTGGGGCAATGTTCACTGCATTAAACTGAAAACTGGTCTATATATATTACAGTGATAAGAGCAAGGTGCCCGTTGCGATATGAATACCTGAATATAATCAAGCATTTTATTATTTGTCCATGCATTCTCAACAGAGATATTGCATGTGAAATCATAGGCACTCGGCGAAAGTATCCAAATAGAGTGGTTCCAGATTCTGCCGATAGATGTCACTAGCTTAACTGGCGGGGTCCATTTGTCATTTTATGGCAACATGGTATCTGGTGAAAAAAACACGGAAATCAGGCCGAGACCATGGCGCCATCTAGTTGGTTACAGCAGAACCAACGGCCTATTTCCCTGAAAATGAGGATTTACTTCCATAGAATTAGCACTGTCAGGGAATGGCTGAAAAGCGCCGGAAGCCAGGTTTCAACATTCCTTATTGTGACTGCATTATCACTGATGCCAAACTCTTTCTTGCTTTGATTTTATGTTCTAGCAACAGCTAAGGTCATATAAGAACAGGGTTTGGACTAACCAATTGCTATGATGTTCAACCATGTCTGATACCCCACTCTGATCTGAAACCAATAATAGCCACCCACATCAAATCCAAATGGCAAAATAAGTGGGATGAAAACGTTAACAAATTGCATGAAATTGAACGGGGTGTGGGAAAACCACCACAGTCTCATGTGGGGGGTCGGCAGGACCAAGTGGACCTTAACCGCTGCCGTATTGGCCACTCGTGGCTTACACACGTTTTCCTGCTCAAGGGTGGACCCTCCCCCTGAATGTATTGGATGTCAGTCCCTACTGACTGTCAAGCACATTTGATTAAACTGTGTTGATTTTATGGCACTGCACCAACAATTTTACACTGCAAACAGCATGCGTGACCTTTTTACTAAAGTAAAACAAGAAGACATTTTAGCCTTTTTGAGGGCAACTGGTCTGTACCACCTCATATAGTTCATTAAAACAATTGTTATCAATTAATTCTTTATTTAATTATATGATTGTGAGCTTTTAAATATTCATAAGTGTCTATTGACACATAATTGATTGTATGCTTTTACAATATATGTAAAGGCGATGGTTGAATAAAAAATAAACAATTCTCGCCATGAATATAGCCTATGCTGCTGACACCGCGTAAAGAACCCACCAATCAATCAATCAACCAATTGCTGTCATATAAGTTGCCATTTTGTGATAGTTGATCAGTGAATATAAAAAATTCTAGAAATCCACGAAATTGTGGAGCTCTCTCATCCTTGATTCTAATTGAAACAAGGCAGATTATAGTGATTAATTTAATCTACTTATTTCCGAAAATGACAGAAACTCAAATTTATTAGACGATGCAATTTTAATCTAACTAGACAGTGGGAGTTATTTATGGCCTTTATCTAGTCTGATTGAAATTAAAGTTGCTTTTATCTAACGTCTTCTCTAGAGCACATTGATTTTTATCATCAACTATTGGATGTCAAACATATGGTCATTCTGACATATTTCTTTGGAGAAAACCCGCTGCCGCCTCATAGGCTACTCTTGCCAATAAGCAGCAAGGGGTCTTTTATATGCACTTTCCCAGAGATAGGACAGCACATACCACAACCCGTGATGAACCAGTTGTGGACCACTGGTACTAGTCTGAATGATTTTAGAGTATCGCTGGGGGAGGTTATCTCTCTGATTAGGGAGGCCAGTCATTGCTGCTAGGTGATATGATAGGTGAAAAGATAGGTGATAAGATAGGTGATAAGATAGGTGATAAGATAGGTGATAAGATAGGTGATAAGATAGGTGATAAGATAGGTGATAAGATAGGTGATAAGATAGGTGATAAGATAGGTGATAAGATAGGTGATAAGATAGGTGATAAGATAAGTGATGAGATAGGTGATGAGATAGGTGATAAGATAGGTGATAGACAGGCAGGGACCCCTCACAGAAGTTGACGGGAATTCTTCCATGAGAGAATTTCTTTTCTTGAAGATTTATACTGCCTATCATGGATAAGTCTGAATAGACTTCTTTTCACCATTAGACAGTTTGTCGATAGAAAGCCAGAGCCTACACTTTGACTGACCCAAGGGATTTTTAACCTCCCATACCACATAGACATGGTATGAGAGCAACCGGCCTTTGATGACGCTGTAAGTTATACACAGCAGTGGAAATCCAAATTGGCAGAGGTGGTGGACGGGGAATAGAACCACTGAACTTCAGATTAGGAGTCCGACCTAGAATAAAGTCAGACGCTCTAACCACTCCACCACAGAGAACACCACAGGAAGCTAATTCAGGATCATAGGTAATTATTTTGGTATATTAGAGATTATATTCCAGAAGCTTTGATAACACAAGGTGTTGATTGGTTGGTTGTTGGAGCTTTACATCCTGCCAACATCTAAGGTCATACCAGGACGGATACTGACTTGTGACAGTGCGCACTCCTGGCGATGTTTATTATAGTTCTGCCGCACTGGGAGACCAGGCCGGTAGCACCATGATCGGCTATCCCACTCAGTCACATTATCCTAACATTGGGCCGACCAGTCATTTCCCTATCCTAATAATAGCAAGCACCTGGCTAGTAAGCCACAAGTAGTAAGCCACAAGTAGTAAGCCTAGTAAGCCTGGCTAGGAAGCCACAAGTATAACTATTTAAGGCATTTGTTTGATTCAAACAGGGTCTGAACCCATAGATTCGAATCCCACGATCTGCCAAAATGGGAGACAAAGGCTCAACTCATTCGGCCATCCCGTCTCGTTATAACACAATGGAAATGTATATGAAAACTTGCCATACTTCCCTACAAATAATTGTGTTTGTCCAAACCTTGTTATCACGCCAATGTCACATTGGAAGCAGGACCGGATGCGGTGGCTGAATCGGGTTTGACTCTCCAATGCGGAAGGAAAGTCGAGTCAAACCAATGACTTACCAAATGTATACTTGTCACTACCTAGCCTGGTGCTTAGCATTACTAGTGTGGTGTCTGGCAGTGACTGGTAAACTCACTTTCAGGATAATATGACTGAGTGGGATATTGGATGATGGTGCTGGCAGGCTGATCACCCGGTGGGGCGGCACTATGAAGTCACCATGAGTATGCACTGTCACAAGTCGGTACCCATCCTGATATGCCTGTACATGTTGTTCAAATGCAAAATCCCAATAAACACAAACATTGGAAATACTAGTTCCCATCTGAGAAATTAAAGTTCTTGTCACGTGATTTTACCATGTTTTCCTTGCATGAAAATTCTATATAGCTCAACGAAAAATCATGCTTAGCCTTGGCAATAAAAGCTCAAACCCTGGGGCCATATGCATGAGTCAGGGTTAGCGAGCCGGTATGTATAGACCAGTGTTACGGAAACTCTGCGAGTTTAACGTCGTCTACGCTAACCCCAACCCATAGCAAGTTTACCGGCGGGGTTAGGGACCGATTTGGTGCAAATCTATTGAATGCGATCATATTTAACAGAATTACATAGTCAAATCGTGAAATTTAATGAAATTAACCCTAAATTCGAACCGATATTAACGCCTTCGCTACAAGGGCGGCGATATTAATATTGTCAAATCGACGAATGTACACAAAACAAATCGCCGCCGCCGCATCGACGTCGCTATCCATACTGTCAAAGATCAACAAAACATCGCCGCTGCCGCCTCCACATCGGCGGCAATATATTAGGCCCAAATCTATTCAATGCGATCATATTTAACACAATTACATACTGTACAAGTGATATTTTAGCAAATTAACCGCAAAAACGAACCGAAAGTAACGCTGCCGCTACAACGGCGGCGATATTAATATTGTCAAATCGACGAATGTACACAAAACAGGCTAGAGGCACAGAGGGATTTCCCAAATCTATAAATAACTGAAACGTTAACTAACCCCACCACGCTTTAGACTCATACATGCCCCGTGACACATCTGGAACACCGGCGTTAGATAAGCCAGGACCCGCTTTTAACACCGGAGCCGATAAAAAGTTGCGTTGACAATGAGAATCAAGCATCTACAGCTCTACCAATGAACATCAATCATTCCTGTGTCCCAATGGTTACAGTGATCTGCCCACCACCACCATGCGTGTGGTCTGCCCAGCAACATTGGACACTTGAAGGCGCCATTGTTATGAGTGGTAGTTCTACTACCTGACTACTGGTGGCGCCACTAAAGTGCACCCACCTCACTAACTGCTCCCGATAACCTGTATCAGTCTCAGCAAAATACATCGTCACTCCCAGACACCACACTAGTAATAATGCTAAGCGCCAGGGTAGCGATGAGTATACATTTTGTAAGTCGTTGGTTTGACTCGACCTTCCTTCCGCATTGGAAAGTCGAACCCGATTCAGCTAGCGCTTCCGGTCCTGCTTCCAATGTGACATTACCAGACAGGATGGCCGAATGAGTTAGAGCGTCCGTCTCCCGTGCTGGTAGATCGTGGGGTCGTGGGTGCGAGTCCCAGTCGAGTCAAACCAATGACTTTAAAATTGATACTTGTCGCTTCCTAGCCAGGCTCTGGGCATTATTAGGATAAGGCAAGGACTGGTGTGCTCAGTGTCAGGATAATGTGACTGAGTGGGATACCAGGTCATGGTGCCAGCAGCCTGGTTTCCCAGTGGGACTGCATTATAAAGTTGCCATGAGTGCGCACTGTCACAAGTCGGTACCCGTCCTGATATGACCTTAGATGTTGCTAGGACGTAAAAAACAACAACAAACAAACAAACCAATGTGACATTGGCGTGATAACAATGTTTGACAAACACAATTATTTGGAGGGAAGTCTGGCAAGTTTTTATATATTTGTTCAATGAAGCAAAGGAAATTTCAATCGCAAACAATGGATCTTCCTCATTCCACTGCTCCTTATCCTGGCTATTACTACATGTATTACTGATGCGCGAGAAGGAAGAACAGAGGCGGAGGTGGGAAAACTGAGGCGTTTATTGTGACGCCTCGGGCAACATACAGAGATACAGTGAAATAACAATAATGACAAAGTAAGGTACAAACAGGGTAACTGAGGAGGTAAACAGGCTGAGGAGGCAGAGCAATACAGGGGCTCATGAGGAGCAGGGGGCTCGCGAGGAGCAAAGAGTCAGGGGCTCATGAGGAGCAGAGGATAAATAGTGAGGGGCTCATAAGGAGCAGTGTAATAATGAGGATAAAGGGCTCAGAAGGAGCTGGTAAGAGAGTCAGTGTGGGGCTCAGATGGGTAACGGGGAAGAGAGGTAAATAAGGAAAGGATAAAATGATGATGAGCGGAGTAGCTAAGGAGCAGAGTTCAAAAGTCAGTGGAGTGAGGGGGTGCCGAGGAGCCCTCCACCAAAAGTAGGAGAGGGCTTGAGGCGCGCCCGAGGTGATGATCCGAGGCGGGGGTCCTGGGGTGGAGGTCTGGGCGGAGAAAGCTGGCGGCGCGCCCGAGGCGGAGCAGGTGGGGCGGGCCGGCCGAGCGGTGGGCCGTGTCGGGGGTCAGGCTCCCTCTCGGGGCGGGAAGTGTCAGGGGCCTGCATCGACAGGGAGCGGGCGGCCAAAAAAGGGAAGGCCCGCTCCTTGGCGGGATCCGGGGAGGAGGTCCGACCAGGGTCGATCAGGGGGGCAGCGAACTCCTCGGGGCTGGATGGGGTGGTGGTCGGAGTTGAAGGCGGTGTCGAAGTTGGAGTTGAAGGCGGAGTTGAAGGCGGTGTCGTGAGGATCGGTGGCAGAGGGTTCCTCCTGAGGCTGGGCTGGGATGCGGTCCGAGGTGTGATGCCCGTCTGTGATGGGCGACTGGCGCTGGGCGGCGATGGGAGCCTTACTGAGGGGGCGCTGGGGCCCGACTGGGAGGTGGTTGCCGATGAGGTCGGCAGTGCCGAGGCGGCGGTCAGGCCGCGCCTCGGGCAAGCTGGGCTGGGCTGGGCTGTGTGAGAGGAGGGTCCGGGGCCTACGTGGAGGGGGAGCGGGCGGCCAAAAAAGGGGGGGCCCGCTCCTGAGATGTGATGTCGGCAGAGGGTTCCTGTGAGGCAGGGCTGGGCTGTGGTCTGAGGCTGGGCTGTGGTCTGAGGGTTCCTCGTGAGGCTGGGCTGGGCTGTGGTCCGTGATGGGCGACTGGCGCTGGGCGGCGATGGGAGCCTTACTGAGGGGGCGCTGGGGCCCGACTGGGAGGTGGTTGCCGATGAGGTTGGCAGTGCCGAGGCGGCGGTCAGGCCGCGCCTCGGGCAAACTGGGCTGGGCTGGGCTGTGGTCTGAGGGTTCCTCGTGAGGCTGGGCTGGGCTGTGGTCCGTGATGGGCGACTGGCGCTGGGCGGCGATGGGAGCCTTACTGAGGGGGCGCTGGGGCCCGACTGGGAGGTGGTTGCCGATGAGGTCGGCAGTGCCGAGGCGGCGGTCAGGCCGCGCCTCGGGCAAGCTGGGCTGGGCTGGGCTGTGGTGTGGTCTGAGGGTTCCTCGCGAGGCTGGGCTGGGCTGTGGTCGGTGATGGGCGACTGGCGCTGGGCGGCGATGGGAGCCTTACTGAGGGGGCGCTGGGGCCCGACTGGGAGGTGGTTGCCGATGGGCTGGGCTGTGGTCTGAGGGTGAGGAGGTTGTCGGCTTCGAGGTGGTTGTGAGGCGCCGGAGAGGGCCCCCCCGGGCCGGCCGGGGGGGGGGCCGGCGGATCAAAAATCCGCCGAGGCGGCCGGGGTCTGTGCCCCCCGGGGCGGTGCTTGAGGTGGTGGGGGGGGGTGGGTGCGCTCCCCTGGTGAGGTGTGCCCGAGGTGATGTGACGGGCGGTGGGCTGTACGTCGTCCGAAGCCGACGGGCCGTGATGTGTCGGAGGGCAGCCTCGGCGCCCCGAGGGCTGGTCCCGCGGCGCCGGGGAGGGACCCGGGGCCGAGCTGGGCGAGGCGCCTCCCGGCGTGCCCGAGGAGGGGGCCGGCGTGGCCGCGGCAGTGTCCGGGGTCCCTTCCGTGGTGCTTGATGCGGCGGCCCCCTCCTCGGGGCGGGCGGGGGCGTCCCCTCGGGCGCGGCGGTGAGACGGCTGCTGCGCGGTGCTTGAGGCGGCGGGGGAGGGCGCGCCTCCGTGGGGGCGTGTGCCCGAGGTGCTGGGATGGGCGGTGTGCCGTACGCCGTACGCCGTCCGCCTCGGGGCGGGCGGTGGCGTGGTGCAAGAGGGTTGCCCTCGGGCTCTCCTCGATTCGATGGCGTCCAGGCGTGCATGGAGGGCGGCGGTGGTGGCGCGGTGGAGGTCGAGGAGAGCCTTGAGAACCTGAGTTATCTCGGTGCCCGAGGGTGCCGACGGAGAGGCCGGGGCCGAGGAGGCCGACGCGCCTCCCGGCGCGCCCGAGGATGGTCCCGGCGCGGCCAGGGCGGTCGCCCGGGGGCTGTGGCGGCCCGTGCCTTTGCCGTGTCTGGGCATCCTGGAGCGGTCCGAGGGGATGCAGCGGCCCGAGGTGAAGAATCCCAAGAAGAAGAAGGGGCAGAGAGCTGGAAGGCGGCTGGAGGCTGAGTGCCTGAGGGAGGCCGGCGGGCGGCCTTATAAGGGGGGAAGTGAGCAGAGGCAGGAGGGGGGTGAGTCGCTCAGGGCCGGGGGGAGGTGAGCAGTGGCAGGGGTGAGTCGCTATGGGGCGGAGGGAGGTGAGCAGTGGCAGGAGGGGGGGGTGAGTCGCTCAGGGCGGGGTGAGTCGTTCTCCCTCCCCTCGCATCAAACGAAATGCTTCGCATTACGACCAATGCTGAGCGCCAGGATATGTAGTGACAAGTATCAGGTTGTTATTGCATTGGATTGACTCTGCAGGATTTGAACCCATGGGTTCGAATCCCACGAGCTGCCAAACTGAAAGCACTTTGGATAATAAAGTTGGTTGGTTGTTGGAGCTTTACATCCTGGCAACATCTAAGGTCATATCAGGACAGGCACCGACTTGTGACAGTGCACACTCATGGACAATTTATAGTGCTGCCCCTCTGGGAGACCAGGCCACGAGCACCATGACCTGATATCCCACATTATCCTGACCCTGAGCTAACCAGGCATTGCCAGGCATTGCCCTATCCTAATAATGTCGAGCGCCTGGCTAGGTAGCCACAAGTATCAATTTTATAAGTAGTCATTGGGTAGACCCGGCTCGAATTCGAACTAATTCCCAACCTTCCGCACAGGAAGCCTGTGCTCTACCGATTCGGCCACTGCGTCCGGTTGCCCGGCAAAAGATAAAACCTTTCTCACTTCCGGTGGAGAGGCTAAGGTCTCACTACCATTAATCCAGAGACCGTGGTGTCGGGGCGTCTCTCGGCGGGCCGGACCCCGCCGCCGGCCGGCGAAGTCTGTCCATCAATTTTAATACAAACGCCCCGGGCCCGCCTGGTGTGGGTGTGTGGGTGTGTGGGTGTGGGAGTGGGGTGGGGTATGTGTGGGTGGGGGGTGTGGAGGTGTGGGGATGTGGGGGTGTGGTGATGGGTATGTGGGACTGGGTGTGTGTGGTTGTGGGACTGGGTGTGTGTATGTATGTGTGTGTGGGTGTGTGTATGTGTGTGTTGGTATGTGGGTCTGGGTCTGGGTAGGTGTGGGTGGGGGGGGGCAGCCCTTTCAACATCTGACACATCTCGGTAGCAGATCGCTGGCACCAAGCCAACTACCATCCCTACCCACAATGCATCACTCCATTCAAACGCCGGTCAATTCTCACCACCAAGATGTCAGATTAAAAAAACAATCAGCGTTTATTTATGTATACTTATATATATATTTATATATATATATGTATGAACAAATATATAGCATCATCATCGTCATCATCATGCTGTTGGTCACGATGCGACAAAGACTGCTTTCATTACTTGACTGCCGCTCTCCATTTAGCTCTCTGCTGACATTTCATGAAGGCTGCCTGCAAAAGTGTTGAAGTGCTGATGGCTTTTGCAAGTTACCAGCGGCACTCTCTCAGGGAGAAAATAGCGGTTTCACACCGGCAAGAACATGTCCAGACAGGCGCAAAACTATTTGTCCCTGCAGTGGCTGGTCGGGAGATGTTGGGAGTTCCATACATCAACCACCCTTAATGCTGCCACAGTGACATGGTGTTCTGTTTAGGGTTTGCTCCCTTAGCCTTCGGTTCTGTCAAGAACCTGTACCACAAGGAAGTGGTTTACAACTCTGCAGGGCAGGGGCGTCAAACTCCCTGAGGTATTTCAATACCTGCATACCCTAAATATATATACATATAGATATATATATATATATATATATATATATATATATGTCTGAGGTAAGACAAATTCCAGGGCTTGAATGACAATGGGAGAGCCCGTAGTATAGGTGGATGCCGAAGGTGGCGCCACCAGTAGCAGTATGTAGGATAGGAGGTGAATACATCGAGGACAATGGTTGGTAGATAATGAAATGGAAGAATAATAATAATAATTCCCTTCCGCGTCTTTATACTCGCATAATGCTTATACATCATATATATATGCACATAAATGCTGATTGTGATTTATATATATATGAGGAGTTCAGGCGCAAAAACCTGTCAATGCCAATCCAAAAATTCAGATAGGCCCTAAAGATCGGAGTAAAAACTTCAAAATGTTAATTTTTTGCATTCACTTTTTTGTTTATCATTGCTCCATAACCATTTCATCACAAGAAAAGTTGAATTAATGAGAATTAAAATCACCTTCATGTAAAAATCAATGGTTGGATTGGTGTTCACTGGGTTTTGCGCTGTGGTGTCCTAAACATGTGTTACACGTGTGACACACATGTTATAATGCCATAAGACATAGCCTAATCATGGACTACGCCTTTATTTTTTATCTCATCAATTTATATTTTACATAGATGTAAAGGGGAGATTTCCAGATTTCATTTGCAAATATTCGATTTTAACTCTCCATGTGACACTTCTGGCGAGTTTTCAGGAGAGTGACCCATATATAGGGAGAGAGTGAGCCCCTCTCCTCCATCTACCATCACATTCTCTGGACCTGGACGTGGTGGCCGAATCCATTAGAGTGTAGGCTTCCCATGCGGAAGATCAGGGGGTTTGGATCCCAGCTGAACCAAGCCAATGACTTGCAAAATTGATACTTGGTCACATGTTTTTTTTTTTGGTCCATTAGTTGTTTAAGCAGGGGAAATTTCAGTCTTAGACGACTGGTCTTCCTCATTCCACTGCTGGTCGATAGAAAGCCCGAGCCTACACTTTTACCGACCCAAGGGATTTTTAACCTCCCACACCACATAGACATGGTATGAGAGCAACCGGCCTTTGATGACGCTGTAAGTTATACACAGCGGTGGAAATCCAAATTGGCAGAGCTGGGGGCATGGGGAATCGAACCGCCGACCCTCAGATTAGGAGTCTGGCCTAGAAAAAAGTCAGACACTCTAACCACTCCGCCACAGAGAACGCCACGTAGCCTGGCGCTCAGCATTACTAAGATATTACAAGGAGGGGTGAGCACAGTATCAGGATAATGTGACTGAATGGGAGATTGGGTCATGGTGCCAGTAGCCTGGTCCCCCAGTGGGGCAGTACTAATGAGTTGGCATGAGTGTCGTTACATCTCATGATATGCCATTAGATGTTCCCAGGATGTAAAACTAAAAAAATACCAGCTCCCACCCTCCACCATCCTCCACCCCATCCTCCCACTGTCTGGATATCCCAGGTGAAAATGCATGGTGTAATGTACCCTTATTGGTTTTGATAAATCTATCTATATGTGATAGGCCTGATGTCAGCCGTTCCACAGTCTTGCACTCACTGTCACTCACACATGGAAGAACGCCAAGATCCAGATACAGTACACTTCACCTGGTTCATTGGTAAATCTATCCGCTCTCCGCGGCATCAACAGTCAAGTGACCCGCCCCCTAACTCGCTAGGTCCCACGTCGCCTCTATGTTTTATGGGGGGGGGGGTGCTAGCCACACGCAGTAGAGGGCAGCCCAGTCGGGCCACTGCCCAGTGGCTAGCGTGCTGCCACCTAGCACAGTTCAATGTAACTGCATAGGTGTGCGGCGTAGTGTCTGCTGCCACCGCATGGTAGTGGAGCTCATGTACAGACTACTACATATATATATAATACCAAACGGTGGTTAAGTCTTAGGGTTGTTCTCATCACTACTCCTCTGTTAATCGGTGCTGCAACACGCATCATCATACTCCACTGATGCTTTGCTATGTATCGGTTGTTAATAGCATGTTTTTTGTGTGTCAACATACACATTTCATTTAAATATTGATGGTTATTTTTTTACTAACTTTGGTCACTTTGACCAGAGTGGCATCCATTTTGAGTCACATAAAACATGAGTGTTGTTAACTCCGCCATGAGATAGCACCACCGATATGGTTTACCGCATAATGGTACAGATGGATTCCACAAGATGGCAGCACTCTACTGGTCTATTGAAACAGGACCATGCATGGATCCGTAATATAGCAGAGAACATAGATATATATATTTACATATGCAGTATCTGAATATAGTCAGCGACCGTGAATATATATATAACGACAGTTCAGCACAATATTTGTCCAGGAATTGATGCAAAGCTTAGCTTTAACCCATGCACAACATGGGTTGAAGCTAATATTATATAATATTATTGTTAATATATATATACAGAACAGGGTGTCTATAGACCCCTTTCAATGTTTATAAACATTGTGTATGTGCGCGCTGCTTGGCTGCAGAACAAATGCACACTGCCATTAAGTTTGCCGGTACGCGCAGTGCAAAACGTCAATTTTATCTAAAATTAATAGAAATTCAGAACCCTAACCTTATAAATGTAATATAATCTGTTTGTTAAACATGTTTTCTATATGTATTCCAACTGGTTTAATTCTAGGTGATGTGGTTTTAGAGAGATTTCACTTTTTCTGTAGAAGATTACTCACGGCCATTGACAATGCATTGAGTTTGCCGGTATGTGCATGTAAAAGATCAGTTTTATTCAACATTAATAGAAATACAGAACCTTAACGTTATATATTTAATATAATCTGTTTCTTAAACATGTTTTCTATATATGTTCCAAGCGGTTTGTGTCTAGGTGGTGTGCTTTTAGAGATATTTCACCTTTTCTCTATGAAGATTGCTCATAGCCATTGAGTTTGCAGTGTGACAGTGTGTCGTCCTGCAGCCAAGCTGCACACGCACTGACCTAAATACCTATGCTGACGTCATATGAAATAGGTCTACATAGACCTAGTTCACGTGACGTCAGCATAGGTAATTATGTCGTGTGCATGCGACTTGGCTGCAGAAGACCACCAAGTTGCACTCGCAAGCTCAATGGCCATGAGCAATCTTCATACAGAAAAGGTGAAATCTCTCTAAAACCACACCAGCTAGAAACAAACCGTTTGGCACACAAAGAGGTAACATATTCAATGAACAGATCATATTAAA
Source organism: Branchipolynoe longqiensis (assembly GCA_030323885.1). Taxonomy (NCBI): domain Eukaryota; kingdom Metazoa; phylum Annelida; class Polychaeta; order Phyllodocida; family Polynoidae; genus Branchipolynoe; species Branchipolynoe longqiensis. The sequence continues at coordinate 54,743,186 of CM059200.1, read as the reverse complement.
TTAATGTGTTTATTGTTCTTCATTTCTATTAATTTTGAATAAAATTGACGTTTTGCACTGCACGAATTGGCAAACTCAATGGCCGTATTCCTTTGTTTTGCAGCCAAGCTGCATGTGCATCATCATGCTGTCGGTTGCGATGCGACAAAGACTGCTTTCATTACTTGACTCCCGCTCTCCATTTAGCTCTCTGCTGTGAGAGTTGCATCCATGAGTTGGTCTTAATGTCTCTCAGCTTCAGATTTCTCTTGATGGTATCCTTGAACTGGAGACGAGGGCGCCCTCTCTTTCTGTAATACATTTCATGAAGGCTGCCCGTAAAAGTGTTGAAGTGCTGCTGGCTTTTGCAAGTTACCAGCGACACTCTCTCAGGGAGCAAATAGAGGTTTCACACGCAGTAGAGGGCAGCCCAGTCGGGGCGCTGCCCGGTGGCTAGCGTGCCGCCACCTAGCACAGTTCAGTGTAACTGCGTAGGTGTGTGGCATACACAATGTTTAAAAACATCGAAAGGGAGAAAGCAGGTGCACGTGTATGTAGGAGGAGGGGGGTGGGGTGGGGCTAAGGTGGGGGCTGAGGTAGGGAAGGAGCGGGAGGGGAATGACTGGGAGGGAGGGGGGGGGGGTGATGTGCAGTTTGTTGTGTCTGAGGGACTCAGATAGGAAGGGCCGGTAGGGAGCGGGCATAAACTAGGTTTTTAAGGGCAGGGGTGAGGGCGTGGTCTGGAGGTGGGGTGCGGAGCGCCACCTCTTATGATTACATATCGGGTGGTGGAGGGATGAGACTGAGATAGGAATATGGCACAGCCAGTTAGGACGGAGGGAGAAAGATGGGACAGCCAGCTCGGAAGGAGGGAGGAAGATGGGGCAGCCAACTGGGAAGGAGGGAGGAAGATGGAACAACATGTTAGGAAGGAGGGAGGACGATCGGACATCCTGTTAGGAAGGAGGGAGGAATATGACACAGCCAGTTAGGAAGGAGGGAGGTAGCTGGGACAGCCTGTTTGGAAGGCCTAAGTAAAATGGGACACGCTGTTAGGAAGGAGGGAGGAAGATGGAACAGCATGTTAGGAAAGAGGGAGGAAGATGGGACATCCTGTTAGGGAGGAGGGAGGAAGATGGAACATCCTGTTATGAAGGAAGGAAGAAGATGGAACAGCCTGTTAGGAAGGAGGCAGGAAGATGGAACAGCCTGTTAGGAAGGAGGGAGGAAGATGAAACAGTCTATTAGGACAGAGGGCCGAAGATGGCACAGCCTGTTTGGAAGGAGGGAGGAAAATGGAACAGTCTGTTAGGAATGAGGAAGGAAGATGGGACAGCATGTTAGGAAGGAGGGAGGAATATGGCACAGCCTGTTTGGAAGGAGGGCAGAAGATGGGAGAGCCTGTTAGGAAGGAGGGAGGACAATCGGACATCCTGTTAGGAAGGAGGGAGGAATATTACCCAACCAGTTAGAAAGGAGGGAGGCAGATGGGACAGCCTGTTAGGAAGAAGGGAAGAAGGGAAGAAGATTGAACAGCCATTTAGGAAGGAGCGAGGAATATGGTACAGCCTGTTAGGAATGAGGGAGGAATATGTCACAGCCTGTTAGGAAGGATGGCAGAAGATGGAACATCATGTTAGGAAGGAGGGAGGAATATGGGACAGCTTGTTAGGAAGGAGGGAGCAATATGGCACAGTCTGTTTGGAAGGAGGGCGGAAGATGGAACAGCATGTTAGGAATGAGGGATGAAGATGGGACAGCCTGTTAGGAAGGAGGGAGGAAGATAGAACAGCATGTTTTGAATGAGGGAGGAATATGGTACAGCCTGTTATGAAGGAGGGAGGAATATGGCACAGCCTGTTTTGAAGGAGGGTGGAAGATGGGACAGCCTGTTAGGAAGGAGGGAGGAATATGGGACAGCTTGTTCGGAAGGAGGGAGGACAATCGGACATCCTGTTAGGAAGGAGGGAGGAATATGGAACAGCCTGATAGGAAGGAGGGAGGACAATCGGACATCATGTTAGGAAGGAGGGCGGAATATGGCACAGCCAGTTAGGAAGGAGGGAGGAAGATGGGCCAGCCTGTTGGGAAGGAGGGAGGAAGATGGAACAGCCTGTTAGGAAGCAGGGAGGACGTAGATGTTTGTTTGTTGTTGGTTTACGTCCTAGCAACATCTAAGGTCATATCAGGACGGGTACCGACGTGTGACAGTGCGGACTCATGGCGACTTTATAGTGCTGCCCCACTGGAAGACCAGGCCGCCAGCACCATGACCTGATATCCCACTCAGTCACATTACCCTGACACTGAGCCAACCAGTCCTTGTCGTATCCTAATAATGCCGAGCGCCAGGCTAGGAACCGACAAGTATACATTTTTAAACCCACGATCTACCAACACGGGAGACGGATATAGATCAAATATGTTGTGACAGGCCACATACGGTCAGTTCCGCCTGGTCTGCTAGTAGGCGCAACATGAAGGGAAGACAGAGGAGAATAAACGAGTACTTCACACTTGAATTCCTTTACTCCAACCATAGTGGCGTTACCAAACCAAGTGACCCACCCCCTGATCAGCTGGGTCACAGGTAACTTCTCATGGGGCGCAATCGATTAATCAACTCGGGTCACCCAAGACACTTTTTGGCACATGCGCACATCCTACAGACTATGGTCGAATAATCGAATACTCTTCTCGATGCTCGGGGTGGAAAAAAATGTGGCTTAATCCAAAACTGTTTTAATTGTTTATAATAACCAATATAACTACAGCAAAATACAATTTAAACTTTTTTTAGGATTTCCATTTCATTAATCTAGGTTAATACAAAAAAAAAACATATATTCCTGGTGCTGGTAGCTGTTATCCTGCAGGATGGTACCAGTGCAAATGTGATGTCATCGCTCCTAGCCACACCCATCCAAGAGGTGGGGTACTGGGTTGGGTCGTTTTGCACACGGCATGTGTATTTGTCGACTCCATTTGCTGTGTTTGATTTGAAATTCTGACGACTCGGGTGACCCGAGTCGCCCGGGTCATGTTAATGGATTACGACCCTGATGGGAGGTGGTCAGTAATCAGTCATAGAAAGGTGGCGGGTGGGGATGGGGGGGGGGGGGGGGGGTCAGTCCACCCAGGAGGAGAGGGCATTGGAGGGTGAGGAGGATTGACAAGGTGAGGGAGGTGGATCATGATTGGCTGATGGGTTTGAGGGTGAGTGTTGAAATTTGCCGCTGTCCTGGTTGGTTGGAGTTTTACATTCTGGCAACATCTAATGTCATATCAGGACACATAGCGATCCTCTATTCTCAACTGTCTTCTGGTTACAGAAAGAGAGGGTGCCCTCGTCTCTGGTTCAAGTATACCATCAAGAGAAACCTGAAGCTGAGAGACATTAAGACTGACTCATGGACATCAATCTCAAAGCTGAGAGTTAAATGGAGAGCGGCAGTCAAGTAATGAAAGCAGTCTTTGTCGCATCACGACCGACAGCATGATGATGATGATGATGACTGACTTGTGATAGTGCACACTCATGGTGACTTCATAGTGTTGCCCCACTGGGAAATCAGGCTTCTGGCATCATGACCCGATATCCCACTCAGTCACATTATCCTGGCACTGACCTAATTAGTCCTTGCCCTATCCTATTAATGCCAAGCACCAGGTTAGGTAGCGACAAGTATCAATTTGATAAGTCATTGGTTTGACTCGACCGGGAACCAAACTCCCGGTCTGTTGCCCTGGTGGCGTGATTTACTGTACCATGTGTCCCCATCAATGACAGCCATTGAGCGTACCAGGCACAGTGGCCTAATCGACAGAGCACGGGCCTCGTGTGCGGAAGGTCGGGAGTTCGGTTCCCGGTCGAATCAAGCCAATGACTTGATACTTGTCGCTTCCTAGCCTGGCGCTCGGCCTTAACAGGATAGGATAAGGACTGGTTAGCACCGTGTTAGGATAATGTGACTGAGTGGGATATCGGGTCATGGTGCCGACGGCCTAATTTCCCAGTGGGGCATTATTATAAAGTCGGCATGAGTGCGCACTGTCATAAGTCGGTACCCATTCTGATATGACCTTAGATGTTGCTAGGACGTAAAACAACCAACAACGAGAACAGTGAATGAGCACACACCCGCCCCCCCCCCCACCGCAACTTAAATGTTGGTTAAAGTTTAAAAACAAATCAAATAACTAAGAGGAGCAATATATATTTTGGGAGTCGGTGGGCTGGGGGTGTGAAACCCTGATTCCTGTCTATATTTAATACTCCATTGTTGGGTTGCTCGGACATAACCGCTCCCCCCTCCATACCCCCCCCCCCCCCCCACCACCACCTCCCCTCAAAAAAAGAGAAAACCTTGAAAGCAAAGTCTAATGCATGGATTCTTACTCTTTTAAAAAAAAACTCATAATACATTTTGTAATATAGATAAAAGAAGGAATAGGCACTCGATGGGGGTGGGTGGTATTTTGTTTGTTTGTGGTAAATATGTTTATTCTGCTGAATAAGTCTTTTGTCAGTGCCGAAGCACTGATCTTCCAGCCATTTTTCAATTCAGGGACATGTACACAAAAGGTATATAGAATAAGGTATACAATAACTGTTGAATACACAATTTGCAGCATGTAACACAATGAAATTCTGTAACCCAAAAGTACCATAGCAATATGGTTATAGTGGTGTCATATAACTAGATCAATATTAGTCAGATCAATGTGAGTATTTACATAGCATTTAGAATGTAAGCAGAAGTCATCTTCTGTATTCAGTTGGTAATGTTCAGTTGCAGTTAGGCAAGCGGTATATAAATGTCAGTTTGTTAGAAATATTCTAGTATAACTCTAGTGTAGTTAGTTGTGTGAGTTTATGAATGATGTTGTTTGGAGTGGGGTTGTTAATAATACACTGAACCAGCTGTGATGTGGTGTGAAATCTTGATTCCTGTCCAGATTTAATTCCCCATTGTTCAATTTGGTGTGATAAACAAGTTTTAAGCACCTGCAAGCACCCAAGCTGGTCACAGAAGAAAAAGACACCACCCACACACTCACACACACACACCCACCAGCCAATGGGATAATATCAATATTTAATTGATTTATTAGCGTCGCCGTCAGCAGATGGCGCTGATTCCCGTCAGATGGACCCGGGCGTGGTGGCCGAATCGTCAGAGCGCAGGCCTCGCATGCGGGAGGACAGAAGTTCAGTTCCCGGTCGACTCAAAGAGATGACGTTAACATTGATACTTGTCGTTTCCTAGCCTGGCGCTCAGATTTAATATTAATAGGATAGGGCAAGGGCTTGTTCGCTCAGTATCAGGATAATGTGACTGAGTGGGATATCGGCATCATGGTGCTGGCGGCCTGATTTCCCAGTGGGGCAGCACTATACATTCACCATGAGTGTGCACTGTCACAAGCCGGTACCCGTCCTGATATGACCTTAGATATTGCTAGGATGTAAAACAACAAGACCCACACACCCTGTGCGATGGAAAATCCAACCAAGCCGGTAGGTCTTTCAATTTTAAAGAGCTGTTTCCCAGCGGCCGTGTGTGTGCGCCTTTATCTTGGGGGAAGGGGGAGGGGGGAGGCTGGGCGGCGGAGGGAGGGGGGAGGGAATTGTTGTAAGTGGAAATCACAATAAGCAGGGAGAAAATAAATAGGACCGATTTGAAATTGTGCCAAGCTAGATCATGGGCACATCAAACCCTCATTTAAGCATGTTTAATGGGAATTTGAAACAATAGGCTACAGGGCCTGTATGCACGGGCTGGTGCTAGCGCCCTAACCGTGGCTATGGGGGCACCACACGGCTATCGGTGGGAAATCAGCATGCATGAGCAGGTGCCAGCGCTAGCCGCCGACCGTAGCCTAGGCTAAGCTACCCTGCTTTCAAGTCAGGTTTAACTGCTAGCCATGCCGGTTAGTGTGCGTGTGTGAGTGTCAATCTATCCAATGCTATCATATTTGACAGAATTACATACGCAATAAGTGAAATTTCATTAAATTAACCCTAAAAGCGAACCGATATTAATGCCACAGCTAAATCGGCGGCGATAATAATATTGTCGGATGACTACAAATCGCCGCCACCACCGCCACCACCATCGAATATAAACAAAACAAATCGCTGCCGCCACCGCCGCCAAATCGGCGGCGATATTGGCAAATAGCGGTTCAGAAACAATTAAATTTGTTCAAATTAAACCAGAAATCGAACCGATATTAACGCCGCTGCCGAATTTTGATCAAATTAAACCAATAATCGAAGCAATATTAACACCTCCACCGCCGAATCGGCGGCGATATTGGCAAATAGCGGTGCTCGCCGGGAACGGGCCAGAGGGATTTCCCAAATCTATAAATAACTACACGGTTTGCTATCCGGCCCGGTTTGGGCATTGGTGCATACGGCTTGACCTAATTCACCAAGGCCCTCCTAGCCACGGATAGCTACCCCAGAGCTAGCATGTAGCACCAGCCCATGGATACGGCCCCAGAAGACTTAACAAAGTATTTACAAAGTCCATCCATATACAGTAAAGCCTCTCTAAATGGACCGACCTTGGGACCAACTATAAGAATTCCATTTAGGGAGGTGATCGGTTTAGGGATATGCCCCTAGATGTTGCCAGTACGTATAACTCCAACAAACACAACAACAAACAACCCAATGTGATAGCACGATGTTAGTTGCAAGGACACGTTCATAGGACCTAAAACCCCATAGCTCACTCATCACATCCGCCGTTGTCCCCGAAGCCGTTTCTAATCGTAGATTCTGGCATACATGTCCTTTTTGTTTTTGTCTTAGTTTGCTTATTGTTGTTGTTGTCATTATACCATCCTTAAGTCCTGGCCACATTAGCCGTTAGTGGACATAAGTGAACCTAGTGGAGGCTAACGTAGTTGAAAGTAGTTGAACGTAGTTGAATGTAGTTGAACGTAGTTGAATGTACCAGCATCCATACTTCTCCTTGATGTTAACTTGGTAATAACGTGGGTGAGCTGTGATCTCCGATTACATTTTTGGACATGTTCAAAAGAGCGGTACGTTAGAGGCTGAATTTGCATCCGTGGTGCTAAAGTACTGTGGCAAAGTTGAATATAGTAGAATGTACCTCTTAATGTACTCTAGCGTACCCTAGCGTACTTCGACCTGTACAAAACCATGGCCGTTTCACATCACGCAGACCAGACGGGATGGCCAAATGAGTTAGAGCGTCCGTCTCCCGTATTGGTAGATCGTGGGGTGGTGGATTCAAGCCCTAGTCGAGTCAAACCAATGACTTAAGCATTGATACTTGTCGCTTCCTAGCCAGGCGCGATGCATTATTAGGATAGGGCGAGGACTGGTTAGCTCAGTGTCAGGATAATGTGACTGAGTGGGACATCAGGTCATGGTACCCGTCCTGATATGACCTTAGATGTTGCTGGGACGTAAAACAACAAACATACAAACATAGCCGTTAGTGGACATAGTTGAACGTAATTGAACATAGCTGAAAGTAGTTGAACCTACCGGCATCTGTACCGTAACATATTTATCCGTATCATTCGGTGGCTCATCAACCAAAATCTGCCACACCTTAACGTATTTCAACGTAGTTTAACAAACTTGCACCACGTTTGACCCACGTTAGCCTCCACTACGTTCACCTGCGTTCAACTACGTTTACCTGCGTTCAACTACATCCACTAACGGCTATGTGACAGGGGCTTTAGTTTTGAATTTTGTCCGGTCTCGCCTCGATGCATCAGGTATGTGACCGCGTTAGAGCGGCGCCATTTGACGCCGTTTCCCCCAACGCCGCCGGAAGTGGCTGGATATGACGCTACCCGCGCACCCCCTGGAGGGAACGCCGGTAATGATCTTTCGGAGGATTTGTGCGTCTCGCCGTTGGAGGCCGCTTTAATTGCAGTTGAGTGTGGCTTTGTTTGCCGGGCCATGAAATTAGCATCTGCTTCTTCCGTTTGTCTCCGCTGGGCATGACCGGAAAGGGAGATGAGCGTTCACTGCGCATGCGCCACGGATGAACCGGAAGTGCACGGCGCGTTGTCAGACGCGGCGTCTGTTAACTACGCCCTGTCATGATATGACCTTAGATGTTGCAAGGACGTAAAACCAGAGCTGGACGTAGCTCATGCGGTCGGGAGTCCACCTGTTGAGAAGGTGTTGGTCATCCGATCGATCCTGCTCAGTGGATACATTTGCAGTTTGGGCTATTTTCCGTTCCAACCAGTGGTCCACAACTGGTTCATCAAAGGCTGTGGTATGTGCTGTCATGTCTGTGGGAAAGTGCATATAAAATCCCCCTTGCTGCTTATCGGAAAGAGTAGCCCATGTGGCGGCAGCGCATTTCCTCCAAAGAAATATGTCAGAATGACCAAATCTTCGACGTCCAATAGCTGATGATAAAAATCAATGTGCTCTAGAGGCGTTGTTAAATAAAACAAACTTTCCTTTAGGATGTAAAACTCCAATAACGAGTCAACTTTATAGGCTGATGGTTTTGAGGTTCTGTAATTTTGTTTAGATATATATATTTGGGTGTTCGGTATAATTTACATTACCTAACTTGTAGGGATGGCCAAAGGAGTTGAGCATCTCTCTCCCGTTTTGGTAGATCGTGGGATTCGAACTCATGAGTTTGAACTCTGGTCAAGTCAAACCAATGACCTAAAAATTGATACGTGTCACTTCCTAGCCAGGCCCTCAGCATTATTAGGATAGGGCAAGGACTGGTTGGCTCAGTGTCAGGATAGTGTGGGATGAGTGGGATATCGTGTAATGGTACTGGTGGTCTGGCCCCCCAATGGGGCAGCACTATAAAGTCGCCAAGAGTGTGCACTGTCACAAGCCTGAACCCGTCCTGATATGGCCTTACATGTTGCCAGGACGTAAAACTCCAACAAGCAACCAACCAGCTACTGCTGTGTCAAGAAGTCTAGTGACGTCACCGTTTTTTTTTAGCGGGAACTAAATGTCGTCTGGATTTGAAAATTGAAATTAACCGATTATTGTGTGCAGTGATTCGGGTGATGACGTAGAATGTTCGAACTAATTAGAGTTTGCCAACTGCAGTCGAGGGTGATAACAAACAGTTTTTGAGAATGCTGTGCCACGTGTATTCTTTTCAAACTTTCTAAATTTCCATCTATAAATAATGTAGTGCATTATTTTTTTAGCTTTGGCATTACTAGGATATGGCTAGGACTAGTGGAATGAGGAAGACCAATTCTTTAGGTGTTTTTATTCAGCTTAAATGTTAAAGGGGCTGTAACCAGACGGGATGGCTGAATGAGTTAGAGCGTCCGTCTCCCGTGTTGGTAGATCATGGGATCGTGTGTTCGAATCCTGGTCGAGTCAAACCAATGACTTAAAAATTGATACTTGTTGCTTCCTAGCCAGGCGCTCGGCATTATTAGGATAGGGCAAGGAGCAGTGAAATGAGGAAGACCAGTCGTCCGTGACTGAAATTTCCCCTGCTTAAATAACTAATGTAAAAAACAAACAAAAATTAAAACAAAAAAAACAACATGATCAACACAACTTTAGTTATTTACAATTATTATAATTAGCTGTGGATAATGGTGATTTTGTATACCTTGTTAAAACCCGTTCAATAGTCTATTTTTAGAGCTATACCATGATCGAAGGGTCTCTTTCTTTGGTCAAGCTGTGGCTATTACAACAGCTGACTCAATGACCTCGTTGCCGCAAGCCATGTTTACACCGGACTGTTTGGTCAACTCCGCCCTAGCGTATTCACAATGAACCTCACCAAAGTCAGTAGCCTCACTCAACACCCCGATAGTCGTACCCTTACGTAACCTAACCGCATACCGATTCGGATTAAACAAAGGTACCACTGAGCCAACAGGACTCCACACTAGCGTATTCTGACCTACTAATCCCAGTTCATGCAATTCTGAGACCATCGGTTCAAACAGGCTCTGGTGATCACCGTCAACCCCTACAGCTGATATTTTAACATCACAGCCGGTCATCGGCGCAATGCGAATATCTTGCGCAACAGCAGACACAGTCTGACTATCGCGACGCAATTCACACTGCACCGTGAGTTGATACGGATATTGAAGATACAAGCTGCCTGCACGACGCAGTTCACAACCATAATACTCCAAAAATTCCGCACCTAAAATACCATCTTCTGAAATATCGGAAACAGTAGGGGCATAATGAAATATTTTCCCCCCGATCTCCAGAGATAGTATGGCTTGTCCGTACTGCTTGAGTGGTGCACCGGTGACAGTGACAGGCTTCACGCTATTATCGAAAAACACCTTATCACCGTCCAACTTATCGTAGAATTTCCGTCCAACACATGTGACCGCAGCCCCACTGTCTATTAAAAAATACCCGATAGTCCCTCTCACACACACTCTCACATACCACCGTTTTCCGTCCAAAGTCCAGAAAGTGGAATCCACGAATAAGCGTTTACCACAAGGGTGAGACAGGTCGCACCCCTGACGCTGTACTATAAATTGCATACAGTCGTCCAAAGGCGCGGGAGCCAAAGCAGAAATGCAACGCGCTATCTGCTTCATGCCATCCCACAATACCGACTCCACTGGGATAGAATCACCAGGGGCGATCACCGGCGGTCCCGCGCTAGCATCAGACTGCACACCGGCTTCCTTGATAGTTAACACCGCATCCGCTTTGGCGGTATCTGGGCTTGCCAATTGGGTTGGGCCTACGCCCAAATGGTCCAACCCTAGGCGTTTAAATTAGGCTTAGCCTTAACGTCCCTGTCCTTACGGAGACGCGCCAACCTCGCCCGATCAACACCCGAGTTGTCCCTACCCTCGCGATCACTGGCTATCACAGCCTCCTCGAGAGTACGTTTTACTCCAGTACATTGTATAGGCCAATGACCGAAAGCAAAGCAACGACCACATTCGTGATCACGAGCACGCGTATCTTTCTTAGCTACACGCCTGCGCGCAGATAACCCAGATGAGTTACCCCCACCTGTTGCTACCTGCCCCACAGATTTCTGCTCCCCCATCACATCGCGCATCCATCCTTGGACCAGCGCCTTAGTGATAGGCGGCGACTGATAACCTCCCCCCGCGCTCGTACGGAAATTGCCACCCTCACGATAGCCACCACCCGACGAACCGCGGAAAGAATTACCACCGCGATAGCCCCCCCCAGAACTCCCCCGAGAGAAACCACCACTGCCACCATGCCGAGGATCACGTGGCGCGTTATACGCAGCCACCTCAACCTCGAACTCACTATCCGACTCATCCTCTAGTCGAATAGCCTCCACCGCAGTCGACCGGCCAGCACGCAGTGCCTTGGCGCAGTAATCGTCGACTACTTCAAACATCTCCTCCAGAGATGACTTGCCCGGCCGCCACCGGTCATAGGCGGCACGCTGCTCCCCCGGATCCATGAGTGAGCACACGAAACGCTCGACTATCTTAGTCTCGATCGCACGCTCACTCATCCCCGTATCTCTCGCAGCCTCCCGCCCATCAACCTGCAGTTGCAGACCGTACGCACGGTACGATCCATCACGAGCAGTCTGGACGCGCTTCTTCCACTGATACCAGCGTGCCATGGGGTCCACTGGTCGGAACTTATACGAGATGATGGGAAGCAACTCCCTCATCGTCGTTAACCCATGACGCCTCCACGCGTCCACGCAGTCCTGCGCCGGCCCCCCCCTCAACAGAGGCAACAGCTGAATGAGAGCCACCCTCTCATCCCACATGTTAGACCGCATATCCAACGTAAAGTCCCGCCACCAGATATTCCATTCCTGCTTAATACCCGTGAATGGCTTAGGACGCAGCGTCGGAATCCGCGCAGAACCTGCCACAGGATACCTCAAAACATTCTCATCCAGCTCCAAAGTATCCCGATTACACGACTCCCATCCGGCCCCCCCCCCCAATCGAAGCAGGCTCCCGAATAACATCCATTATCGCAGGATGATTCCGGAACAACCACATCTCTTCCACTGAGAACTGGCGACCCACAGGCAGCCCAGGCAATGACGCAATGGGTACTGCGTCACCACCCAAACCCTCCTGGTCAGGAATCCTCTCTCCCTGTACCTCCTCATGAGTCCTACCCACGTATACGGAATCCTGCACAACCCCTCTCTGATGCTGCACAGAACCTCCTCCCCGAGAACTACCATCCCCAGAAGAGGGCACCGGCTCCTTCGGACCCCCGCCTCCACCACCGCCCCCCCTTAGAAGGCGCCGGCAAATGCGGCGAGCTACCCGCGGAAACCGGGTGCGCACTAGGCACTGGATACTGCGTCCCGCGGTCATCTAACCGCGTAGACTCAGTAACCCTCGCACCACTATCCCCAAGCCCCAAACCGCGCTCAAACGCCTGTCTTTCAGCCTGAAAATCTGCGCGCTCACCTGCAAGGATCTCCAGAGCAGAATCCAGCCCAGCCCTCTCAGCAGCTAGCAACTGTTCACATCTCTGATTATCCCCCTGCAACTGAACATTCAGCGCCTCCCGCCTGGATAAATCCACCGTCTGCTGCATGAAAGCAGCCTCCTGCTCCTCAACCAGCAAACGGTTAGCATTCACCTCCTCCGCGGCGACGCGCCTTGCCGCGGTTAGATCCGCCAAACCGCGCGCGAAGGATTCAGCATTGGAAACCCTCATCTCATCCAACGCCCTCCTCTCCTCCGCCATCCGTTCAAACTGGACCCGCTTCCAAGCTCGCAGACGGCGGACACGCATCACATCCTGAAGCTCCGCCTCCGACTGCGATCCCGAAACCGTACGACCCATAACCGAATCATGCTCCGACCCAAATGTCAACGAGTCATCGGCTACGAGCCCTGTCTCCAAAGACGGGAAAACCTCCCTACGACAGGGAATTCGGGGATCACTGCGTCCAGCTCCCATCCCCACAGAACGGTCAGCTGAACTCCCCCACGGCGAATACTCCAGCGGCACCTCACGCATAGAACTCCCGCGTACGCCCAGACCTAAGTCATCGCGATACCCGATCGAACTACTACCCTCATGTACACCCGCCCCCGAATCAGTATTGATCGACAGAGACCGCATAACATCAAGAGCGAAGCCCCCCTTCACCGCACTCCCCGCAATGCCCCCAACAGTATCATTATCATCAACTGAGAGAACATTTCGCGCTGCAGTCGATGGCGCAACATTACTCAACGCTGCGCCACCGCTATCAGAACGCGTGCTCAACTGCGTACCACCCCCACCACCTTGCATTGCCGCCGGTGTCAACAACGGCGGAATGCCCGGCGGCGGAGTGCCACTCAGCCGCGCTAACTGCGCCCAATAATCATCAACGCCTTCAGCACCCACAGGCGACCGCCCCGGCACCTGTGCGGGAGTGGCTACACCCCCCCCTCGCACTGACCCCTGGCGGCCGTCCCCTATGACGCCGGCACCTGCACTCATAATGGACGTCTTAACATCAACATTTACCACAGGTGTAACATGAGCGCGGTGCAGTTCACTCACCACAGAAGCGTCCACGCCCACCGGCAGTCCTACCGCGTCGGGACGCCCTGTACCATCAGTTTGGTACTGGCGCCCACTGCGCAGTTGACCCGCCGTCGCCCCTTCCATAATAAAATATTACGAAGAGACCTTACCTTCGGAGTCCATGGCCCAGGTCCAATACTCACCCCTTACGCAGAAGGTGAGCTGGCTCACGGCACCAATGTAATGGCCCACGGCCCTCCGACTCTCTCACACTCACGGAAGAACACCAAGATTCAATCAAGTGTACGCTTCACCCTTGGTTTATTGAACCATCTGCTCTTCACGGCGTCAGTAGTTGTCTGACCTGCCCCCTGACTCGCCAGATCCCACATCGACTCTATAGGTGTGTGTGGGGGGGGTGGGTCAACCACACGCAGTAAAGGTCAGCCCGGCTAGGGTCTGACCGGTGGTGACCCGTGCCGCCATCTAGCGCAGTGTAGTGGTACTGCGCTGATGGCATCGTAGTCTCCGCTGCTACCGCGTGATAGTAGAGCTCATGTTCAGACTACTACACTACCATTCGACCATCATTCTGACCCCCGTCCTAATATGACCTTAGATGTTGCTAGGCCATAAAACAACAACAAAGAAACAACAATCATTTCTGCCCTAATGATTGGTCTTCGTATGGGGCTGATTACATACTTTAAAATTAGTGCAAACAATACGGTCACTTAAAATAAATTTGAAAGTTTCATGTTAAAGGGACTGTAACCAGATGGGATGGCCGAATGAGTTAGAGCGTCCATCTCCCGTGTTGGTAGATCGTGGGGTCGTGGGTTCAAATGCTGGTCGAGTCAAACCAATGACTTAAAAATTGATACTTGTCGCTTCCTAGCCAGGCGCTTGGCATTATTAGTAGCGGGACTAGTCCAATGTATCTCCACCTTTCCTTTCCCTTCCCTGTATGACGTCACATAATAGACGAGATCACTGTTCCCACTGCGCATGCACTGAAAACGGTGTTGGCAGCAAAATAATGCGTACAGCCATAGAGTCTGCTGATACCCGTAGGCAAAACTTCGATTTTATTCAAAATTAATAGAAATACATAACAATTTGGCATAAACATGTATGCACGCATGCAATATATTGATCTGATGAATATATCTAAGACAAAACTAGCCATAGTTAAACCTTTTCAGCTCAGAAACATACAAAACAATGTCACCTTTAGGCTGATATCCACATCACCATTATTAATTTTTGTTCTAAATTTTAAAATGCTAAATGTGTGAACAGAAACTTGTTTCGGAGAAATATATAACCAATGTCTTATTAACCCTACTCATTTTCTATTTCTATATATGTCATTAACCATAGGATATAAATAAAAACATGAATAAAATAAGTAAAACTAACTCTGGCTATGGTTCTAACACCAGTCTGAGTGCACAGATTTGTCTAAATCTAAATGCACATGGCATAAGATGTGCTGATTATATTGATGTAAATGCCATGTTGGATAAAAGATTAACATCTTAATTTATTATATATATTTTTTTAGTTGGTATTCTATGTTTCAAACAAGAGCTGAGATGAGCTGAAACTAGCACATTTCATAGCTGCACCCAGTGTATTATCATGTGCCATGTGCTTCTCACAGGTTTGTTTTTCTTCCACGCATCCCACAATGCACCACACCACTGGAATGGCGATGTAGTCTATAACCACAGGCTACTTAAGAGTCTTATTCGATAAGAAAAGACTCAATGAGGAAGTGCGGGTATACAGAGAAAGTTTATTTACAAAATGGCTGGATAGATGCGTCCAGGCTCAGCTTAAGAAGTAACACGGGTAATCGTCTTGAAATAATAATAGAAAGGTCGGTGGGGGGAAGAAAATGGAGATGTGGTCACTTTGCCGGCTCACTGGGAAGTGCCGCTGGAGATAGGTGGGATGGCTTATAACGTGAAGATGGGGGGAGCAATGCCGGGTGTGAATGCGCCAGTTGTCCATGAGCGGTTCAAGTGTGGTGGTCGGGGCATGCATGCAAACTGTCTGCAGTGTAGAATTTTTGGCACAGGGCCAAAACATCAACGCAACTTAGTAAAAATGTGTTTGAGTGTCAGCGGGGACTGACACCCAATACATTCAGGGGGAGGTTCCCCCTTGAGCAGAAAAGCATGTGTAAGCCATGAGTGGCCAATACGGCAGCGGCTAAGGACCACTTGGTCCCGCCGACCTCCCTGCATGAGTCTGTGGTGGTTTTCCCACAGATTGTTCAATTTCTTTAAGTTTATTAATGTTTTCATCCCACTCATGTTGCCATTTAGATTTTATGTGGGTGGCTATTAGTGGCTTCAGATCAGAGTGAGGGATCAGACACGGTTCAAATATTCATATGTAAATAATACATGGTACAATCACGTAATGAGATCTTTAATCCACAAATGATGAATTCAGGCGCAAAATCTCATAAACACCAATCCAAAATTGTAATAAAAATAACATATTTTTACAAGAAGCTAATTTTAATTCTCTCTAATTCCACTTTTTTCCGTGATGTAATGATTATGGAGCAATGAACAAATAAAATAGAAATTAAAAAAAAAACCTTTTTGAAAGTTTGATTCCAATGTTTATATATACATTTTTTGGATTGCCGTTTATAAGGTTTTGCGGCTGAACTCTTCTAATGTAATTACTTTTGTTGTCCTTAATCCTCAGGAAATATGGTTAAATCGGACTAAATAAAGCTGGCTACAAAAGACTCCTTTTGATAGCGTAAGTCACATTCATACATGGCACTGCAGGAAACAACAATACACACACACAAAAAACATCCAAAGATCTATAGCAGAGATATATGACATTAACACAGCGACATATGTGTATGGCTTAAATACATCTGAAAGACGTATGGCCGAATGAGTTAGAGCGTCTGTCTCCCATGCTGGTAGATTGTGGGATCATGTGTTCGAATCCCGGTCGAGTCAAACCAATGACTTAAAAATTGATACTTGTCGCTTCCTAGCCAGACGCTCGGCATTATTAGGTTAGGGTAAGAAGCTGTGGAATGAGGAAGACCAATCGTCTGCGACTGAAATTTCCCCTGCTTAAACAACTAATGTACCAAAAGAAAGTGGGTTTGGGGAGGGAGTGTGTGTGTCTGGGGGGGGGGGGGCAACATTACTATTGTAGAAGCAGAATAAGGCACATTGTATAATATCTACATCTGACAAAGAATGCTTCTGACTTCTAGAGTAAAAGCAGAAAAACTATATTATATATCTGAACCACAACATAGTGAAATGACCTTTACGATAGTAAACTGTGGGGGTTTTAATTGTTCTCAATGTATATGAAGTGGGCGAGATTACACTCGAGCTATGACCGTTGCGGGCTTGGTCCAAGCAACCCGCATTTGAAAATGCGGGCTGCTTACCAGGACAAGCCTGCATCAGCCATCAAATGTGGGGCCGGGTTCACGGCCGTAATGCGTTGCTAGTCAATTGTGACTTTCCTAGCAACGGTGGAAGGGGGGGCGAAATAACCGAACGGTTAAACATATATAGTTAAAACCTCTCTATACCGACCCCATGACAGGTCGACCACTCCCCTATATCGATCGCTTTATTTGGGTCCCAACAATAGCATTGTAAGGATATTCAAACTCTCTAAACCGACCACTTAAAGTCGGTCCCATGGTCGGTCAATTTAGAGTTGTTTTACTGTATATGTAGTGCGACTGACACTGGTCTACATCCGGTGGAGGCCAAAGGTGGAGCGACCGGTACAGTGTTGGGTCTTAAGGAGTATAACAATAATGGTAATAATGCCCTTACATATCTTTATACTCGCATAATTTGTAATACATCACATATATATGGGTTGGTGTCAACAAATTTTTACCATTTTTGTGACATTAAACCAGAGAGCGTGTATATAGATGAGAGGGACAACTGTCATACTAGACCATGTAACAGCTGCCGACTGTGGCGCTCCAAGTGGTCGTTGTTGAACAGTTTATGACACAGCTGTACGTGTACCAGCAAAACGTCAGTTTTATTCAAAATTAATAGAAATACAGAACCCTAACCTTATAAATTCAATATAATGTTTTTGGTAAACATGATTTCTATATGTGTACTAAGTGATTTGTTTCTAGGTGGTGTGGTTTTAGAGATATGCGACTTTTTCTGTATGAAGATTGCTCACTGCCATTGACAATGCATTGAGTTTGCCTCAATGCATTGTCAATGGTCGTGTGCAATCTTCATACAGAAAAAGTGACATATCTCTAAAACCAGACCAGCTATAAACAAATCGGTTGGTACACATATAGAAAACATGTTTACCAAAAGGATTATATTAAATTTATAAGGTTAGGGTTCTGGATTCCTATTAATTTTGAATAAAACTGATGTTTTGCACTGCGTGTACCGTCAAACTCAAGCCTTGTTCAACAATAACCGCGAGAGGCGCCACTGTAGCTTGTGTTACCGATTTTCGCGGGAGTTGTCCCTCTCATCTATATACAAGCTCTCTGATTAAAACCAAAAGTGAAAACCTTCAAATTAATAGCAAAAATCTTTGCAAATGATAACAAAACCCATATTCATCTGTGAAGTTTGCGTGTTTTGCATATATGTCAGAGTTGAATTTCTTTTCTCCCCTTTATTGGTTTTGATCGTATCACAATTAATCTTCTTAATCTGACTCCATTGATAGCGAATATGTGTAGATCACTTAAATAGTTATGAAGTTACCATATTTTTAATATTTAGTTTTTTCCCATGATTTGTTCACAATTCCAAATTAGAGGAATCCTGATTTTTAAAACCCACATTTGAGTTATTTTGCATAGGAAATTCCCAATATTAAAGCATCCCATTGTTCCTACATGCTATTTTCTTTTTATAGATATTTATCTTCATTATTCTTTCAGAAATTCCATGTTACACTTGCTAAATTCTTCAATTTCTGCTGACTATCAGTAATATAATCTGTCAAATAAAAGATTGTTTAAAGACGAGAACTCTTGTTCTACTTGTCATATCGCTCTGTATTCTGTACCAAATAACCAGCATTAAAAGCCCTACATTTCGTTTGGTTTTTGTAAAACAGTTTATTCATCAGAATATACATTTTGCCAGCGATGAGGCACTGGTCTTCCACCCATTCACATTACATTGTAAAAAGGTAGATGTTAGTCGATTGTGAAGGGGGTTCGTGTGTTAGTGGGTTAGCCATAATAAGTTCAGTGTTATGGGCTAATATAAGATGGTGGGTCGCTGCAAAAACTGTGCTGCTATTACAGTATAGTTGAAGTAGGTAATTGAGTGAGGGGGAGAGCAAGACAGGGCCACGGGATCCATGCTATGTTGCTTGTTCAAGGGCCTGGCCAGTGAGATGCATTCTGACGAGTGACTTAAAGCCTTCGTAGGAAGGTGCACTTCTAATTGCAGATGGTAGTTTGTACCACATCTTGCTCCCTTTAAATATTGGTGCGTTAGCTAGTTTGTTTGTGCTTCGCCTAGGAACACTGAGGAGTGGTCCATCTCCCATTCTTGTCTGCCTGTTCAGTGGATCTTTGTATTGTGGTTCTTTTGATCGTTATACATAAGTGACAACAGATGAATGTCCTGCCGCTGGGCTAGGGTTTCAAGATTTGCTTCCATGCGCATGTCCTGTACACTCAATATTTCACCCTTAAACACAGTTCTAAGTGCTCGGTTCTGGACTTTTTGCCGCTTATCCTCCTGTTGTTTTGTTGCCATGCTATCAATTATGTCGTTATAGTCAAAGATGGGAAGAATTGTGGTCTTGTATAGGGGCAGTGCAGTATTCTTACTAATGTAGTCTGTCATTTTTCTGAAATTAGTTAATTTGAGGGCCAGGTGTTGGTTGAGTCTGCAGATATATTGTCTTATATTTAGTGAAGAGTGAATTGTGGTGCCCAAGTATTTGTAGGAGTCAACTTCTTTAAGCTTGACTCCATCTATTTGTAGGTCAATCTGTTGTGCCTTATTCTTTTTTGATGGTGTACCATAGACCACATACTCTGTCTTAGATGTGTTCAGTGTTAATTTTCCCGGCACCACTCACCAGTACTTGTCAGTGGCACCCCTATCAAGTCAGCTGCCAGCATGACATCTCTACTGCGCACCACAAGTGCTGCATCATCAGCAAATAATGTGATCAATGCTGACTCTAAGATCATGGGCAGGTCATTTATAAATATCAGGAATAGGAGTGGCCCTAGGGCTGAGCCCTGTGGGACTCCAGTCTTGACTCCTCGAGGGGGTGACTCCATTCCCTTTATTCTGCTGAACTGCTTTCGGTTCGATAGATAATTTGCAAGAAGTGCTTGAGTTCCAGGACCTAGGCCAGCTCTTTCTGTCTTGTGCAGTAGTATTTGATGGTCTATGGTATCAAATGCTTTCTTGACATCAAGAAACACCACAATAGCCAGCTCGCCCATATCTATGCATGTCAATAGTTCATGCTGACATATTTTTCTAAATGATCAGAGATAGAAACTGAAAATGTAGAACAATCTGTATGTGAAGAGTAAAAAGACCTGGTCACTTGCCCAGTAACTTATTCAGTCCCATTAAGAGCCAACTACAAATATTATTACAGGTTATGTATATATACAGCTTTAAATACATATACAACTTCATATGAACCATAATCAAATACATTACTTAGTTTAATTCTACAACCATAGACCAGTCACCAGATTTCATATATATATAGCGGGAGCGGGATGTAGCTCAGGTGGTAGAGTGTCCACCTGTGAAGGTGTGGGACATCCAATCGATCTTGCTCAGTGGACCCATTTGTAGTTTGGGCGATTTTCCGTTCCAACCAGTGATCCACAACTGGTTCATCAAAGGCTGTGGTATGTGCTGTCCTGTCTGTGGGAAAGTGCATTGCTGCTTATCGGAAAGAGTCGCCTATGTGGCAGCAGCAGGTTTCCTCCGAAGAAATATGTTAGATTGACTATATGTTTTATGTCCAATAGCCGATGATATGAAAAGCAATGTGCTCTAGAGGTGTCATTAAATAAAACAAACTTTCCTTTTTTTCATATATAGCCAGTTAGTGTAGTTCTACATCCATAGACCATTCAACGGGTGTAGCTAGGTCACACTGTTTGCGACAAAAATCACAAAAACTTGGCTAGGGATTGAAACCATGTCACTCCAACTCCCTGTATCCCGAATACACATCAAGACAGAACTTTCTGCCTTTTTAAAAATCAAATTTCGTGCTTGCTTTAAACAATTTTTTTACTTTTCTTTTTCGGTCAGCCTTTGATTAATTCTGATAAAACATGTAAATCTGAGAAGGTCAGTGAGATCGGAGCA
This sequence comes from Branchipolynoe longqiensis, assembly GCA_030323885.1. Taxonomy (NCBI): domain Eukaryota; kingdom Metazoa; phylum Annelida; class Polychaeta; order Phyllodocida; family Polynoidae; genus Branchipolynoe; species Branchipolynoe longqiensis. The sequence continues at coordinate 54,722,342 of CM059200.1, read as the reverse complement.
GGAGCTGGAGCTGGAGGTGGGGGTAGTGGGGGGGGGGATGTTCTGGTGGGGGGGATCCTTCTCATGTGAGATTCCGGATGAGACTGAATGGATGGGAGGGGGGATAGGTTTTTGTCTCTTTTTTGTTCATTCTTTCTTTTTTTCCAATTCTCATTCTCATCCCTGTAATGGGATAGGGCTTTATGTTAATGGGGGGTGGGGTCCACCCCCAACCACCGGTCGCAGTGGCTGAATCGGTAGAGCGCAGGCTTCCCGTGTGAAAGGTCAGGAGTTCGAATCGCAGCCAAGTCAAACCGATGACTTATCAAATTGATACTTGTCGCTACCTAGCCTGGCATTCGGCATTAATAGGGTAATGCAAGGACTGGTTAGCACAGTATCTGGATAACATGACTGTGTGGGATATTGGGGTATGGTTCCAGCGGCCTGGTCTCCCAGTGGGACAGCATTGTAAAGTCGCCATGAGTGCGCACTGTCACAAGTCGATACCCATCCTGATATGACCTTTGGTGTTGCTTGGATGTAAAACTCCCAACAACCAATCAACCAACCAACTTTCATCGGACTATGTACGGAACTTTACCAAAAGCAAAATTTGCGTAATTTGAAAGGTGAAGATGTAGTAAAACTGACATCTGGTTATGCGCCTCACACACACTCACGACCAGACGGGATGGCCGAATGAGTTGAACGTCCGTCTCCTGTTTTGGGAGATTGGGGGATCCGAATCCATGGGTTGTTGGGTTTGACTCCTGGTCGAGTCAAATTAATGGCTTACAAATTCCTACTTGTCGCTTCCTGGCTAGGCGCTCGGCATTATTAGGATAGGGCAAGGACTGGTCTACACATTATCTGGATAATGTCGACTATGTGGGATATCGGGTTATGGTACCAGCGGCCTGGTCTCCCAGTGGGACAGCATTATATAGTCGCCATGAGTCTGTACTGCCACAAGTTGGTACCCGTCCTGATATGACCTTTTTTTTTTTTTTTTTTTTTTTTTGTTGAAGATTTATACTGCCTATCATGGATAAGCCTGAATAGGCTTGTTTTCACCATTAGACAGTTTGTCGATAGAAAGCCCGAGCCTACACTTTTACCGACCCAAGGGATTTTTTACCTCCAGACCACATAGACATGGTATGAGAGCAACTGGCCTTTGATGTCGCTGTAAGTTCTACACAGCGGTGGAAATCCAAATTGGCAGAGCTGGGGGGCACGGGGAATCGAACCACCGACCTTCAGATTAGGAGTCCGACCTAGAAAAGTCAGACACTCTAACCACTCCGCCACAGAGAAGACCTTAGATGGTGCTAGGATGTAAGACAACAACAAACAAACATTAGATGTTGCTAGGATGTAAAACAACAACAACAAACAAACCTTAGATGTTGCTAGGACGTAAAACACCACCAAACAAATCAATCTTAGATGTTGCTAGGACGTAAAACAACAACAACCAAGCAAACCTTAGATGTTGCTAGGACGTGAAGCAACAACAACCAAATATACCTTAGATGTTGCTAGGATGTAAAACAACGACAAACAAACACATTGAAACACCCTTCCACTTCCTCACATATACACACATACACACATACACACCTACACACATACACTGCTGAGGATTAAGGTTTACAACATGGTACCACGCGCTACCTCTTCCCCACGCGCTACCATCGATGACTCCCCGGGCTCTGAGGCCCCAGGGACGGCAGGCGAGGCGCCCTGGGGCAGTAAAGGGGGAGTGGATGCAGGCCCTTCTACTGAGCTGCTCAGATCAACTCCCCGCGGCTACCTGAGCAGATCCGGGCACACTTGGAAAAGACAGCTATTCCCTGATCCTCCCCCCGAGCACTCCCAGCCTGAGCTCTAAGTGTGTGTGTGTGTGGATGTGTGTATGTGTGTATGAATGTGCGTGAGTGTATTTGAGTGTGAGTGTATTTGAGTGTATGAGTGCGTGTGAGTGTGTGTATGAGTGTGTGTGTGAGTATGAGTGTGTGCTTATGAGTGTGGGATATGAGTGTGTGCATGGGTTTGTGTATTATTGTGTGTATGAGTGTGTATGAGTGTGTGTATAAGTGTGTGTATGAGTGTGTGTATGAGTGTGTGCATGGGTTTGTCTATGAGTGTGTGCATGGAGTTGTGTAGGATTGTGTGTATGCTTCGGTATATGAGTGTATGTATGAGTGTGTGCATGGGTTTGTGTATGAGTGCATGTATGAGTTGTATATGAGTGTGTGTATGAGTGTGTGTATGAGTGAGTGTATGAGTGTGTGTATGAGTGTGTGTATGAGTGTATGTATGAGTGTGTGTATGAGTGTGTGCATGGGTTTGTGTATGAGTGTGTGTATGAGGTGTATATGAATGGGTGTATGAGTGTGTGTATAAGTGTGTGTGTATGAGTGTGTGTATGAGTGTGTGTATGAGTGTGTGTATGAATGTGTGTATGAGTGTGGGTATGAGTGTATCTATGAGTTGTATATGAGTGTGTGTATGAGTGTGTGTATGAGTGTGTGTATGAGTGTGTGTATGAGTATGTGTATGAGTCTGTGTATGAGTGTGTGTATGAGTCTGTGTATGAGTGTGTGTATGAGTCTGTGTATGAGTGTGTGTATGAGTGTGTGTATGAGTGTGTGTATGAGTCTGTGTATGAGTGTGTGCATGGGTTTGTGGATGAGTGTGTATATGCATGTGTATATGAGTGTGTGTATGAGTGTGTGCATGGGTTTGTGTATGAGTGTGTGTATGAGTGTATGCGTGGGTTTGTGTGTGCGAGTGTATGATTGTGTGTATGAGTGTGTGTATGAGTGTATGTATGAGTGTGTGCATGGGTTTGTGTATTGGTGTGTGTATGTGTGTGTATGAGTGTGTCCACTAGTGTATGTATGAGTGGTCATGAGTTTGGATGACTGTCTGCGACAAAGACTGCTTTCATTACTTGACTGCCGCTCTCCATTTAGCTCTCTGCTGTGAGAGTTGCGTCCATGAGTCGGTCTTAATGTCTCTCAGCTTCAGGTTTCTCTTGATGGTATCCTTGAACCGGAGACGAGGGCGCCCTCTCTTTTTGTAGCCAGAAGACAGTTGAGAATAGAGGATCTGCTTTGGTAGCCTGTTTGATGACATCCTCATGAGGTGTCCAGTCCACCGGAGATTCTTTTTGATCAGAAGATCTTCCATAGAGGGCAGCCCCATCCGTTCGAGTATTTCCTTATTTGTCACTTTGTCCTTCCAGGTTAGCCTCATGATTGAACGCAGATGTCACATCATGAAGGCATGCAGCTTTTTCACCTGTCGTCTGTACACTGTCCAGGCCTCAGCTACGTATAGTAGGGTGGATAGCACGATTGCACGGTAGATCTTGCCTTTGACCCGCATGGACACATGGTGGTTGTTCCAGAGTCTCTGGTGTAGTCGGCCGAAAGATGCGCTAGCCTTGGCCATCCTCCCCTGTATTTCAGCATCAATGCGTCCATCACTTGATATAGTGCTTCCGAGGTAGGTGAATTCCGGAACAGAGTTCAGCTTGTTTCCGTCAACCATGATCTCCTCCTCTCGGGTTCTTGTAGAGTTGGGTTGGTACAGCACCTCCATCTTCTTGATGTTAATCTTCAGGCCAAACTTCTTTGATGCATCAGAGAAAGCATCCACTATTTTCTGGATCTCTTCAGCAGAGTGGGCAACCAGTACACTGTCATCTGCGAATAGCAGCTCTCTCACCAGTATCCTGATTGATACACAAATAATAGCCTATAAATAAGGGTGCATTTCACATGCTCTCTCTCTTTCACCACGACCACCAGCCAGTCGAGACTATGTACATGTGCCTGTAGCAATTATGTTGGAATTAAAACAACCATGTGAGTACAATGTTGTCTTCTTGTGGATGTTTCAGACACTGAGCCTACCAGGATAGCAGAAGTAGATAAGGGATATAGAAAAATATACACACACTTTTCACAATGTCACCAACCTTTCACCTTTTTTTTAAGTCACTAGAATATTGCTCCGGTTAACATTATTGGACTTTCCCTGCGAAGACTTTCTTCTCCATTTCCATTATCGTTTCTATTTTCAACTGGCCTAAATTGAAAGTAGTACCATTTAAATAATACAACTAGTTAGGAGAAACCGATTGACCACGCAGTGCACGGTGGCCGAATCGGTAGAACGCAGGCCTCGAGTGTGGGAGATCTGGAGTTCGGTTCCCGGTCGAGTCAAACCTAATGACTTACAAAAGTGGTACTTATCGCTTCCTAGCCAGACACTCAGCATTATTACGATGGGGCAAAGACTGGTTGGTTCAGCATCATGATAACGGGACTGAGTGGGATATCAGGTCATGGTGCTGGTTTCCTAGTCGCACAATGGGGCAGCACAATAAAGTTGCTATGAGTGTGCACTGTCACAAGTCGGTACCCATCCTCATATGACCTTAGATGTTGCAAGGACGAAAAGCCACAACAACCAATCAAAAACAAAGGTTGATTTGCCCCCCCCCCCCCTCCCAGTACACAAAATAGACATCGGCTGTTGGATGTCTAGCTTGGACAACCTAACATAGCTGCCTTCTTTTAAAACAAAGAACTACACATAAGTGATTAAGAAGTGTCACTGTTATGTTGTAAGCGATAATTTGGCATTGTCTCTCGGGTATTTCTGATGCAGTTGTATATAGTGTCACTCGCCATTGATGTATAGACCTTCCTAAATGTCACGTGATCAATTATCCAGCAAGGTCTTCTCGTCATCCATCTAACGGGGGCTCCTTTAATTACTGTATTGATGCATGGTACAGCCTTGACCTTGATACTTCTCAAATACTGAGGTGTCTCACCTTTATATGTGATTAATTATAATACAATACCTCCTCCACCCTCACCCTCACCCACAACCCACCCGGACCCCTCTAGCCATGAACCATATAATGAATCACATAGGAGACCAGACGGGATGGCCGAATGAGTTAGAGCATCCGTCTCTCGTGTTGGTAAATCGTGGGATGGTGGGTTCGAACCCTGGTCGAGTCAAACTAATGACTTAAAAATTGATACTTGTCGCTTCCTAGCCTGGAGCTCGGCATTATTAGGAGAGGGGCAAGGACTGGTTGGGTCAGTGTCAGGATAGTGTGACTGGGTGGGATATCAGGTCATGGTGCTGGTGGCCTGGTCTCCCAGTGGGTCAGGACTATAAAGTCACCATGAGTGCACACTGTCACAAGTCGGTACCCATCCTGATATAACCTTAGATGTTGCTAGGACATACACCAACAACAAACAATGAATCACATACTTCAGGTGTAGTAGATAAGTTATTGATCTTTGTGTTGGTTGGTTGTTGGAGTTTTACGTCCTAGCAACATCTTAGGTCCTGACTGACGCAAGTTATGCGGTTCTTACTTCAATAGGGGGTGGAGTTTGTGTAACTGGGGGAAGCGGGACGTAACTCAGGCATAGCGTGAAGGTGTGGGTCATCCTATAATATTACTGGGTTCCTGCCGTCATGAACACCAGATAATACCATAAACTCTTCCCCCTTCATTTCACCTGTGATGCCTCCCTTAAACAACCCTTAAACAAACTCTTAAGGAATAAAGGGAAGACAAGTCACACAGATTAACAGTGAAGAAGTTGTGCTTTATTGGCATCAACTCCTGTAGACCTACTAATGACCTATCACCCACACCCCTTACCTTCTGTCCACAGAGAATCTCATTACCTCTTTAGGCTGTCTAGGAATCAGTGCGTACAGCCCATTGAACTGGAGTCCCTTGGGTGTTGCACTCAACTCAATTTAGATATATGAATTTTGCTAGCATCAGACAGAGTGTCTGGGGTCCTGCTCTAGAGTAGTTGTGTCTCACTCAAGAGCCAGGAGTAGAGTGATCCCTCTCCAGTGTCCCTGAAGCAGTGTCTTGAATAATTAATTAACCTCAAAGTGAGGCAAGGGTGGTCAGAGGGCCAAGGCAGTGTAGGTGACTGGGCATTCCCACAGCCAGCCAATCAGGCACCCCCACAGCCTGGGTGGCTGACACCCCCCAGTAGTGGTGGCTGTCACTCAACCCAGCTGCAGGTGGTGCCCTGGGTGTATATGCAGATTAGGCTGGTGGGCCCGTGCCGTGGTCATGTAGGGACAGGTAGCTGCAGACAGTTACAATAGATCTCTGTTAAAATGGCCTTTTCTCCAATTGCACTCTTTATGGATGCATAGAGAAACATGTCAACTATCATGTACTGTTTCTTATATAGGAACATCTCTTCATTAATCTCAGGCATCATGTAGGATCATATATATCACATAGCTTATTTCATGTCACAATGGGAGTGGGACACTATTGCATTTAATTTACATAACCTCGTCCCCACTCCGTCGCCCAAGAATAATAATGCTCTCTGCCAATATATAATTCTGAACCGAAAATCTGTATATTTTTTCAATCCGATCGAATCCTGCTCAGAGGACGCATTTGCACTGTGGGCTATTTTCCGTTCAAACCAGTGGTCCACAACTGGTTCATCAAAGGCTGTCCTATATGCTGTCCTGTCTGTGGGAAAGTTCATATAAAAGACCCCTTGCTGCTTATCGGAAAGAGTAACCTATGTGGCGGCGGCAGGTTTCCTCCAAAAAGAAATATGTCAAATGACCATATGTTTGACATCCAATAGCCGATGATAAAAATCAATGTGCTCTAGAGCCATCATTAAATAAAACTAACTTTTGTGTTGGAGTTTGTGTAACTGGTGGTTATTCATATCTTCTTTAAACTATAAGCATTTAAAGTTTGATGAGTTGGGTGTATAATTTAGTAGAGCATCTCAACAAAGCCTCCACAGCCTTGCTATAGCATGGGATTCAGTGCCGAGAAGACCAAGCTGATGGCAGCCCCGGGCCGGGAAGGTGCGGGGTCCCCGGGCCGGGCAGGCGGTGGCGGGGACCCCGGGCCGGGAAGGTGCGGGGGCCCCGGGGAGGGGAGGCGGTGGTGTGACCCCTGGCCGGAGAGGCGGTGGTGGGGGCCCAGGGCCGGGAAGGCGGCAGTGGGTCCCCGGGCCGGGAAGGCGAATTGTAGGCCGGAGAGGTGGTGGTAGCCCCTGGGCCGAGAAGGTGGCGGGCCCCGGGGCAGGGGAGGTGCTGGTAGCCCCCCGGCCGGGAAGGCGGTAGTAGCACCCGGGCCGGGAAGGCGGCGGCGGGACCCCTGGGCCGGGAAGGCAGCGAGCCCCGAGCCCGGAGAGGTGGTGGTAGCCCCTGGGCCGGGAAGGCGGCGGTGGGAGCCCGGCCCGGGGAGGCGGGGACGGGCCCCGGGCCGCTACTCATCCCCTGAGTTATGGCCCGGTCGGCCTCCTCTATATTCCCCCGAGAGAGGGCGCTTCGATCTGCGCTGACGCTATTCTGGGTTTTGTTGTCTGACCTGAAAGCAGATGAGGACTGATGGTTCCTCTGGACCAGTTTGGTGGGGGTGGGGGTGAGAGGGGGGGGGGATGTTGAACATACTCTCTTGAATATGTGAGCGTGGTGGCTGGTGCTGGTGGGGGTAGGGGGGAGGAGGAGGAGGCGGAGGGGAGTTGATAGTGAACCATGTGATCTACTTGAACAGTTAAGTGTAGAAGTGTGTGTGTGTCGGGGGGGGGAGGGGTTGAAGATACTCTCTTGAACACTTTGAGTGTGTTAGCTGGTTGGGGAGAGGGGGGGGGTGTTGTGTGTGGTGACTGGGGGTTGGATGGTCTTCTCTGTGGCGGAGTGGTTAGAGTGTCTGACATTTTTCCTAGTCTGAAGGTCAGTTGTTCGATTCCCCATGCCTCCACCTCTGCCAATTTGGATTTCCACCGCTGTGTAGAAGTTACAGCGTCATCAAAGGCCAGTTGCTCTCATACCATGTCTAGGTGGTGTGGGAGGTTAAAAATCCCTTGGGTCGGTAAAAATGTAGGCTCCGGCTTTCTATCAAAATGTTGCCAAATGAAATCAAGTTGCAATCACTCTCTCGTGCATTAATCCCTCCTTGGGACAGCCCTCTTATGAAAGGAAGTAATTTAATATTTAATATGAAAGGAACCCCTAATATTTCTCGGTCGCAAGCAAAGGACAGCTCCTTTGAAAGCTGACTAGCTCTAATTAATGAATAGCGCTATTCAAGTGGCAGCCATTCTTAGTAATCCATTCAGGCCTGTATTGCGCTATTGAGTGAATCTCAAAGTTGGGAATGCTAACTATGATTGGAGTTGATGGGCCGTGGTGGAAGAATCGATAGAGCGCCGGCTTTCCGTGCGGTACTAATATGACCTTAGATGTTGCCAGGATGTAAAGCTCCAACAACCAAGCTTTCCATGTGAAAGGTCTGGGATTCGATTCCTTGTCGAGTCAAACCAATGACTTACCAAATTGATACTTGTCGCTTCCTAGCTTTGCGCTCGGCATTAATAGGATAGGGCAAGGACTGGTTAGCTCATCGTCAGGATAATGTGACTGGGTGGTATATTGGGTCATGGTGTTGGTGGCTTTGTCTCCCAGTGGGGAAGCGCTATAAAAGTCGCAATGAGTGTGCACTGTCACAAGTCGGTACCCGTCCTGATATGACTTAAGATGTTGTTAGGACGTAAAACCCCAACACCCAAGCCAAGCCTTACAATATTGATACTTGTGACTATTCAGCCAGATGCCCAGATTTAATAGGATACGACAAGCATTAGTTTGCGGAAGATCCAAATAATGTGACTGAATGGGATATCGGGTCATAGTGCTTGCCGGTGACCCGATTTCCCACTGGGGGGGGGGGGGGGGACCAGAGGTGATGGCGAAATCGATAGAACACAGACTTCCCTTGTGAAAAGGTTGGAAGTTAGAATCTCGGCCGAGTCAAACGAAAGACTTACAAAATTGATACTTGTTGCTTCCTAGCCAGGTGCTCGGCATTATTAGGTTAGGGCAAGGACTGGTCGGCTCAATGTCAGGATAATGTGACTGAGTCAGAAGTCAGGTCATGGTGACGGTGGACTGGTTTCCCAGTGGGGCAACACTATAAAGTCACCTTGAGTGCACACTGTCACAAGTCGGTGCCCGTCCTGATATAACCTTAGATGTTACTAGAATATAAAATTCTAATAACCAACAAACAAGGAATGGAATGGCTTCATTAATTATGACTGGTTTTCTTTAATTATCCCCAGTTGGTTAGACTTGTTTTCTATTCCCAGATGGAATTAGGGACGGTTGAATGATGTTAGAGCCGATTCCTGTGTGGGTCACACAAGTTTGTTTGTTTGTTGTTGTTTTACATCCTAGCAACATCTAAAGTCAGATCAGGACTGGGGCCGACTTGTGCCAGTGCACACTCATGGTGACTTATTAGTGCTGCCCCACTGGGAGACCAGGATGCAAGCACCATGACCTGATATCCCACTCAGTCACATTGTCCTAACACTGATCCAACTAGGTTTTGCCCTATCCTAATAATGCTAAGCGCCTGGCTAGGAAGTGACAAGTATACATTTTTAAGTCATTGGTTTGACTCGACCAGGGTTCGAACCCATGATCCCATGGGTTCGGATCCCACGATCTCCCAAAACAGGAGACGCACGCTCAACTCATTCGGCCATCCCGTCTAGTCTGGGTCACAAAATGAAGTATGGTGTGACACAAGAGGAGAATGAGCAAAACGTTCATTTCACATCTGGGAAGTTATGCGTCTCATCCCTCCATCTGAATTAAAAAAAAGTTATTCTTGTCTCTACCTAGCCTGATGCTTGGCAGCGAGTGGTTGAATGAGGAAGACCAATTTTCCGTGATTGAAATGCTCTTTGCTTAAAGCTACATAGTCCGATGAAGCGTCACTAACTAAAATAACCATTTAGTATTGATTCTACATATCTAACTAAAGCGGCTGTGACACACACCTCGCTGGATTGAGCAATGGACATAATTGTCTAGTCTAGTGGGGTTTGGGCATGATAAGTATCAAAATGTATTAAAATGTGTCAATATGTTGCGATATCGGGTCAAAGGACGCTGGACGAACGGACATGAAACGGACATGAAACAGATATGAAACGGACATGAAACAGACATGAACGGATAGCCAACGGACGAAACAAACTCAAACTGGACAAGAACCGTAGACGTCAATCTGGCAGCATCCGTTCCAAGTTTTGTGCATGTTCAAAACTAGTATGGACACAAACTGGACATCAACAGACTTTGTTCGGTTTCTTTCCGTTTCCCTCAATCCGATATGTGACAGGGCCTTTATATACAGATGCACTCATTAAGCATTTGTTGCCACATAGAGGGTAATACTGAGTCCCTTTAATATAAAATGTTGTATCTGTGCATTGATAGGTTATCCTTGGTATGTATTATATGCAAAGGAAAGAACATATCATATATCACATTATTTACCAAAGATAGAAGGATATACCTGACTAGAATAGGTGTATGCTTTGGATTCACCCTGGTATGTTTCTAATGTGATGGACTTGTAATTATATATATATGTAACCGTTCATACGGTGTAATAATGATCTGATTGTAAAGGAGACTGTTCTGGTGGCAAAAGGAAGCAAGTGACCGGTAGATTATGATGATTTGACCTTTTATTACTGATTTGGATTAAGCAACAGCTGTATATAATAATATATTGAATATAAAACCGAATAATTAGAAATAAAGCAATAAATGAATACATAAATATAGTTTAACATTGGACGTGCCTAAGGCACATCCGTCGGGTTCAAGCACAGTGCTCAACCGTCCTTCCCTCACAGGCTAGCCAATAGACGTACCAGAAGGCACCACCTAGTGAGTGAAGGAAGAACTAGTCCTTTCTCAGCACCCAAGGAGTGACCCACACCAAAGTGCATATCCCTCATCCCAGACCTGCACATGTCCAAGCTCGCCCGCAGGATCGCCCACTTCATATATATATTTAGTTTTAAAGTGAGCAGAGTGACAGTTGGCTCACGGTATAGGAGGCGGGGGGAGTAGAGAGCGACCCGCTCCACACCAAATAACATGGAAGAAGATGGTAATGGGGGGAAACATTTAGGGGCTGCCGTTATTTATATCCACATAATGAATTATATAGTACAAGTCCACCAGATATATATTATAGAGAGTGGGTAAGCCACGAGGGGCTAATACAGCAGCGGCTAAGGACCGCTTGGTCCTGCCAACCTGCCAACCTGCCAACCCACCAACCTGCCAACCCGCTAACGTGCCAATCCGCCAACCTGCCAACCCGCCAACCTGCCAACCCGCCAACCTGCCAACCCGCCAACCTGCCAACTCTCCAACCTGCCAACTCGCCAACCCCCACAATGGCCGTATTCGATTAACACGTCCCGGGCGACTCGGGTCACCCGAGTTGCTAGAATTTCAAATCGAACACCGCGAGTGGAGTCTACAAATACACATGCCGTGTGCAAAACAACCCGACCCCAGTAACCCACCTCTTGGCTGAGGTTGGCTAGGAACGATGACATCACATTTGTGCTGGTACCGTCCTGTAGCAGTACAAATCCTATGTGTTTTTTAATGTTTAAAAAAATAATAAATCAGATTAATGGAATGGAAATATAACAAAACTATGCATTAATAAAATACTTTAAATCCTATTTTGTTGTAGTTATATTTCGGTTATTTACACAAAAGAACAAGTTTTGGATTAAGCCACCATTTTTTCCCACCCCGAGCATGGAGAAGTGTATTCGTTTATTCAACCCGAGTCTGTCGAATGTGCGCATGCACCAAAAAGTGGCTCGGGTGACCCGAGTTGATTAATCGAATACGCCCAGCGAGTCTGGGATTGTTCCCCCACAGGATGGGACGCTTTCGCGCAATTTGTTCTTATCATTTTCCTCCCACTCCTGCTGCCGAAATAGCGAAATAGCGAATGGTAGACAGGAAGTATGAACACTTATTTGTCTCTCATTTTTGCTTGAGTGCAGGTAAATAAGCAACACAAGGAATAATTAGTAGCATGTGGTGAATAAGGGGTCAAATTTCCCTGGATCATCAGCCCATGCTTTTTCTAATCGCCATATCTGCCATAGCGACTTAATCTACGGCAGAAAAGAAAGAAAGAAAGTGTACAAGCCATGAGAGAGTCCTTGCAACCACCCAAAATCCACCCATCCCTCTGCATTGAGTAAACAAGCATTGATGCATGCCAGTCTTTGATCAGGTTGCTGAGGCCCTGCTGTTTAGGTAGCACGCCTGAGGGTGCCATCAGCGACGAAAGAGTAAATTACATTAATCACATCCACCGAGAAGGCAGAACCGGACGCGATGGCCGAATCGGTAGAGTGCGGGCCTCCGATGCGGAAGGTCGGGAGTTCAATTACAGATCGAGTCAAACCAATGACTTACAAAATTGATACTTGTCGCTTCCTAGTCAGGCGGTCGGCATTATTAGGAGAGGGCAAGGATGGGTTGGCTTTGTGTCAGGATAATGTGACTAAGTGGGATATCAGGTCATGGTACTGGCAGCCTGGTCTCCGAGTCTGGCAGCACTATAAAGTCGCCATGAGTGCGCACTGTCACAAGTCAGTACCCCTCCTGATACGACCTTAGATGTTGCCAGGACGTAAAACTCCAACAAGCAACTAATCTAATGGCTGGCGCACACCTCCCGTTTACGATTCGCGCACTAAAACTCGCGACCCGACCCGACCTGCTTAAAACTGAAAACGGGCCGATTCGTTTTTCGAATCGCGAATCGCAATCGTAAACGTCCGCTTTTAGCACTAAAAACTGAGTTTTATGCGCGAATCGCAATCGCTAGGTGTGCGCGGGGGGGCGCACACCTAGCGATTTTTGTGCGCGAAACGGGCAGTTTTACATCGTAAACGGTAGGTGGGTGCGCACAAACGGTAGGTGTGCGCCAGCCATTAGGTCAGATCAGGACGGCTACCGACTTGTGATAGTGCGCGCTCATAGCGATTTTATAGTTCTGCCCCACTGGGATACAAGGCTGTCAGCAACATGACCCGATATCCCACTCAGTCACATTATCCTGACACTGAGCCAACCAATCCTTACCCTATCCTAATAATGCAGGAAGCAACAAGTATGAATTGTGTAAGTTATTGGTTTGACTGCACCGGGAATTGAACTCCCGATCTTCCGCATGGGGGGCCTGCGCTCTACCGATTCGGCCACCGCGTCCCATGTCAGAGCGGAAAGAGTAAATCAGATTAATTCCATTCACTGAAGACAGAACCCTGACTGATAGCAGCCGAAATAGCACGAGACAGTCGCGGAACCAGGCGTACACTTTTAGAGAACAGAGACGTAGGAATTAACCTGTCACGTGGTGCTAAACACCTATTTAATTAATGATTATCAACAAAAATAAGTTGTTAGTGAGAATTAATTTGCTATTGAATCACCAAACATAAGTCGTCAGTGGAAATTAATTTGCTATTGAATCACCAAAAATAACTTGTCAGTGGAGATTAATTTGCTATTGAATCACCAGAAATAAGTGGTCAGTGAAGATTAATTTACTATTGAATCACCAGAAATAAGTTGTCACTAAAGATTAATTTGCTATTGAATCACCAGAAATTAGTTGTCACTGAAGATTAATTTGCTATTGAATCACCAGAAATAAGTTGTCAGTGAAGATTAATTTGCTATTGAATCACCAGAAATAAGTTGTCAGTGAAGATTAATTTGCTATTGAATCACCAGAAATAAGTTGTCAGTGAAGATTAATTTGCTATTGAATCACCAAGAATACGTTGTCAGTGAAGATTAATTTGCTATTGAATTATAAAGCAGCTAGGTGTGGATTACGATTCTATTGGATATGGTTATATATATATATATATGGATGGTGATAAACCCCTTATCGCCTGTAATAAGCTCTGTAGTGCCTCCTCTCCTATCCCCCCCCCCCCCCCCCGGATTGGGAGGTGGGGGGGGGGCGTCTGGCATGCACCGCTCCACCTCCTGCGCAGGGCTTGACACTCCACTCGATCGGAAGTTTATATATATATATGAATACAGTTTGAACACTTCTAGCCATGATCGGATGTGGAGCCGAATCCACAGAGCGCAGACTTCCTGTGTGGAAGGTTCGGACTTTGAAACTCGACTGAGTCAAACCAATGACTTATCAAATTTATATTTGTCGGTACCTAGCCTGGCGATTGGCTTTAATAGGATAAGACAAGGACTGGCTCAGTCTCAGGTTAATGTGTCTGTGTGGGATATCAGGTCATGGTGCCAGCATCCTGGTGTAAAATTGTCCGATATAATACATGTGAACCGAGGTGAAGTTACTATAATAAATTACAAACTGTCTATATAATGATAAATGTTAAAATATAAAAACCCAAAGACATATAGAGGATGTGTGAACTTGGTAAACTATTATTCATTAGGTATAGAACTTGTAGATTGAATAGTCTTTGAGAGGGAGTGTCACTTCCGAGTTTGACTAAGAACAGTCTTTGGAAGAGTCACCTCACATGCCCCCTTCCCCCCCCCACATGGTATTGTTATGATCATTGACCACTGCATTGTACTCTGATTGGAGGAGTGAGTCATGTGACCACTGCATTGTACTGTGATTGATGAATAGGATCATGTGACAACGGCCATCTTGAATCTTGAGAACCTATATAAGCAATAAACCAGAGAGTCTCACTCTCTTACTTTTCATTCTTACCCTGTTTTCCTTCATTACCTGTAGTGTTTTCACTTGACCTATTCACACCACCCACACCACCGGCCGGCACGTTTACACTGGTCTTCCAGTGCAGCAGCACTATAACGGCTCCATGAGTTCACACTGTTACAAGTCGGTATCCATCATGATATGACCATAGTTGTTGATATGACGTAAAACTCAAACAAACAAACTAATGTCTTCTAATAAAGCTAATTATAGGACATTTTAAGACATTTAAAAATGTTTGTATTCACAATTTCTATACATTATTCCACAAACATATACTATTCTGTTAACAATAGAAATTGCAGGAACGCCGTAACCATTAATGGTTGCCTTCCCACTGCCCCTTCCAATGTACAGGAAGGACTGTGAACTTCTCGAGAGAGTACAGAGGCGCGCAACCCGCCTAGTACCAACCCTGAATAAATTCTCTGACGAAGACCGACTATGTGCACTAAACGTGCCAAGCCTATACGACAGAAGGGCCCGTAGAGACCTCATTGAGATCTACAAACACCTCAGCGATACATATACAGTCAAACACCGTACATTATACTCGAGCCAATACACGGTCTGATAACCAGAGGGCTTAATAAGATCATCAAACCCAGGACTAACAAGCGAGTTTGTCAAAACTTCCTCACTGAAAGAGCCGGGAACACTTGGAACAGACGACCAGCTGATGTAGTGAACGCCCCAAGCTTAAACTCTTTCAAAGGATGCCTCGATAAGCACTGGGTAAAGTACTGCTACAGTCAGCGCTTGCCGCACGAAAACTATAATTTCACTAGGTCCCACTTAGACAGGCCAAACCTGCTAACAGGCATTGATGCCTAATTTCTTAAGCAGAAGGGGATAAGTATAAGTATAAAAAAAACTCCACTTCCTGTTGGATCAAACTTCGGTGTTTGTTCTATGAGCTCTCCATATTAATTCACTTTTCAATTTAGTGTAATTCAGACGAGCCATATGAGTGATAGCTCGGGTGCGGAAAGGCTAAGATAATTGAATCTATTAGATGTCTAATTGACATCCATAATGTAGCGTCTTATGCTGATATCCATTGCAATGTCTGGCAAACACTTAGGTCTAATAATGAGTGATATTAGGACTGGCACTAGTCAAGAACTCACTCTCCATGGTGCTCTGTTTGTTCTTCTTTCGTCCATTACCATATATGTCTCAATAGAAGCACGCTACCCAATATAAAGCAAACACCCCATTTCAAGATTTTAAAGTACGCACAAATTTATGATCATATTCAGACTGAATGCACATCAAATAAGACAATCCCACTTTATTTCAGAGGCATGACAAAAACAAATAAAAAGGTACGATCATATTCAGAGTGAATGCAAATAAAATAAGACAATCCTACTTTATTTCAGAGGCACGACAAAAACAAATCCATGGAATTCTTTAATTTGAATAGTGCGCATCCATGTGTCTGCACTCGCGCAGTGCGCGTCTATTGGGACATATACCGTATATGTAATCTTCATTAAAAGTTTTCAGCTTAAGCCAGACACACATTTAAAAAAAGAATTTGCTGGTCAATATTTTATTTATCTGAATACATTTGTCAGTGCCGAGGCTCTGGTCTTGTAGCCATTGAAGCGATCACATTTGGTTTGTACACGTTGCTCGGGAAGTGTAATGTGCTGCATTGTGTGCAGCAAATCCCATTCTGAACATTGAAAGTGGGCGAGCAGCCTATGCTGTATAGTGTATAGTTTGGTTTTTGTTTCCGTTACTCTTTTAATAGTGAAATGTTATGTGTAAATGGTGGTTTTATAGTGTGCGCAGTGCTGGTTGGTAATGTGGCTGTTAAGTGGTGTAACTGTTAGTGGGTTTTCAATGTTATTATCAGTTAGTAGTTGTTAGTTAGCTTAAAGGAGTGTCTTTTGAATCAATTGACCAGACGGATGGCCGAATGAGTTAGAGCGTCTGTCTCCCGTGTTGGTAGATCATGGGGTGGTGGGTTCGAACCCTGGTCGAGTCAAACCGATGACTTAAAAATTGATACTTGTTGCTTCCTAGCCAGGCGCTCGGCATTATTAGGATAGGGCAAGGATTGCTTGGCTCAGTGTCAGGATAATGTGACTGAGTGGGATATCAGGTCATGGTGCTGTCAGCCTGGTCTTCCAGTGGGGCATCACTATAAAGTTGCCATGAGTGCGTACTGTCACAAGTCGGTACGCATCCTGATATAACCTTAGGTGTTGCTAGGACGTAAAACAACAACAAACAAACAAACAATTTGAATCAATTACCTAGGCACATTTAAGGGTTTAATTTCCTGCTGGCCTCTGAAATAAGAAGCGATCTCAGCCTTGCCCCAGTCACTGAATATTCAGACTAGAATAGCTCGGGCCTCAAAACCCATATCAGGCAATATCTGATTATTACGGTGGCTCACAGTCCACATTGCTAATTCCATCTGTTTGGAGATCGGGTTGTATAATGGAGTACCTCAAGAACTAATCCGAGAGGGGGCGCCATTCAGGTTTTCAATCTAGAATTTTGTAGCGAGAGTATTATTTGTGCGTAAAGCCTTTTTTTTTTTCGTTTGTTGGGGTTTTACGTCCTGGCAACATCTAAGGTCATATCAGCACTAGGGTGCGTAAACAGAGGTGAGCACTGATATGTAGGGTGAGACATGGCGGGTGGTTCAGAAGTAAGTCAGTTGTTGGAGTTTTACATCCTGGCAACATCTAAGATCATATCAGGGCAGGTACCTACTCACTTGTGACAGTGCACACTCATGGTGACATTATAGTGCTGCCCCACTGAGAAATCAGGATGCTGGCACCATGCCACCCGATATCCCACTCAGTCTCATTATCCTGACACTGAGCCAACCAGTCCTTGCCCTATCCTATTAATACCGATCACCATGCTAGGAAGCGACAAGTGTCAATTTGATAAGTTATTGGTTTGACTCGACCAGGAACAGAATTCCCGATCTCCCACACGCGAGGTTCGCGCTCTACCGATTAGGCTACGGCGCCCGGTAAACCTTGGTGGAGTTTACTCGGTGGCTTCCCTTGTTTCGAAGAAACCGATTCTTTGTGGTCCATTACAATAGTAATGAACAATAATAATACAGCATTCAAAATAAAGATTGTCCCCTTCTCCAAACCAAGTGAGAGTAGGCACGGGCAAGCCGAATATGGTTTCAGCTTTTCCGTTTGACAAGTTGTAAAATATTCTGATTTACAGCATTGGGGGGAATGCAAATGTTCTATAACTGATCAGGTATACATGACCAGGTGCATGTATGTGTATATGTAGGTGCTGGTGGTGCCTGATTGAGATGTAAATAGACATAGTGGTGCTGGCAGGGCTGTGTGTAAGGGGCTAGGTAGGATCACCACACTCAGACTCAAGGCAGGTGGTGGCCGGGGGAGCCACACAGCTTGGTGGTGGTGGGCAGACCACTGGTAACCATGGGGACCAGGAATGCTGGATCCCTATTGGTAGAGCCAAGAATGTTTGTTTCCTATTGGCGGAAAAGGGTGGGGTGATACTCTACAATGAACCCATGTAACAATATAAATAATAAACCAGAGGGCTTGACTCTCTCTCTTCTTTCACACTTTATACTCTTCCTTTCGCTTTGTCTGTATTGAGCTGTATTGTAGCCTGCCTACACAACCACAGATTCGAGCTGTAGACTTTACATACTGGTGACCATGATGAGTGGTAAAACTATTAGTTGAACAGTGGATTCAACTTTATGTTATGGAGACCTAGTCTTTACAAACTGTTTGTTTGTTTGTCGTTGTTTTACGTTCTAGCAACATATAAGGTCATATCAGGACGGGTACCGACTTGTGACAGTGCACACTCATGGCGACTTTATAGTATTGCCCAACTGGGAGACCAGGCTGCCAGCACCATGACCTGATAATGTGATATCCCACACAGTCACATTATCCTGACACTGAGCCAACCAGTCCTTGCCCTATCCTAATAATGCCGAGTCATGTTGTCGGCAGCATGGTCTCCCAGTGGGGCACCACTCTAAACTCGCCATGAGTGCGCACTGTCAATAGTCGGTACCCGTCCTGATATGACCCTAGATGTTACCAGGACGTAAAGGTCCAACAACTAATGAAAGAATACAAGAAAGAAATAACAAACGACCTATCTATCTATCTATTCATCCATCCATATATGTATGTGGTAGTTATACCATAATATATAACACAGTATCTATAGATGTAGAGGCCGATACACTATGGTCCCCTTAACTAATTTGAAAATGTATCTATCTATCTATCTATCTATCGATCTATCTATCTATCTATACATCTATCTATCTATATATATATCTGTATGTCTGGCAGTCGGTGTCAGTATGTCAGTCGGTCAGTATGTCAGTATGTCAGTCTGTCAGTATGTCAGTATGTCCGTCAGTCCATCAGTCCGTCAGTACGTCAGCATGTCAGCATGTCAGCACGTCTGTCTGTCTGCATGTATGTCTGTATGTCAGTATGTCAGTATGTCAGTCAGTCTGTCAGTCTGTCAGACTCTCAGTCTGTCAGGCTGCCTGTCTGCCTGTCTACCAGTCTGCCTGTCTGCCTGTCTGTCTGTCTGCCTGTCTGCATGTGTGTCTGTCTGTCTATCTATATACATATATAGCTACTATCTATGTATCTATCTACCATCTATCGATGTATCTATCTATGCAATCACTGCCAGGCCTCTGGATGAAATCGATCTTAATGTTCTTCATAAAACTAGAGCAGATGGCATGAGTGGGCAGTAATGGCAATTAAGGCAATTAGCACCGAATAGATCAAACGGATTAGATTATAATTAACATTGAGTGCAATAATGGGTTCTGTAACTCCTATTCTGTTTGCAGCTAACAAGCATGTGGGTCATTCTCAGAAATTGTGTACCACATTGTCTGTTTCCACGTTACATTGGTAATTAATTAGCCTTCTTTTTGGGGGATACTAAGTCAAATAATTATTGTTGACTCTGTGTTTTAATTATGTTAGCAATACTACATGTATTTAATCTATCCCACAAAATGTATCCAAAATATGCTTATATGATTTCGTTTTGAAGTAAAAATAAGAAAATTTGCATATCGACACCATACATCTACACAAGCACTTTTTCAACTTTTTTTCTTGTGTGTAGAAGCAATTATCTTGTCCTAAGTGAAATCAATAAAATCTTGTTTGAATTTATTGTGTATGTTAAAATGATTTCATTAGCAGATGTTATATGGTTAATTTCAACAGCTTTCTTAGTTTGTATAAGATCAAAATCAAAATGTGAAAAAAAGTGATAATTTCAAGTCTGACATATGCACAACATTTAAACCTTGATATCTATATTGATTCTGCTATTATTTGGAATGTTTTCACCTTTTATTTCCATATTACAAAAGTGGTACACAATTTCTGAGGTGTTCGTTCGTAGACCGTGGGATCTTGGTCGAGTCAAACCGATGACTTATGTATTGATACTTGTTGCTTCCTAGCCAGACTCTCAGCATTATTAGGATGGGGCAAGGACTGGTTGGCTGAGTGTCAGGATAATGTGATTGAGTGGGATATATCAGATCATGGTGCCGGTGAACTCGTCTCCCACTGGGGCAGCACCATAAATTTGCCATCAGTGCGCACTGTCACAAGTCAGTATCTGTCCTGATATGACCTTAGATGTTGCCAGGATGTAAAACTCCAACAACCAACCAACATATCCACAACTTGTGTTATGTAAGCTATAGCTGCGACCAGGCGGGTTAGGTCTCAACTTCCGTCCTTCCTAGGAGACGAGTCATCATCATCATGCTGTCAGTCGCAAATCGACAAAGGCTGCTTTCATTACTTAACCGCCGCTGATTTTGTGTGGTTGTACATTTCTTAAAAGCTGCTTGCAAAGTGTTGAAGTGCTGCTGGTTTTTGCAAGTTACTAGAGGCACCCTCTCGGGTCTCACACCGGCAAGAACACATCAAGACAGGTGCAGTGGCTGGTCCGGACATGTTGGGAGCTCCATTCATCACCGCCCTTAATGCTGCTAAGGTAATGTGGTTTTCTGTTAGGGTTTGCTGCCTTAGCCTTTGGTTCTATCAAGAACCTGTACCACAAGGCAGTGGTTTACAACTTTGCAAGGCAGGGGCGTCAAACGTAAGGTATTTTAGCACCTAAGGTATCCGAGGTACTGCAATACCCGCATACCAGCGGAGCAGTAGAACTCCGAATACCTCTATCAACTGGGTACCAGACCACACACACACACTTTCAGTAATAACAGCGGAACGTAATGGAAGCCCTACCTTATTCCCAGCAACACTTCCGGTCCTTCCTACCTGACTTCCGGTTCAAGCATCTATTTGGAGTTTCCAGTAGGATACAGACAAAGTGTACTCTGTATTACCTTTTAGTGCTGCTTCACAGAGACCCCGTTCAACCTGCACCATGATGTTGATTTACCCCTCTGAGTCACATTATAGTCGGGTCTGGAGCCAGACAATTTTGTTAGTTTGACTTGGCTCCAGGGTGGGAATGAACAACAGCAAGTGAGAAAGAAAGAAAGAAAGAGTAAAAGAGAGCAAGGTAGAGTAAGAGCGTGAAGGGGGGGAGAGTAAGAGGGAACCTGAGAGAGGTCCAGTGGTAAACAATTAAATGGTTAGACATCATTTGAAAGAAATATAGAGCAAAGGAGAGAGCAACAGCCATAGAGAAGAGAGAGCCACAGAGAAGAGAGAGCAAGAGAGCCATAGAGAAGTGAGTGCAAGAGAGATTCATAGAGAGAGTCATAGAGAATAGAGAGCATAGAGAATAGAGAGTCATAGAGAAGAGAGAGCACAAGAACCATAGAGGAGAGTGCCATAGAGAATAGAGAGCAATAGAGAAGACAGAGCCATAAAGAAGAGAGATCCATAGAGAAGAGAGAGCCATAGAGAAGAGAACCATAGAGAGGAGAGAGCAAGAGAGAGTCATAGAGAATAGAGAGCAATGGATCATTAGTGAAGAGAAAGCCATATAGAGAGAGCCAAAGAGAAGAGAGAGCCATAAAGAGAGAGCAGTAGAGAAGAGAGAGCCATAGAGAAGAGAGAGCCATAGAGAAGAGAGAGCCATAGAGAAGCGAGAGCCATAGAGAATAGAGAGAGCCATAGAGGAGAGAGCTAGAGAGCCATAAAGAGAGAGCAAGAGAGTCATAGACGACGAGAGAGAGCAAGAGGGCCATAGAGAAGAGAGAGCCATAGGGAAGAGAGAGCAAGAGAGAGTCATAGAAAAGAGAGAGCAAGAGAGTGCAAGACAGATTCATGAAGGCGAGAGCAAGAGATAGCCATAGAGAAGAGAGCCATAGAGAAGAGAGATCCATAGAGAAGACAGATCAAGAGAGAGAGCCATAGAGAAGAGAGCAAGAGAGAGAGCCAGAGAGAAGAGAGAGTCATAGTGGAGAGAGAGCAAGAGAGAACCATATAAAAGAGAGAGCCATGGAGAAGATAGCAAGAGAGAGCCATAGAAAAGAGAGAGCCATATAGAAGAGAGAGCAAGGGAGAGCCATAGAAAGGAGAGAGCCATATAGAAGAGTGAGCAAGATAGAGCCATAGAAAGGATAGATCAAGAGAGAACCACAGATAAGAGCGTGCAAGAGAGAGCCATAAAAACGAGAACGAGTGCGAGCAATAGAGAGAACACAAGAGACAGAAAGCAAAAGAGAGAAAGAGGGAGCTGTAGAGACGTAGAGGGAGCTGTAGAGATGCAGAGAGGGCTGTAGAGAGGCAGACGGAGCTGTAGAGAGGCAGAGGGAGCTGAAGAGAGGCAGAGGGAGCTGTAGAGAGGCAGGGGGAGAAATGGTTCAAAGTCATCAGAAAGAGAGCGAGTAAAAGAGAACAAGAGTGAGCAAGAGAGAAGATGTGAGAGGCCGAGAGAGAAATTGATGTCATCAGAAAGAGAGAGACAAATAGAGAGCAAGATATAACAAGTGAGAGCGAGAGGAAGCATGATGAGAAAGAGGTAGAGAGAGGGAGAAATGGTTAAAAGTCATCAGTGGTACCACAAGGATTTTTTTTAAATACAGATTATGGGAATACGGAGAAGGAGAAGGAAAAAAAAGAAAGCTCTTGCATACTTCAGGCCAATGTTGAGTGACGTCATCACGATGCCAGGCAGCATTCACAGCAGTCCTTATAAGGATCACGGCCGTACGCAGTGCGCCCTCCTGTTTAGCACACCGACTGTGCGTGGAGAGCAGCAGTCTGTGCGTGAAATCTACAACTTCCCGCCACAGATCGAAGCGCCACCTGCCGTGTCACGAGAGAAACCCGTGCAAATGTCGTCTGCTTGTACATCAATTGCCCTCTCGCTCTTTTTGTCATTCTCTCTCGCGCTCTCATGCTCTCTCGCCCCCATCTCACTCTCTCTCACGCGGTGTCGCTCTCTCGTTCTCTATCTCGCTCACTGTCTCATTCTCGCTCTCTCTAACTCTCACTCTTTCGCTTTCTTTCATTTTCTTTTCGCTTTCTTTGTCTCTTTCGCTCTCCCCCTCTCTCTTCCGCTCTCTCCCGTGACCGTTCACTCTCTTTCTTGCGCTCTCCTGCTCTCTTGTGCTATCTTCTCCTCTCTCGCTCTCATTCGCTCTCGCTCTCAGTCTCTCTTCCATTCTCTATCTCGCTCTCTCTCGCTCAGGCTCTTTCACTCTCACTCTTGCTCTCTCTAACTTTCTCACTCTCTTTCTGTCACTCTCTCTCTGTCGTTTTCGCCAATTCTATTTCCCCTTGCTGTCAAGTATGTCACATCATAAATACCTCGGTTTCCATGGTCACCGCCAGCAACTTGACGCAAGTCCCCTCGGGGTTTGTGACATAGAACCTATGTCAAAGAAACTGTTGCCTTTCGAGGCTACAGCTAATCTATGAATTAAAAAAAGCCAACAAAACTCAGAAAAACGTTTTTTCGTCTCTACATCTGTGTCATAAATAAGGAGGTATATCAGTGTCAGTTTTTTTTGTTTGTTTTTGTTTGTTTTTGTTGACGGACAGAACAATCACGGGTAGAAATGAAGCTTTTGGTGTCTTTATTTGTTGATGAAGAGAAATATCATGCCTAGAACTGAATTCGAACCCATGCATATGCCATCCCAGGGCGGTTGCCCTAACCATTAGCCCATCTAAGGCTCTCTGATGCAATCAATCTACCTACGTGTGTATACACATTTCACCTGGGGAGGTCAGTGTATCTCATTGCACTCGTCCCGTTAGAATTGTAAGTCTACTCCTACATATGAATGTTTAAGAAACTACTAAAGATGATGGTAACCTAGTGTAAAGACTAGGTCTCCTTAAAGTAAAGTTGAATCCTTCCTCCAACTAATATATTTACCACTCATTGTGGTCACCAGTATGTAAAGTCTACGGCTCGGATCTGTGGTTGTGTAGGCAGGCTATAGTGAAATCAATACAGACAAAGAGAAAGGAAGAGTATAAAGTGTGAAAGAAGAGAGAGAGAGTCAAGCCCTCTGGTTTATTATTTATATGGTACATGGATTCAGTGTAGAGTATCACCCCACCCTTTTCGCCCAATGGGAAACAAGCATTCTTAGCTCTACCAATAGGGATCCAGCATTCCTGGTCCCCATGGTTACCAGTGATCTGCCCACCACCACCACCAAGCTGTGTGGCTCCCCTGGCCACCACCTGCCTTGAGCCTGAGTGTGGTGATCCTAACTAGCAGAAGGGGGGGGGGGGGGGTGAGGGTGTAGGCTCTGAGTGCCCCTTACACACAGCCCTGCCAGCACCACTATGTCTATTTACATCTCACTCAGGCACCACCATCACCTACATATAAACATACATGCACCTGGTCACGTATACCCGATCAGTAATAGAACATTTGTATTCCCCCACCAATGCGTTAAATCGGAATATTTTACACTAGGAATACAGATGGGGAACAGTTCCAAGCCATAAACAAGAAGCAAGAAAACCAAACTTATTAGTCAAACTAAATTCTAGAGATTTCAATCAAATTGGACTAGTGCTGCCCAGTGGTGAAAACAAGTATTTACACACTTATCCGTTACGAGCAGGGTAAATAAATTCATCCAAAAAAAACCCACAAAAAACAATTACAAATAGCCGGACAGCGCATTTATGGTACATACGCAGGGATGGTTCAGCATTAAATGGTGCATAGGTTTTATAACATCCTGGTCACAGCACCAATGTCATGGGGAGGATGGTTTTGCAGATAGGAAATATTGCCCCATCTAGAGCAGGAACCGATGTGACTGAGTGGATAATGTGACTGAGTGGGATATCAGGTCATGGTGCTGGCGGCCTGGTATCCCAGTGGGGCAGCACTATAAAGTCGTCAGGAGTGCGCACTGTCACAAGTCGATACCATTCCTGATATGACCCTAGATGTTACTAGGATGTAAAACAACAATAAACAAAGAAAATCAAATGAACATGGTTTCTGCTATTATTTCAAATGCTTTCTCCTATTATTTGGAGAGCCATAGAGCCATTCTATCAATTATTAATAAAACTGTTATTTTTCTATGGGAATTTGTTTCCCTTGACCAAAAATATATGATTGTGAGCTTTCTAATTTAATGAGTGTCTATTGGCACAGTCTGCCTTTACATGTAAAAGCGATGGTTTGAACAAAAAATGAACATTTCTCGCCGTGAATATGGCCTGTGCTGCCGACACGGCGTAAAGCAACCACCAATCAATCAATCAAACCTATTATTTGGAATGTTGTCGCTCTTGGTTTCCACAAATGTGATACACAGTTTCGGAGAACAACCAATTTATGAAACATTAAATTTATTAAGGATTCCAGGGGGTGGGTGGGTCGAAGTCTGACCCACATTTCTCCTGTCTAATTCAAATTTAATGGCCGTCGCAATTAAGCAGGCATTGTGGTATTTTTATTTATTTTTTCCATTTATTTATATTTTGATTGTTTTTCAAAATTCAGAACTCCGATTCGTGAAAGGATTTTGAGTTGGTATTGTCAGCTTATTTCGTGCAAGTCGTCCCTCAAAAGATAATCAATTTGGGGATAATGATTAATTCGTGTTCACCGCCCTTCCCTCAGAACGGCCATATTAGGTCATGATTCAGTGATTAAATTTGTTTTTCTCGCAAGGGTCTCCATTTGGATAATGTCATTTCGAATAGTGTCCCATCAAATATTGTCATAGCAAATAGTGCCCCTGTAAATAGAGTCCCTTTAAATAGTGAAAACTTTCCCTCGAAAAAGTCTCCCATTAAAGAGTAATCTAGAATAATATCCACTCAAAAGGTGTCATCTCAAATAGTATCCCCTCAAATGGGGCTATCTCACATAGTGTCATCTTGAATAGTCTCCCCTCAAATAGTCATCTCGAATAGTCTCCCATTAAATAGTGGTATAACGAATAGTCTCCCCTCAAATAGTATCATCCTGAATAGTATCCCCATAAATAGCCTCCGGTCTGGAATAGTCTCCTATCAAATAGTGTCATAGAGAATAATGTCCCCTCAATTAGAGTCATTTTGAATAGTCTCCTCTAAAATAGTCTCTTCTCGAATAGCCTCACCTCAAATAGTGTCATCTCGAATAATTGACCAGATGGGATGACGGAATTAGTTGAGCATCCGTCTCCTGTTTTGGGAGATTGGGGGATCCAAACTCATGGTCTCGTGGGATCGAACCCTGATCGAGTCAAACCAATGAATTAGAAATTGATACTTGTCACTTCCTACCCTGGGGTTAGGAATTAATAGAATAGGGCAAGGACTGGTTAGCTCAGTGTCAGGATAATGTGATTGAGCAGGATATTGGGTCATGGTACTGGCGGCCTGATTTCGCAGTGGGACAGCACTATAAAGTCACCATGAGTATGCGCTGTCACAAGTCGGTACCCGTCCTGATATGACCTTAGATGTTGCCAGGACATAAAACTCCAACAACCAACCAACCATCTCGAATGATTTTCCCTGAAATAAGCCGTGTTCACACGGGCAAAATGTAAAGCGATTTAGACAAGGCAAATCATATGATTCGATTTAGTTTGAAAGTGTTTCGCGTTCACACGGGCAGTGCTTTGAGTCGGTTTAAGGTGGAAGTCGATATCTGCGCATGAGCAAGTCCAGACTAACCAGCGCCATTTTGGGTTCGTCGACATCAGCAGGAGAGAGTGTGGGTTCGACCTAGATATGTATTGACTGAATCGTATTGGTTTGGAACAGTCAAAACTTCTGCTGGGCAGTGAAACCCTAAAAATAAATGATGAAAAAAATATATGTGCACCTCTAGCAGGTTCATAGACAAAATTATATAATATGCGCTTTTGATCGACAGGAAAGTCAACAAACTAAGGTCTTGACTGCGCATGCATGTGAGGTCCTTAATCCGCCTAATTGCGTTCACACGGCCAAAAATAATCCGAATCACAGAAATCGATTCACGTAAACTACCTCGAGAGGTGGTTTACAGTATCCAGATCACAGGTATCGAATCAGCCTTAAACCGCCTCAGCCGCGCGTTCACACGCGAAATGTACCCCGAACTATACAAGTTGCTTTCTACGAATCGATTTACATCGCCCGTGTGAACATGGCTATAGTGTCAACTTGAATAGGGTTCCATTAACTAATCATGTCTTGAAGACGACCCTCTCAAATTGTGTCATTTCAAATAGCACCCACACAGATAGTGTCAACTGTAATATTGTACCCTCAAATAGTGTCTTCTTGAAGAGCATCCACTCAAACAGCACCCATCAAATAGTATTCCCTCAAATAGTCTCCCCCTAAATAGTGTCCCCTCAAATAGTCTCCCCATAAATAGTGTCCCCTTAAATTGTGTCCCTTAAATAGTTTCCCCTTAAACAATGTCCCCTTAAATAGTGTTCCCTTAAATAGTGTCTGCTCAAATAGTGTCCCTCAAAAAGTCACTGCTCATGTAGTGTCCCCTCTGTTGAATAATGTCCCTTCAAATAATGTGCCCTTCAGTAGTGCCCCCTCAGAGTGCGTCCCCGAATAGTCTTCCCCTAAATAGTCTCCCCTCAAATAGTTTCCCCATAAATAGTGTCCCCTTAAATAGTGTCCCCTTAAATTGTGTCCCTTAAATAGTCTCCCCTTAAATAGTCTCCCCTTAAATAATATCCCCTTAAATAGTGTCCCCGTAAATAGTGTGTGCTCAAATAATGTCCCTCAAAAAGTCTCTGCTCATGTAGTGTCCCCTCTGTTGAATAATGTCCCTTCAAATAATGTGCCCTTCAGTACTGCCCCCTCAGAGTGTGTCCCCGAACAGTGTGCCCACTCAAATTGCATCGTCTGACTTATCAAGTGTCAGCTTGAATAGTTTCTCCTGAAAAGTTATCCTTCGGTTAGTGTACAGTCAAATTGTGTGCCCTCAATTATTGTTCCCTTGAGTAGTGCCTCCTCAAATACTGTTCCCTTAAAAAGTGTCCCTTCTGTAAGGTATGCGAGATTTGTGGACCGACCCACTGGGCGGTCAGGTGCGGGTCACGTGCGGGAGTTGTCACGTGACCAAGATTTGACGAATAAAGCCAGTTGTACACTAGCACTCGAGTTGTCTACATCTATCATACACTACACCTTGGGAAACTGCCCACCTAGCCCCACACCCTCGAATACTGTACCCTTGAAAAGTGTCCCCCTCAAATACTGTCCTCTTGGATAGTGCTCCTTGAACAGTGTTCCTCCGAATGGCAACACGTTCCTTCAGTTTCAAATAAATGCCGGTTTTAAACACCACAACCTCACACTGGGCGTGGTGACCGACTCGGTAGAGCGCGGGCCTCACGTGCGGGAGATCAGGAGGTCGGTTCCCGGTCGAGTCAAAACAATGACTTACCAAATTTATACTTGTTGCATCCCAGCCTAGCGCTAGGCATTATTCGGATAAGACAGGGACTGGTTGGCTCAGTGTCAAGATAATATGACTGAGTGGGAAATTGGGTCATGTTGCTGGCGGACTGGTCTCCCAATGGGGAAGCACTATAATGTTGCCATGAGTGCACACTGTTACAAGTCGGTGTTAGTCCTGATATGACATTATATGTTGCTAGGATATGAAACTCCAAAAGTCAAACAACAATCGACACTATCCCTAACCAATCACATTTTCTAAGGTTCCCTGTCTGAGCCCCCACCAGCCCTGCCCCGCCCCGCCCCGCCCCGCCCCGCCCCGCCCCGCCCCGCCCCGCCCCGCCACGCCCCGCCCCGCCCCGCCCCGCCCCGCCCCGCCTCGCCCCTCCCTCTTCAGTCCACCACCCCATGCCTCGACTCCGCCCCTCTCCCCTAGCGGTGAGGTGGCACGTTATGGTGATTGGATGCTGCTGACCGGATGTTGTCGACGATGGTGCGCGCGCATAAATAGGGTGACCGGAAGTGGCGATGCAGATGTGGCTGGGACGCCATAGTTACTGTGAATTCATTACCGTGAAAGTGGGTCAAGTGTCTCCGGGGCCTGCGGTTCACTCTCGGAGAGGTTAGTCATCACGTTATTTCTTTGACCAGATGGGATGACCGAATGAGGTGAGCGTCCATCTCCTGTTTTGGTAGATCGTGGGATTCAAGCCCCTGGTTTTGAACCCTGGTCGAGTCAAACCTATGACTTAGAAAGTTATACTTGTCGCTTCCTAGCCAGGTGCTTGGCATTGTTAGGATAGGGCAAGCACTGGTTGGCTCAATGTCCAGATAATGTGAGTGAGTGGAATATCAGGTCCTGGTGCTGGTGACCTGGTCACCTAGTGGGACATCACTATTAAGTCCCCATCCATGAATATGCACTGTAACAAGTCGGTACCGATCATTATATGACCTTAGATGTTGCAAGGACATAAAACTCAGACAAACAAATACACATTAATTCTATAGAAGGAATGGGGGAAGGTTTAAAAAATGCAACATTGGGTTAAAAAGACGCATAAAATAATGATGAATAATGAATTCTGGTTCGCTATGCACCTACAAACAAAATATGGGTGCAACATTATGTTTGTGCAGATGGATTGTCAGCAAATCGTGACCTTTGACCTTGCTCTACATGTGAGCTGTTTACAGGGGTCAAAAGTGAAGTTCTGCGCAGCTGTTTTGGAATGGCTGTTAACCAGAATGGCTGTTTCCAGATGTCTAAGTCTGTAAATACAATACTGCCTTTTCATCCTACTTCTTTATGACCTCAAATATTGTTCCGTTGATGATGAATGGGGGGTTTGTAACCTTCACCGTTAGTGGCTGCAATACTGCAGCATTAAGTACCGGCACCGATAAATCAGTCCGGTGGCAGCGAAAGGCGGAGACTTTCGTGAAGGACATCAAGGCAGCGAACAACGGAGGTTTTCATGGAGTAACTACATCGAGGTGACTTGAGTCTGGGCGCCATACGCGAGGAGATGCGAGGGAAGAGAATGAGGTTTTTCAGCATCGAAGAAAATGCAGCAGTGAAAGCGAACAATCTCCCCGAGTCTGGGGGAGAGGTGATGCAGGGAGAAGAAAAAGAACATGGGTAGTCCGATATTAAGAGAAGTAAGGGGAGTTGATTCAAAGAGTCGTCACTCCTAGCTCTGTGGTGACCACTCAGCCAGTAGGAGTCACAAATGTAATAGAGGTTCGAAGGTGAAAAGCCAACCGGGCCTCCTCCTGGAGTATTTTCTGAGATCAAACCAGGAGGAGCCTGGCAACTTGAGTGGAGATAGAAGAGAGTGGACGAACTGGGGTCCGAACAGCAAGGCAGAAGAGCCAAGAAAAGTATGCCCCCTTAAATAGTGCCATCAAATATTATCCACATACATAATGTCCTATCAAATACTGTCCCATTAAATAGTGTCCCCTCAAATACTGTCCACTTTTAATAGTGTCTCCTCGAATGCTATCCCCCTACATAGTTTCCCCTCGAATACTGTCCCCTTACATAGTGTCCCCTCGAATAATGTTTGCCTGAAGAGTGTCCGATCGAATACTGTCCCCCTATGTAGTGTCTTCCACAAATAATGTCCCCTTTCTGCCCACAAATGACTCGGCCGGGCATCGAACCCACGACCTGCCGCACTGGAAGCGGGTGCTCTACATGTATGGCCATCCTGTCTGGTGGGTAAGGCGGTAATGAAATCACTCTGTCTGCGTACAGTCGCACCAGCCCATGCCTTTCAATCCTCCCATGAACTTAGACGTTGCCGGGACATAAAACTACAACAACCAACCAACCCAGACTTCGTGGCCTTGTGTTTTCGGCTCTCGCCAAAGGAAGGGGTGAACAGTTTGTCCACACCTCCGAGCAGGCCCCATGTGTGAAGGATTAACATCTTCTGACACCTTATACCCCAGTCACACGAGGACTGCGTTCGCTAACGATCGATTCGCGATGTCAAAACTTCCTCCTTGTGCCCTCCCTACGCCCTGATTGAGTGCTGTCGCCATGAGGACGCCAACCTCCCGGCGTCCATTTCGGGAATTTTGGACGCAAGGAGGTTGCTGCTGCTGCACGTGCAACCTCCTTACGCCCTGTTCCGGCGGCGCCATTCAAAATGGTTGCCGCCCTGGCACCGCCCTGGCGCCGCCCTGGGTTGGTGCTAACACATGCGATGCTGCAGTCACCATGTGGTCAGCCCTGACATGGCGCCGACATGGCGCCGACATGGCGCCGACATGGCGCCTACAACGTATTTGAATCAGTGTATCGAATGGAACGCTGGGTGGTTGGGGTCCTTTTGGGCGTAGGGAGGTTGGCGGCGAACGCTGGCTCTCGTGTGACTGGGGTATTACCACGCCACTCCCCCTTCCGCCTCCCCCTCCCCCGCAACCCTTGGATTTAAATTCTAAAGGCTCAGTCACACATCACCGGATTGGGGGAACGGAAAGAAACCAAACAAAGTCTGTTGATATCCGGCAAAGTCTGGTTTGTGTCCGTACAAGTTTTGAGCATGCACAAAACTTGGAACGGATGCCGCCGGATTGACGTCTACGTTTCTTGTCCAGTTTGAGTCCGTTTATTCCACTTGCCATCCATTGGCTACCCGTTCATGTCCGTTTCATGTCCATTTCATGTCCGTTTCATGTCCATTCATCCAGCGGCCTTTGACCTGATATCGCAACATTTTGACACATTTTAATACATTTTGATACTTATCGTGCCCGAACACCACCGGATTAGACAATTCTGTCCGTTGCTCAATCCGGCGAGGTGTGACGCCGCTTAAGGGACGCTGATAGTTGTCATGGGAACTCATCCTTGTATTCGATCCTATGCATCAGGCCATAAACTTCTAATTGGAGCGATGTTTTGGGGGGGAGCATATTTCGATTAATTTTCTATGTGTTTTGTTGGGGTTTTACGTCCTGGCAACATATATGGTCACAGGTTGATTGATTATTGGAGTTTTACGTCCTCGCAACATCCGTGGTCATATGGTGGTTGATTGTTGGAGTTTTACGTCCTGGCAACATATATGGTCACAGGTTGGTTGATTGTTGGAGTTTTATGTCCTGGCAACATCTATGGTCATATCCAGATAAGGTACCGACTTGTGATTGTGCGCACTCATGGCGACTTTTACTTTATAGTGCTGCCCCACTGGGAGAACAGGTCGTCAGCACCATTACCTGATATCTCACTCAATCGCCTTATCCTGATACTGAGCTACACCAGTCTTTGCCTTATCCTATTAATGCCGAAAGCGAGAGTATTGCGGCTAGAAACTCAGTGAACTGCATCCTCTGTGGAAAATGTCTTATAGAGGATTTCCACCGCCAACCCGCCCTTTGCTGGCGGTAGCAAAAAAAGAAATGGAATGTCTTGGGTAGCAGCTCACCCACTCACTGTGCACGCTTTGTCAAAAAGTTTCAATAAAAACTCAGTGATGAATTCCTAGTGGAGACGCTAGTTTTTTTCTTCTCTCCTTTTTGACTCGTCGCAAACAGTCGAAGGGATGAGTTTTTGGATTAAAACCTTTCGATAAGGACTTAATCCGCTTTCCTTAATTCACCCATTGAAGTCAATGTCTGCGCGAGTGGGTTAGAACTTCCGGTTAAGCAACGACAACAGCCTCATTCTGATTCAGCCCATCAGCAAACCGGAAGTGTGAGACCTTAATGCTGCTTTGATGTGCTATCTCCCCCCCTCTTCAACCCCCCCCCCCCATCATGCCTCCCCCCTTCCTGATCACACAAGTCACTGCTAATTGGTTCAGTGTTAGAGAGACCAGACGCGATTGCCGAATGAGTTGAGCGTCCCTCTCCCGTTTTGGGATATCGTAGGATTCGAACCCACGTGCTCGAACCCTGGTCGAGTCAAACTGATGACTTAAAAATGTATACTTGTCACTTCCAAGTTAGGCGCTCTGCATCATTACAATAGGGCAAGGACTGGTTGGCTCAGTGTCAGGATAATGTGACTGAGTGGAGTATTAGGTGTGGTGTTCTCTGTGGTGGAGTGGTTAGATAGAGTGTCTGCCTTTTTTCTAGGTCAGACTCCTAATCTGAAGATCAGTGGTTCGATTCCCCAAGCCGCCACCTCTACCAATTTAGATTTCCATGCTGTGTATAACTTACATCGTCATCAAAGGCCAGTTGCTTTCATACCATGTCTATGTGGTGTGGGACGTTAAAAATCCCTTGGGTCGGTAAAAGTGTAGACTCGGGCTTTCTATCAACAAACTGTCTAATGGTGAAAACAAGCCTATTCAGGCTTATCCATGATAGGCAGTATAAATCTTCAAGAAAAAAAAAGGTCATGGTGCCGGCGGCCTGATTTGCCAGTTGGGCAGCATTATGAAGTCGCCATGAGTGTGCACTGTTACAAGTCGGTACCCATCCTGATATGACCTTGGATGTTACCACGACGTAAAGCTCCAACTACCAACAGAACCACAACCGCACATGGTGGCCTAATTGGTAGAGCGCGGGCGTCGCATGCGGAAGGTTGGAAATTCGGTTCCAGGTCGAATCAAACCAATGACTTTAAAATTGATACTTGTCGCTTCCTAGTCTGGCACTTGGCATTAATAGGAGAGGGCAAGGACTGCATAGCTCAGTGTCAGGATAATGTGATTTAGTGGGACATCAGGTCATGGTGCCAGCAGCCTTATTTCCCTGGTGGGGCAGCACTATAAAGTCACCATGAGTGTGCGCCGTCACAAGTCGGTACCCGTCCTGATATGACCGTAGATGTTACCAGGACGTAAAACTCCACCAACTAACCAACCATTTCATCTGCGCGTCCCCTACGAATTCCTATGAGTAGCACACTGCAATGTTGCTAGGGTGTAAAGTTCCAACAACCAACCAACCATCGGTATATAACCTATTATTTAAGCTCACTTGAAGCTGCATAGTACGATGAAAACATAAAATTGTCAAAACCAAAACAATTATCTAAATTTGATTCTACATATCTAACTTATATGCTGGTGCGCTTATTAAACATTTGTCGTCACACATAAGGGGATACTGAGTCAATTAATACAACCTGTTACTGCAGAAGCCTATGGTGATAGAGTTTTGGCAAGCTTGCCAAAATTAATTTAGCATGTTTCCATTTCAAATATCTCAAAAGTTAGCAATTTAAAATAAAAGTTACTTCAAATTAAAGTAAGGTAGATTATAATGAACAACCTAATATGTTTATCGCAGAAAATGTGAGAAACTCAAAAGCAATCGGACTCTGCAACTTTAACACCAATAACCACACGCTTCCTGATGACCAAACTTGGTGGAGTTCTTGCCATCCATTTGTTTCTAAAAATGGAGATTGCAGTGAAATTGTCCCCGCAAATACTTCAGGCTCTGTCACACATCACCGGATAGAGGAACCAGACAGAAAACGGACACTGTCCAGTGAAATACGTCAATGTCAGTTTTCTATATGGTACGCATTCGGTGTGTCTGTTCTCTGTCCGGTGGTGTCCGGTGTGTGCGATGTCAAGTTTTGAACATGCACAAAACTTGTACCGGACACCGCCGGACTGACATACGGTTGGTGTCCGTTTTAAGTCCATTTAGTCCGTTTTGTCTGGTACATGTCCGGTACCCATCGGTTATGTCTCCGGTTTGCTTCCTGAACAGTCCATTGATGGTGTTGGGGGAATTCAGTCCGTCAGGTTTTTTGTGCGCGTCTGGGACAGTCCGGTGGCTATTCGTTAATGTTTGGTCCGTTTGTTTGACATTCGGTTGTCGTCCGGTTATCATCTGGTTATCGTCCGGTGGGTATTCATTAATGTACGTTCCTTGTCCATCTAGCGTCCGTTTCTTTCAGTTGAAAGCGCAACATTTCGGTACATTTAGATACCGAACACCACCGGACTAGAAAATTAGTTGTCCGTTTGTGTCCGGTAATCAATCCGGTGAGGTGTGACAGGCACTTTAACGTTAGATAAATACCACTTCCTGTATGACGGTGTATGTGCATTCACCCCCTCCTCCTTTCCGCCGTCTAAGCTGAAGCTGTGACCTGACGTGCTGGGTGACAGCGTCAATCCTTCCGAAAGGACCAGCGAAACTCAGAATACCGATATTATAGTAAGTTTTGGGGTTTGACTCGGCCTGGGATTGATCCCAATACCTCCCACATGGTGAGCCAGTGCTTTACACAGTGAATTATCCCACTAGTCTGAAGTTTGACTCTGCCAGAGATCGATCCCATCACCTCATGGCGACTTTATAGTGATGCCAAAATGGGAGACCAGGCTGCCTGCACCATGACCTCATATCCCACTCAGTCACATTATCATGACACTGAGCCAACCAGTTCTTGCCCTATCCTAATAATGCCAAGCGCCTGGCTGGGAAGCGACAATTATAACATTTTAAGGCATTGCTTTGACACAGGGTGGCCTAGAACTAGAAGGTAGAGCCGTGGGTAATGGAACAGTTGTTGTTTATTGGGGTTTTACGTCCTAGCAAGATCTAAGGGGGTGGTGGAACAAGGGAGTAAATAGCCGGACAGCATAGACCATTTGAGACCAATGTTTGTGGGCACGGGTTGGACGAGCAGGACGGTGGCTGTCAGCTAGGACAGTTTGGGCACGCCATGGAGGAAGTGGATGAGGTATGGCGCAGGGTGTTGGGTACTGGAGGTAAAGTGGTATATTCATCACCAGTAAAGGGTGAGCTGGAGGGAGGGAAACCAGCCGAACCAACCACTATAACCGAGATGTCTGACCGGTGGTTGCAGCACTGGTTACTTCAGTGCCAAATGCACCAGCAACTGGCGCAGCACCTGCAGCATCATTTATATGATGGCACCAGCTGCACCTAGCAACGTCATCTATACCAGCACCATCTGCACCAACACATACAGCATCATCTATACCAGCATCATCTGCACCAACAGCTGGCACAGCACCTGTATCGTCATCTATACCAGCTCCATCTGCAACGTCAGCTTGTGCAGCATCTGCAGCATCACCTATATACTATCGCCATCTGCACCAGCAGCTGGTTGAGCACCTGCATCATCATCTATGCTAGCTCCATCTGCACCAACAGTTGGTGCAGCACCTGCATCGTCATCTATACCAGCTCCATCTGCACGAGCAGCTTGTGCAACACCTACCGCATCATCTATACCAGCACCATATGTACCAACAGCTGGTGCAGCATCTGCAACAGCATCTATACCAGCACCATCTGCACCAACAGCTGGTTGAGTACCTGCATCATCATCCATACCAGCACCACCTGCACCAGCAGCTGATTCAGCATGTGCAGCATCACCTATATACCAGCACCATCTGCAACATCAGCTTGTGCAGCATCTGCAGCATCACCTATATACCGGCGCCATCTGCATCAGTAGCTAGTTGAGTACCTGCATCAGCATCTATACCAGCTCCATCTGCACCAGCAGCTAGTGCAGCACATGCAGTGTCATCTATACCAGCGCCATCTGCACCAGTAGCTGGTGGATCCCCTGTATTGTCAGCTATACCAGATCATCTGCACCAGCAGCTTGTGCAGCACCTGCAGCATCATCTATACTAGCACGAGCTGCACCAGCAGCTTGTGCAGCAGCTGCAGTGTCATCTATACCAGCACCTTCTGCACCAACAGCTGGCATAGCACCTGTATCATCATCTATACCAGCACCACCTGCACCAACAGCTTGTGCAGGATACCAGCACCATCTGCAACACAGCTGGCGGAGCACCTGTATCGTGATCTATATACCAGCGCCATCTGCACCAGCAGCTGGTGCAGCACCTGCAGGGTCATATATACCAGCACCATCTGCACCAACATCTGGTGCAGCACCTGCATCGTGATCTATACCAGCTCCATCTGCACCAGCAGCTTGTGCAGCACATGCATGGTCATCTATACCAGCTCCATCCGCAATGGCAGCCTGTGCAGCACCTGCAGCATCATCTATATCAGCACCATCTGCACCACCAGCTTGTGCAGCATCTGCAACGGCCATCTATACCAGCACCATCTGCACAAGCAGCTTGCAGCATGTGCAGGGTCATCTATACCAGCACCATCTGCATCAATGGTTTGTGCAGCACATGCAGCACCACCTATTTTCCAGCACCATCTGCACCAGCAGCTTCTGCAACGTCACGTATATATATCGGCACCATCTGCACCAGCAGCTGGCGCAGCACATGCAGGATCATCTATATACCAGCGCCATCTGCACCAGCAGCTTGTGTAGCATTTGCAGCACCACCTATATCCCAGCATCATCTGCACTATATCACACTGCACCACCCCACACTGCTTCACACAACACTGCAACAAACTACACCAGTGGAATACACTCCGCCACCCGACGCCACCCTACGCCACACAACGCCCCACATATCACTGCATAACCCTGCAGCACACTGAATCACAGCACACCTAACTGCACCACACCAAGCTGCACCACACCGCACCAAACTGTGTCACCATGTGCCACACTGCACCACAATGCACCACAATGCACCACACTGCAGTGCACTGCAGCACACTGCAGCACACTGCACCACACCATACTGCACCATACCACATCATGCTGCACTGGATCACACTGCACCACATTGCACCACACGGTACCACACTGCTGCGCCACACTGCACGACACTGCACCACTCTGCACCACACTGCACCACGTCCACTACAGAGCGCCATACCCACAACACCACACCGCACCACACCACACCCCACTGCACCACCCAGCACAACACCACACCACACCACATCATGCTGCACCAAACTGTATAACACTGCACAACCCTGCACCACACTGCACCACACTGCACCACACCGCACCACACTGCACCACACTGCATCACACTGCACCACACTGCACCATACTGCACCACACTGCACCACACCGCACCACACCGTACCACACTGCACCACACCGCACCACACCGCATCAAACTGCACCACACTGCACCACACCGCACCACCCTGCACCACACTGCATCACACTGCACCACACTGCACAATACTGCACCACACTGCACCACACTGCACCACACTGCACCACACTGCACCACACCGCACCACACCGCACCACACTGCACCACTCCACACCACATCACACCACACCGCCACACACCCCTCGCCCCACCCATTACCCAGGCACCTTTGTTTTATCGCTGGTTCCAGCAGGTTCAACGTGAATACGGCGACCTGCGCAGTATCTAACCACAACCATTACCAGTTGTTTACTACCTGCACGCCGGCAACCAGCCACTGCCGCCCTCTCACCCCGTCCACCTTCAAAATGCCGTCTGCGGCATTCAAACCAAACTCCAGCCATATCCCGTGACGTCACAGTCATTACATGACGGGTCCAGACCATCCCCAGTGGAAACCCCCCATTAGCTTCAGTGAATTCAAACCTTCAGCAGCCGACATTTTGATCAGAGCAGACGACATCTAGGTATGCGCAGACGACAGCAGCGCCATAGGCGGGCAGCGAGTGGGTTATGCGGACCTAACACCCCGCGGTTCCTGTATGAGGTGCTACCTATGGAGAGGTGCAATAGTAATTTCAATGTTACCCGACAGGGGGCGTGGCATGGTGAGGCGTGGAGATCTAGCCCCCACCCATCCTCCCCTCCCCTGCCCTCCCCCATCTCTCCCCTCCTCCCCCTCCTCTCCCCTCCTCTCCCTCCTCTCCCCCCTCCCTTCCCCTCCCCTTTCGTTCCCATCCGTTCCCTTCCCCTTCCCTCCCCTCCCCTCCCCTCCCCTCCCATCGCATCCCATCCCCACTACTCCCCTCCCCTCCCATCCCCTTCCCCTCCCATCCCCTTCGCTTCCCTTCCACTGCCCTTCCTCTCCCTCCCTTTCCTAACCATCCCCACGGCTCGCCACACCTCCTCTCCCCTCCCCTTCCTCTCCCTCCCTTTATTGACCATTCCCACGGCTCGGCACGCCTCCCCCTCCACTTCCCTTCCGATCGCTTCCCCGTCCGTTCCATCCCCTTTCCTCCCCTCCCCCCCTCTCCTCTCCTCTCCTCTCCCCCCCCCCCCCTGTCCTCCCCTCCCAAACCCACACCACCCCTCACCTTCACCCCCATACCCGCCCCTGTCCTGCCCCCCCTCCCTTCCCCTCCCTTCCCCTCCCTTCCCTTCCCCTCCCTCCCCTCCCCATCCCTCCCCTCCCCTCCCCCCCCCCCCCCCCCGTCCACTACTTCACTTCACTCTGGAGCCAGCTCGCCACCTTTAACATATTAGGCGCGTACTTCCCAAGTAGTGGGTCCCTCGAGTTTTCTTATATGGCGGCCCGGTCCCAGGAGGATCCTAATGCTTACAGCCTGGATTTACCTGACATTCACCTTGGGCTTGCTCCCCTCCTCCACCCCCTCCCCCCTCTCTCCCCCCAACCCCAAACCCAGGAGAAGGGGCCGGGTCCCCGGAGGAAGAGGAGAGAGATGGGGATGGGAGGGGAGAGATGGGGATGGGGAGGGATGGGGTGAAGGGATGGGGGAGGGAGGGGAGGGGAGAGTGAGGAGGGAGGGATGGGGTGGAGGGATGGGGTAGGGAGGTGAGGAAGGGGAGAGGGTAGTGGTGGCGTGGAGGGATGGGGAGGGGAGGGAGGAGGGGATGGGAGGGATGGGGAGGAGGGATGGGGGGAGGGAGGGGGGGAGGGGATGGGAGGGAGGGGGGGATGGGGGGGAGGGGGGAAGGGAATGGGTGGCGAGGGGATGGGGGGAGGGATGGGGAGGGAGGGGGGGGGAGGGGAGGAAGGGGGAGAGGGATGGAGGGAGGGGGAGGAGGGGAGAGATGGGATGGGGAGGGGGGGGTGGAGGGATGAGGGGGGAGGGAGGGGAGAGGGAGGTGGAGGATGGGGAGGGAGGGGAGGAGATGGGATGGGGAGGAGAGTGGGAGGGAGGGAGAGGGAGAGGAGGGAGAGATCGAGATGGGAGAGAGGGAGGAGGGAGGGGAGGAGGGGATGGGGAGGATGGGAGAGAGGGGGGGGAGGAGGTGGGAGGGAGGAAGAGGAGGGGAGGGGGAAGGGGAGAGGGAGGGCGAGGAGAGGGGAGGGGGAGGGTGGAGGTGGGAGAGAGGGGGGGTGATATGAAGGGAGAAGGAGATTGGGGTGAGGGGGAGGGGCAGGGGAGGGAGGGGAATTGGGAGGGAGGTGGAAAGGGGTAGGGGAGGGGGGAGGGAATTGGGAGGGAGGTGGAAAGAGGTAGGGGAGGGGGGTAGGGGAATTGGGAGGGAGGTGGACAGAGGTAGGGGAGGGGAGGGGGGGATAGGGCAGGGGGGAGGAGGGAGGGGAGGATCACCCGGCATTGGCACATAATAATTAATGAATGGGATAGGAAGTAGAAGTGGAATCCCGTTTTTGGTAGATCGTGGGATTCGAACCACCAGGCTGGAACCATGGTTGACTCATATAAATGACTTAACAAGTTGAATCTTGTCACTATCTAGTCTGCCATTAAGCCTGAATAGGATAGGACGAGGATTGGTTTTGTCAGTATCAGGATAATGTGACTGAGTGTGATA
Source organism: Branchipolynoe longqiensis (assembly GCA_030323885.1). Classification (NCBI taxonomy): domain Eukaryota; kingdom Metazoa; phylum Annelida; class Polychaeta; order Phyllodocida; family Polynoidae; genus Branchipolynoe; species Branchipolynoe longqiensis. Next base: position 54,681,729 of record CM059200.1, on the reverse strand, counting down.
TAGGGGTCGGGGGGCATGGTGTCGGCAGCTGGGTCTTTCCAACATTATAAGGTGCACACTGTCACAAATAAGCAGTAATCCCAAAATGACCTTAAATGTTGATAGGGGGTAAACCTTTTAAAAAAAATACACAGCTAGCAAAACAACTCTGCACGTGACTCTACAGACATTTTGATATATTTTATTGGTATTTAAACAAATGAAATTTATTTGATTTAAAAAGAAAAAAGATTTTTTAAAGTTTGTTTCATTTTTTAAAGCTTTTTCAAACTGCCGACCACCATCACGCCTTCTCGACTCTAACAATGCGGTTCGCTAAATCCGGCAGTAACACCTCCACCACCCGGAATCGATCCGCCAGCTCTACGCCTGCTGTGCCACACGCGCACAGAGGGGGTCTGCATCGACCCGCCAACTAGTGGCCAGAAGTAGTGGAATATCAATGATAAAAATTGATATCTGTTAAAGACATATCACGCAATATTCGCGCAGGGTGCGTCAGCATCGACCCGCCACCTTGTGGTAAGAAGCGTGGAATATCAATGATAGCTGTTAAAAGAAAGATCACTTTACTCTGCTGCTTAATTGTCGCACAGAGAGGGTCTGCATCGACCCACCACCTAGTGGTAAGAAGCGTTGAATATCAGTGATAGCTGTTAAAAGAAGGATCACTTTACTCTGCTGCTTAATTGTCACACAGAGAGGGTCTGCATCGACCCGCCACCTAGTGGTCAGAAGCGTGGAATATCAATTATAGCTGTTAAAAGAAGGATCGCTTTACTCTGCTGCTTAATTGTCGCACAGAGAGGGTCTGCATCCACCCGCCACCTAGTGGTCAGAAGCGTGGAATATCAATGATAGCTGTTTAAAGAAAGATCAATTTCCTCTGCTGCTTAATTCTCGCACAGAGAGGGTCTGCATCCACACGCCACCTAGTGGTCATTGGAGGGAACTACCGATTAAAGCTCTTAAAGAGTCTATATATATATATCAGTTTGTTTTGTTGCTCAATTCTCGCTCAAAGAGGGTCTGCATCAACTCGCCATCTAGTGGCCAGAGGAGGGAACTACCAATTAAAGCTCTTAAAGATGTTATCACTTTACTCTGCTGCGCAAAACTAGCACAGAGAGGGTCTGCATCGACCCGCCATCTAGCGACCAGATGAATCCGAGCACAGCCTTCCTCCTACCCCCCTCCACCAGCTTCTTCACCCCCATTTTTGTATTGTACCCTGCCTGCTTCCACAGTCCTTCACTTCTCAGCAACACTCCAACCGAGCAGGACTCCTTCTCCCTCTTCCTCTCTCCTTCTCCTCCTTGTTCTCCTCCCATCCACTTCCTCCCCTCCGCCTCCTCCCCTCTTCGACCCCTCCTCCTCTTCCACCTCCACGACCTCCCCCTCCTCCCCTCCTCCTCCCTTCCTCCTCCTTCGGTTACTCCTCCTCCTCTCCTCCTCCTATCTCCTCTTCTCCTCTTCTCTCTTCTCTCTTCCTCCCCTCCTCCTCCACCACCACCAGCCACTCCTCCTCCTCCCCTCCGTCTCCTCCCCTCCTCCCCCTCTTCTGCCCCTCCTGCTGCCCTCCTCCTCCTCCTTCCCTTACTCCTCCCTCCCCTCCCGCTCCTCCTCCCATCCTCCTCTCCTCATACTCTCCTCCTCCTCTCTGCCTCCTCCTTCACTCCTCCTTCCTCCTCCCCACCTCCTCCTCCACCTCCTCCTCCACCTCCTCTCCTCTTCCTCCTCTCATCCTCTCCTCCTTCCTCCTCCCTCCTCCCTCCCCCCTCCTCCTCCCTCCTCCTCCTCCCTCCTCCTCCTCCCTCCTTCTCCCTCCTCCTCCCTCCTCCTCCCTCCTCATCCTCCTCCTCCCTCCTCCTCCTCCCTCCTCCTCATCCCTCCTTCTCCCTCCTCCTCCCTCCTCCTCCTCTCTCTCCTCCTCCTTCTCCCTCCTCCTCCTCCCTCCTCCTCCCTCCTCCTCCCTTCTCTCCTCCTCCCTCCTCCTCCCTCCTCCTCTCTCCTTCTCCCTCCTCCTCCTCCCTTCTTCTCCACGTTGACCCCCCCCTCTTTCTATTCCTCAGCATGTGGCGAGCAACCACAAATAATTCTCCTTCCACTTCCTGTTTAATTTATTTACCTCCCACCGTTGCGGTGGTCTAATCGTTAGAGCGCGGGCCTCACGTGCGGAAGGTCAGGAGTTTGGTTCACGGTCGAGTCAAACCAATGACTTTATACTTTATACTTGTTGCTCCCTAGCCTGGCACTCGGCATTAATAGGATATGGCAAGGACTGGTTAACCCAGGGACAGAATAATATGACTGAGTGGGATATTTGGTCATTGGGCCAGGCGTCTGATTTCCCATTGGGGCAGCACTATAAAGTCACCATGATTGTGCACTGTCACAAGTCGGTACCCGTCCTGATATGACCTTAGATGTTATTAGGATGTAAAACTCTGACTACGAAACAACCAATAGCAGCTTGCTACGTGGATGTAAAAGAACAATAACCAACAACCAACCAATATCTATCTACCTTCCATGTTGGACATGTAATTGTTTTTTGTAATCCAAAACCCTGAGCCTTAGGCCTCTCTCCCTGTACTACTACCCTGTTCATTGTTGCTATCCTACCTGTGTCTGAGGTTTCTTCTTCTCTACTACTCATGGCGACGTTTTTATTATTAGGCCAAATACAAATAAGTTGGTGATCTTCCTTTTGATCACACAAATCAGGGTCAAGTGGGCGGTTTAAATTTTTCAAATATTTTTTTCGGAATGACAACAACAAAATTGGACCACCCTAGACTGAAAGAAGGATTACATGTACACATCACCATGTTTTCGAGTGAACACTGTATGGTTCACGGATAAGGGTGGGCACCATCCAGGTAAAATACACACACAAAAAGTTTGTTTTATTTAACGACGCCTCTATAGCGCATTGATTTTTATCATCGGCTATTGAAGATCAAACATATGGTCAGAATGACATATTTCTTTGGAGTAAACCTGCTTCCGCCACATAGGCTACTCTTTCCGATAAGCAACAAGGGGTCTTTTACATGCTCTTTCCCATAGAAAGAACAGTACATACCACAGCCTTTGATGAACCAGTTGTGGACCACTGGTTGGAACGGAAAAGAGCCTAAACTGCAAATGTGTCTCCACTGAGTAGGATCGATCAGATGACCCACACCTTCACAGGTGGACACGCTACTGCCTGAGCTACCTTCCGCTCCCGGTAAAATACACCAAGCAGAAAACTGATAAATTCCGCCCTTTAAGTATTAGCCTCCATCGCCTTTACCCGACTCCTACCATCCAACTGAAGCCTGAAAATAATCAAATCAGTAATAACAATCAAGGAAGTCGACTCAACGGGATGGCCAAATAAGTTGCACGCCAATTTCCCATGTGACAGATTGACTGATGGTTTAACACCGTGTCGGCAGCAAGAGCCGTATTCACAGTGAAAAGTTAGTGGTATTTATTCAGTCAGTTTTGTTTATCACATTTGTGTGTCTAGAATAAAAATGTACACAAAATTCTTAAATCACCAGAATTGTGTGAAATGACAGCGGGAAATTATCTCCCGATAGAAGTTTGAAGTCACTAAATTTGTGTCAAATGACAGAAAAATTGAACTTGCAAACCATAGCTAAAATGAGTAAAGGCGATACAGTCCAGTTGTTTTGTTTTGTGCTTTACATCGGTAAAGAGGTCTCGCAGATCGTGCCTCTTAAACTCTGCCTGAGTCAAAGCAATGAATCAAAGATTTATATTTGTCGCTGGCTATCCTCGCAGTTAACCCTGCTAGGATAGGGGATGCCGCGATCAAATGACGAAGAGGAATTGTCGATGAATGGAATTTGCCTTGCCTATTGAATGATTGTAACAAAAACTAAATCACGACGCCCCCTCCACAACTATACAGTGCGTAGCTTGTACATGATCATTGTCACGGCAACCAGTGTCATGGGGGAGTGTGATAATGGTGTGAATATTGCGCCTAGAGTGAGACTCTAACCCACATCTCGTTGTATTCTGGGCCAGTGTGCTAACCATTACACCCCCTAGGCTCCCTGATTTCACCACACTACTCACGCCTACCTGCCTATGTGGTTACTTGCCTGAGAGGTCAGCGCAGACTCCTACAATATATAGAGTACTAGTAGGGTCTTCTGAATGAGTGTCTGCTGTTCCTTACTGAGGGAGCTGCGACCCAGCGTATTTACCTACCCGGAAGTGGAGGCGTTTCCCTTTCTAGACTGTCAATTTGATAGATGTGACTGTTTAACAACAACAAAATTTCAAACCCTGTGTGCGTGTGGGCAGTGTGTGTATGGCACATTGCATACCACTTGGCACATTGCATAACAACTTTAGCATTCAATTATTAAGTAGAGCCAACATTTATTTTGTCTCAAATTTACGCCTTCGCACCATGCATTGCTAAGAATCATGATTAACTTCTTTTTTTAAAGAAAAAAAGGATCTTTATTTTCATGTAAAAACCTAAGTTATCCATTATTCGGTTCAGAAATGGTGGTTAATTGAACATTTTAAATTAAAATTTAAAATAGATGGATGAAGAATTTATTCAAGGACAAAATATGACTATATGGCCTGTAGTATTGGCAACAAAATAATATCATTGGCATGATGATGCTAGCTCTGGTGAATGGGCGCCAGATGTTTGAAGAAGCAGTGTAAAATTTCATGCATAAGTTAGTTGAAACAAAAGGTGATTTTCTAAATAAATGGACTTGACAAAGCATTGATTTTCTGTAGCTGATCAAAGACATATCCTAATGTGGATGGTACTGTTAGAAAGAAGAAATGTGATGCTTTATTTTGCGTTAGATGTTATCTCAATTGGTGAACAACTTAGAACACACCAACAGATTGAAAATGATGAATTTTAAGCCTCCATACACAGATTATTGGTGGATTGGCAAGGCACTTGGGATACCTACTGTCATTCGTGAAAGCTGAAAGCTGAGCTGAAAGCTGAAAGCTGAGCTGAAAGCTGAAAGCTGAAAGCTGCCTGCAAAAGTGTTGAAGTGCTGCTGGCTTTTGCAAGTTACCAGCGGCACTCTCTCGGGGAGCAAATAGAGGTTTCACACCGGCAAGAACATGTCAAGACAGGCGCAAAACTATTTGCTCCTGCAGTGGCTGGTCGGGAGATGTTGGGAGTTCCATACATCAACCACCCTTAATGCTGCCACAGTGACATGGTTTTCTCTTTAGGGTTTGCTCCCTTAGCCTTCGGTTCTGTCAAGAACCTGTACCACAAGGCAGTGGTTTACAACTCTGCAAGGCAGGGGCGTCAAACTCCCTGAGGTATTGCTATACCTGCAATACCGGCATACTGTCATTCGTGACAGGTCATATATACAGTAAAACAAATTCCCTTTGATCCCTTGAGCACATTTCTTCTAATGTCAGCACTTGTTAAATGTAGAGACCCGAGATTCTCGTACTGACAGTTCACTGACATCTTGAGTCACTTGTATTACCAACAAAAACCCGTCATGATATGACCTTAGCTGCTGCCAGGACGTAAAACTCCAATAGCCAGCCAACAAATAACATCTGCGTACATCTGTGTACTTTAAAATTGATACTTGTCGCTTCTTAGCCTGGCTCTCGGCATGAGTGGGATATCAGGTCATGGTGCTGGCGGCCTGGTTTCCCAGTGGGGCAGCACTATAAAGTCACCAAGAGTACACACTGTCACAAGTTGGTACCCGTCCTGATATGACCATAGATGTTGCCAACAAATAAGTCATCAATGTCCAAACTGGGGCTTTTGTTGGTTTGTTTATTTGATCGTCCGTCGGATGAAGAGAGGACACCTGCAATTTCAGGACAACCATGATCTGAATACACGTTTGTCCGTTGAAGACAGCCACCCAACTGTACGCCCCTGTGAGTGGACTCATTTTTATCTTCGATGTATTTACCTGGAAAATAATCCAAATTTCTCGGTGACTTTTTTGTTTGGTTCAGTTCTTTTTTTATGTGCTTTCATTTATTGTTTAATTAGGCTACAAATTTGAGGGGGAAAAAATTATATTAAAAACGCTCTAAGCCCAAAGGAAAAACAAGGACTACGGACGAACAATGTGTTAACGATCGTAAGAAAATGTTGCCATGGCAACGGCTGCGGGGATTGTCCCTGCCGCAACCCGTGCAGTGAATTTTCCCACGGTATTTTATTGCAGAAGTCTTGAAGTCAGACATGAAAGGGATTTATTTAGTTGTCAGGAAGGGCTATCGGAAACCCCGACGTACATCACTGTTTAATGAGGTTGACTTGTAAGGGTTGACAGTTTTGTTTGTTGTTCTTTTACGTCCTAGCAACATCACATACAGACACAGAGAGAGAGATAGAGAAAGACAGACAGAGAAAGACAGAGAGACAGCAACAGAGACGGAGATAGACATAGATACCAACAGAGAGAGGCGCACATATATACACAGAGAGACACAGGGAGAAACAGAGAGAGATAGAGGCAAATGAACATACAGAGACAGACAGACAGAGACAGAGAGTCAGCGACAGACAGACAGGGAGAGATAGAGAAAAAAAGACAGACAGAAAAACAGAGAACGACAGATGACAGACACAGAGATGGAAAGAGACAGAGAGAGACACACATATATAGACAGAGAGTTTGTTTGTTGTTGTTTTACGTCCTAGCAACATATAAGGTCATCTCAGGACGGGTATCAACTTGTGATAGTGCGCACTCATGGCGACTTTATAGTGCTGCCCCACTGGAATTGTTAGAAACACATGCTCGTTGTTCTTCTGATGTGCTTGACTGTAATTAAAAGTGTTTGTTGGAGTTTTACATCCTGGCAATATCTAAGGACATATCACGGGAGGTAGTGATTCATGACAATGTGAACTCATGGCAACTTTATAGTACTGTCCCATTGGGAGACCAAACTGCCAGCACCATTATCCAATTTCCAAGTTAGTCACATCATCGTGATACTGAGCTAACCAGTCCTTGCCCCATCCTATTAATGCCGGGCACCAGGCTAGGTAGCGACAAGTATCAGTAAGTCATTGGTTTGACTCAACCGGAAGTCAAAGTCCCGACCTTCCACATGGGAAGACTGCGCTCTTACCGATTCAGTTACTGTCCTCCTGGTTAATACTGATTTGCACCGAAGACCATTGATGGTTGAAGTGGCTGTCACGCCTCACCGGATTGGGAGAAATGGAGAGAAACCAAACAAAGTCTGTTTTGTGTCTGTACAAGTTTTGAACATGCACAAAACTAGGAACGGATGCCACCGGATTGACGTCTACGGTTCTTGTCCGGTTTGAGTTTGTTTCGTCCGTTGGCTATCCATTCATGTCTGTTTCATGTGCGTTGCATGTCTGTTCGTCCGCGGCCTTCGCAACATTTTGACACATTTGACTACATTGTGATACTTATCACCACCGGAGTAGACAATTCTGTCCGCGACCAGACGGGATGGCCCAATGAGTTAGAGCATCCATCTCCCATGTTGGTAGATCGTGGGTTTGTGGGTTCGAACCATGGTCAAGTCAAACCAATGACTTAAAAAAATTGATACTTGGCGCTTCCTAGCCTGGTGCTCGGCATTATTAGGATAGGCCAAGGACTGGTTGGCTCAGTGTCAGGATAATGTGACTGAGTGGGATATCAGGTCATCGTGCTGGCGGCCTGGTCTTCCAGTGGGGCAGCACTACAAAGTCACCATGAGTGCCCTCTGTCACAAGTCGGTACTCGTCCTATTTTGACCATAGATGTTGCTAGGATGTAAAACAACAACAAAAACAACAAAACAATTTTGTCCTTTGCTCAATCCGGCATAGTGTGACAGGCACTTTAATAAAGGTTCATGCAGCAACAGCGGATTGTCCTAGATGGTTGGGAAGAAGGAAAGGGTTGGAGAGAGCAAGATATGGGTAATCAAAGCTAAATGTCAAATCTCGCAACTGACGTGATTACAGCTCATATTAATAGGCTGCCCTTCAAACAAAGACCATCATCATTGGATCGGACGCTGTGGCCGTATCGGTAGAGCGCTGGCCTCGCATGCGGGAGATTGGGAATTTTGTTACAGGTCGAGTCAAACCAATGACTTATAAAATTGATACTTGTCGTTCCTAGTCTGGCGCTCGGCATTAATAGGATAGGGCATGGACTGGTTAGCTCAGTGTCAGGATAATGGGACTGAGTGGGTTTTGGGTCATGGTGCTGGTGGCCTGGTCTCTCATGGGCGCACCACTATAAAGTAACCATATGTGCGCACAGTCATGAGTCGGTTGCCCTCCTGATATGACCTAAGATGTTCCTAGTATGTAAAACAACACCTGTTCTCATGGGCATGCGCTAAGATGACGATGGTACTATCAGAGTGTGTGACCTATAAATTGCTCCTTCCTGCTGGTTCTTTTCCCACGGTCGTCAGCTTTGCTTTGTGGGTCAACCTCAACGCGAGGTCGGCTCTCTAGGGCTGCACTGGTTCTGTACCAATTAGGCCCACATGCAAAGATAAGATTCATTAGTCGGCATCATTGAAGTTTCTCTTTCTGTTTTTTTAAATTTCCACATCTCTTTTTTGTATTATCGCATCCTGAGAGAGAAGCTGTTGGCTTCTTTCGGTGAAACAGTTGGCTTCCGGTCTGCGCTATATATTATCCCACTCTCTGTCACTCTCTCATTCTGTCACTCTCTCAAGCTCTCTCATTTTCTGATTCTGTGTCATGCTCTATCAATCTCACTCTCCTACTTTGTTAAAATCTAATTCTCTCCACTCTCTCATCTTTTCTCATTCTCTCTCATTGACTATCACTCGCTCTCACTTTCAGTCTCGTTCATTCTCTCTCACTTTCTCACACTCTCTCTCACTTTCTCACTCTCATTCTCTCACTCACTCTACCATTATATTTCGTTCTCTCTCACTCTCAATGACGCATTCTCTCAGCGTCTCAGTCTCCCTTACTCGCTCACTCTCATTCGCCTTCATTCTCTCACTCTCACTGTCTCAGTCTCCCTTACTTTCTTTAACTCACTCTCATTCACTTTCACTCTCTCACTCATTCTCATTCTCACTCACTCATTCATCTCATCATTGTTGCTCACTCTCTATCACTCGCTCTCTCCCATGCTCTCTCTCTATCCCGCGCGCTCTCTGTCTTTCTCTCTCGCTCCCTCCCGCTCTCTCTCTTCCCCGCTCTCTCTCTTCCCCGCTCTCTCTTTCCCGCTCTCTCTCCCGCTCTCTCTCTTTCCCACTCTCTCTCCCGCTCTCTCGCCAGCTCTCTCGCCAGCTCTCTCTCTCTTCCGCTCTCTCCACCACTCTCTCTATTTCATGATCTCTCGCTCTCTTCGGCTTTCTCTCTCTTTCCCGCTCTCTCCCCCTGTCTCTCTCTTTCCTGCTCTCTCACTCTTTCCTGTTTCCGGCTGTCTTTCTCTCCCGCTCTCTCTCTTTCCCGCTCTCTCTACCACTCTCTCCCGCTCTCTCTTTCCCGCTCTCTCTCCCGCTCTCTCTCTTTCCCGCTCTCTCTCTCGCCTGCTCTCTCTCTTTCCAGCTCTCTCACTCTTTCCCCTTTCCCGCGCTCTCTCTCCCGCTCTCTCTCTTTCCCACTCTCTCTCTCTTTCTCGCGCTCTCTCTTCCCCGCTCTCTTTCCCGCTCTCTTTCCCGCTCTCTCTCCCGCTGTCTCTATCTCTCTCACTCTCTCTCCCGCTCTCTCTATCTCTGTCCCGCTCTCTTTCTCTCTTTACCGCTCTCTCTCCCGCTATTGCACTCTCTCTTTCCCGCTCTCTCTCCAGCTCTCTCTACTTTCTCTCTCTCCCACGCTCTCTACTTTCTCTCTATCCTGCTCTCTCTACTTTCTCTCTCCCGCGCTCTCTCACACTCTTTGCAAACAGAAAAACTGTTGAATGCAACAACATATACTTTTCTTTTCTTTCATTAAAAATCCTAAAAATCCAAAAAATAAGCGCTGCTGCCTTCTCGGGGCTCCGTGCGACTTTGGAAGCTAAATGCAGTTCTAATGCCATCATCCTCTGCGAACTGCTAGACTAAACCGCTCATAAACCTTGCCACAGCTGCTGCCTCACTTCGCCTGGGCAATCTGTTCAAACCAACTTCGCTGAGTCATGACAATATAGTTTTATTTGTTTGTTTGTTGTTGTGTTACGTCCTAGCCACATCTAAGGTCATATCAGGATGGGTACCGATAACTTGTTGTGTACGTACAAATGATGTTATTGGCATGCCTTTGATTATCATGTTGCATGAGTGATATTAACATGTTGCTCAATTTGTATCAGAGCGAAATCAAAGAGTGAAATAGCTTTTTTTCAACTCTGACATATGTGTAAAGGCCTTGTCACACCTCACCAGATTGAGGAACCGGAGAGAAACCGGACACTGTTCGGTTAAATACGTCAATGTCTGTTTTATATACAGTACTCATCTGGCGTGTCCGTTTTCTGACCATTGGTGTCCGGTGTGTACGGTGTCAAGTGTTGAACATGCACAAAACTTGTACCAGACACCGCCGGACTGATGTGTACAGTTGGTGTCCATTTTAATTCTGTTTAGTCCGTTTAGTCCGTTTCATGTCTGGTACCCATCCATTACATCCCCGGTTTGCTTCCTGCCAAGTCCGTTGATGGTGTTTTTTTTAATTTGTTGTTGCGGGAATTCGGTCAGTATATGTTTTTGGCACATCCGCGAACAATCCGGTATGTGTCCGGTTGATGTTCGGTCCATCCGTTTGACATTAGGTTTTCGTACGGTTAGCGTTCGGTGGATATTCGTTAATGTACTTCCTTGTCCGTTTAGCATCCATTTCGTCTGGCGGCTGTTGCAACATTTCGACACATTTCGGTAAATTTTGATACCGAACACCACCGGACTAGAAAATTCTTGTCCGGTTTATGTCCGTTGCTCAATCCAGTAAGGTGTGACGGGCGCTTAACATGCAAACCTTCATATGAACATGGCTTATTTTATTATTTGGAATGTCTTTTATTATTATATCGAAGGTTTTCACTTTTGCTTTCCATGTCACACTTTAGTGCCCAGTTTTAGAGAATTACGCATCTACTAAAACATGATGGCGCTCAAGGTGGATTTATAGTGCTGTCACACTGGAATGCCACACCCCATCACCGTAGTCTGATGATAATAATGATGACGATGATAATTATAGTAATTTAAGTTTAATACCAGATGGGGTGGCCAAATCGGTAGCACGCAGGGTTCGCATCTGGAAGGTCGCGAGTTCAATTCCTGGTTGAGTCAAACCAATGACTTACAAAACTGATATTTGTCGCTACCTAGCCAGGCACTCAGCATTATTAGGATAGGACAAGAACTAGGTGGGTCAGTGTCAGGAAGGATAATGCGACTGAGTGGGATATCAGGTCATGGTTTCCCAGTGGGGCAGCACTATCAAGTCACCATGAGTGCGCACTGTCGTAAGTCGGTAACCGTCCTAATATGACCTTAGATGTTGCCAGGATGTAAAACTCCAACGAACAAACATGTGAGTTTAATAGCGAGACCTTAGTAGCGAGAACTAAATCGCTTAGTACTAAAAACCATAATATGACACGTGCACGCGTTGGTTACAAAGGTGGAGCGGGATGTAGCTCAGGCGGTAGAGTGTCCAACTGTGAAGGTGTGGGTCATCTGTTCGATCCTGCTCAGTGGACCCATTTGCAGTTTGGGCTATTTTCCGTTCCAACCAGTGGTCCACAACTGGTTCATCCAAGGTTGTGGGATGTGCTCTCCTGTCTGTGGGAAAGTGCATATAAAAGGTCCCTTGATGCTTATCGGAAAGAGTAGCCTATGTGGCGGCAGTGCGTTTTGCTCCAAACAAATACATCAGAATGACAATGTGTTTGACATCCAATAGCTGATGATGAAAACCATGTGCTCTAGAGGTGTCATTAAATAAAACTAACTTTTTCTTAATACAAAAGATTGGCGGATATATAAATGTCCTTTCCAACAAATGGCTACATAAAACATGCAAATCTTCGGAACATCAGGCGCCATCTTCCATAAAGTGGGACCTGCCGCATAGAAGGCACAATCACCGTGTGGTGTTCTCTGTCTCAGAGTGGTTAGAGAGTCTGACTATTTTCTAGGTCGGACTCCTAATCTGAGGGTCGGTGGTTCGATTCCCCATGCCCCCCCACCTCTGCTAATTTGGATTTCCACCGCTGTGTATAACTTACGAGCATCAACAAAGGCCAGTTGCTCTCATACCATGTCTATGTGGTGTGGGAGATTACAAATCCCTTGGGTCAGTAAAAATGTAGGCTTGGGCTTTCTCTCAACAAACTGTCTAATGGTGAAAACAAGTCTATTCTGACTTATCCATGATAGGCAGTATTTATAAATCTTCAAGAAAAGAAAAAAAAATCTTTGATTGGATGGAAGATCTGAGAGTTTGGGATAACTGTGTAAAGAACAAAGGATTTCACAAATATTCAGATGCACCATTGCTAGCACTGTAGGTACTTAGTTTATCGGAAAGAGTAGCCTATGTGGCAGCAGCAGGTTTTCTCCAAAGAAATATGTCAGAATGACCATGTGTTTGACGTCCAATAGCCGATGAAAATCAATGTGCTCTAGAGGCGTCATTAGATGAAACAAGCGTTACCTTTTGTAGGTAGTTAGTAAACCTTTTGTTTAAATACACTCAAAGACCCTATAATACTAAGACAGCTCACTCCCTATCTCTCCCATGGTAATGTAAATTTTGCAGTGCCACCTTGTGGTGGGTTTGATCAGTCCGGCTGCTGGTTGGTGTTTCACATGTAAATACATACAATTATATTATACATGAGATAAGTAAGTATAGATACATATCAATATGAAATTGCTATCAACAAATACACATCATCATCAGCATCATCAGCATCATCATCGCCATCATCACACATCTGTCACATTCATATATACATTTATGCATATAATATATCAACTGTTTAACCAAGCGAACAGCCAGCGCACCAAGTGGTGGATTTGATCATTTTGATTACACAGTACAGGCTGAGTGAGCCGTCTTAGTATTATAGGGTATTTGATACGCTGTTTTAATGGCAGTAATTACAATTTCTGAAGACCAGATATCCCACTCAGTAACATTATCCTGACACTGAACCAACCAAGCCTTGTCCTATCCTAGTAACGCCAAACTCCGGCCTGGCTGGTGACGAGTTTCAATTTGCTTAACGTCTTTGGGTTTTTCTCTCTGCCCAAGGTCGATCCTATGATTCCTTGCGCGTTCTAATATAGGGATTGGCTAAAAGAAATGCCATTACATGTTTGTTGTTTGTTGGAGTTTTATGTCCTGGCACCATCTAAGGTCATATCAGGACGGGTACCGACTTGTGACAGTGTGCACTCATGGAGACCAGGCTGCCAGCAACATGACGCAATATCTCACTCAGTCATATTATCCTGACACTGAGCCAACCAGTCCTTAGTCTATCCTAATAATGCCGAGCACCAGGGTAGGAAGCGACAAGTATCAATTTTTAAGTCATTGGTTTGACTCGATCAGGGTTGGAACCCACGATCTACCAAAAGGGGAGGAACGGACACTCAGCTCATTCGGCCATCCCTGTAATGTATCCACGCACATGTTACAGGCAACACGTGGGTCATGGAAGAGACAGGTCAAAGGTCAAAGGTCATGACTGAAGCCTGCTGAATAATAATGATTTAAATAAACAGTTACAACGCACCGTTCACGGTGTCCTCATGTTCTTTACAATCCGGTTTCTCTCCAGAAATAACATTAAAATTTGTTTTAATTAAACAAAATTATTTGCGCTATATTAATAGTCGTAATAGAAAAAAAATAGAAAAAATCAGGTAGAAGTGACCAACCGGTGTTAAGACAGGAAGCACTTTGCTGACTAGCTGCCTTTGCTTACCTGCCCCAACAAACAACAGGGCTCCAAGCCGCCCTAGCTGTACACCGTAAAACCTTCCAGAATCAGCACACAATAGATTCACCTGCACCGCTTATATAATATTTGCATTTATACACCAGACGGGAGGTCGAATGAGTTAGAGCGTCCGTCCCCCGTGTTGGTAGATCGTGGGGTCGTCAGTTCGAACCCTGGTTGAGTCAAACCAATGACTTAAACATTGATACTTGTCTCTTCCTATCCTGGCACTCGGCATTATTAGGATAGGACAAGGACTGGTTGGCTCAGTGTCAGGATAATATGACTGAGTGGGATATCAGGTCATGGTGCTGGTACCCTGGTCTTCCAGTGGGGCAGCACTATAAAGTCGCCATGAGTGTGCACTGTCACAAGTCAGTACCCGTCCTGATATGACCTTAGACGTTGCTAGGACATAAAACAACAACAAACATAAACATTTATACATACATATAAAAACTCCCATCGGCTTTATATTGAAAGAAAAATGAGTTCATAGAAGATTGCATAATCAGCCTTCCTGAGCGTATGTTCATTAATGTTTAAAGGGCACCATCAACTCTTCCTTTGTAGGTTGCGCAGGTTTTTTTAAATCCGCGATAGTGTTTGTGAGTAAATTGAGAATTAATTCACATTAATGCAAAAGGCGTTTTGTATTAGCTGCATCAGGGGGGTGTTAAGCAGTAGCAGAGGTGGGTTGTTTGGTTGTTCGAGTTTGACATCCTAGCAACATCTAACGTCATATCTGGACCACGTTCAAGGTATGCCTCAAGGAATTCCGGACAGCACGCTAATCTGAACATCATATACTAGCTATTGGTTGTCTCGAAAATGGCGGCCTCTAAGGGTGCAGCCATTTGCAATTGAAAAGAACAGCTCTGATTGGTTGAAATCACTGAAACACATGGCCATTTTGGAGGCGCTTTTTTAATCTTATCTGAAAAGCGTCACCTTTCCGAGGCGACTCTGAGGTGCACCATGGTTGCAAGTAGGCCAAAAAGATGTCGCGGAACTGTCTTGGAGTCAACTCCGAGGTGTACCCTGAACGCGGTGTGGGACTGAACAGAGGCGATAACGGCCCGACGTAGCTGGCATACGTTGCTTATAGAGCACCTCATAGGTGCGGCCAATACTGTAACTACACAGGGTCAGTTAGATAGGATATAGTGAGCTTAGTATTATATAGGGAATTGATGATAGATAGTGTTCTTGTTTATATTCCCATAACAGATTATAGAGCACATATATATGTATACATTAGTTTGTTCGCGTATGAGATGGAAAGACTAGGACCAGTTTTAACCAGACAGGATGGCCGAATGAGTTAGTGCGTCTTTCTTCCGTGTTGGTAGATCGTGGGATCGTGGGTTCGAATCCTGGTCGAGTCAAACCAATGACTTAAAAATTGATACATGTCGTTTCCTAGCCAGACCATCGGCATTATTAGGATAGGGCAAGGAGCAGTGGAATGAGGAAGACCAGCCGTCTGTGACTGAAATTTCCCCTGCTTAAACAACTAATGTACCCCCCAAAAAAAGTGAGCAGAGTGACGGTTGACTCACGGTGTAGAGGAGGTGGGGAAGAGAAAATGCCCGCTCCACAGTGAATAACATGGAAGTTAAGGTGGTTAGAGAGAATCATTAAGGGGCTGCCATTATATATTATATCCACATAATACATTTGTACGTGTATGCGCATTTAAAAAAAAGAATTATCTTGCCAATTGAGAGAATACATTTCCTGGTGACAATGGATTGCAAAATTAGCATTCTCTAAACAAAATGGTGGAAAAAACGGAAACAAAGTGTTATATCAAACTTTTAAAAAAACCACCTAATTTGCATATGTGGAAACATGTATAATAGTCTGAGTGGAGTGATTTCAAATGGGACCAAGGCAGTGACTGAGGCCCATGTAGAAGCGTGTCGTCCATCCGCAGGGACTATTATGACGCCTAAAATTAAAATTTGTGTCTTTCGCTTTTTATTGCATGTGTATAGAGCTATTTTGTTAACGGTCACGGAACTATAATCCAGTGACTTTATACGGCACAAGTACCATTCGAATGGTATCAACGGAGAAGACAAAAATATGTGTGTTAGTGGTTATTGCTCAGGAGACGGTCACCCCTTTTATCTACCTGGTTTTAGCAATTTAAGGGCAGGTTTTAAAGGTCGGACTCTCACTATAAGAACCAATCACGGCCCTTCCTCCCCACACTCACCCACCCACCCATCCACCAGGCACTTATTGGCTGGTTCTTGGAGTTCTACATCCTGGCAACATCTAAGGTTATATCAGGACGGGTACCGGTTTGTGACAGTGTGCACTCATGGCGGTTTATAGTGCTAGCTGCCTCACTGCGAGACCAGGCCGCCAGCACCATGACATGATATTCCACTCAGTCACATTATCCTGACACTGACTGAGCCAACCAGTCCTTTCCCTAGCCTAATAATGCCAAGTTGCCTGGCTAGAAAGCGTCAAGTATAAATTTGTAAGTCATTGGTTTGACTCGAACAGCGGTCGAACCCGTGGCTTCCAATTCCACGATCTACGAAAGCGGGAGACCGATGCTCAACTCACTCGGCCATCCCGTCTGGTCCCCTGCACTCTCAGTATAAGGACCAATCACCCCCCCCCCCCCGGGCCCCTTATTTGTTGGGGAGGGGGCATGTCATGCTTCAGGAGGTCACGTGGTGCTGCCTTTGGTGTTGATATTTGTAGGCCCGGCCCTGTCTCCACCAATCAGGACACAGCGGACGCGGTGGCCGAATCGGTAGAGCGCAGGCCTCCCGTCCGGCATGTCGGGAATTCGATTCCCGGTCCAGTCAAAGACATGACTTACAAAAATTGAATACTTGTCACTTTCTAGCCAGGCATTCGGCATTAATAGGAGAGAGAAAGGTCTGGTTGGCTCAGTGTCAGGATAATGTGAATGAAGTAGGATATTGGGTCATGGTGTTAGTGGGCTGGTTTCCCAGTGAGGCAGCACTACAGTTACAATGAATGCACACTGTCACAAGTCGGTACCCATCATGCTATGACCTTAGATGTTGCCAGGACGGAAAACTCCAAAAACCAACCTATGCTGATATGACTTTAGATGTTGATACGACGTAGAACTCTAACAACCAACACACTAACCAATCAGAACACTTAGTGCGTGTCATGGGGTGGTTTCTGGCCATTCAGCGGCTATTTATACACAGGGAGAGTTGTGACGGCGATTGACCAGCCACTCAGTTTCAGCCAACAGTTTTGACTGGTTGAATTGGATTGAAATTGCACACAACCTGAATAATTCATTGCCCATAAGCTATTTATAGGTACTGGATTGTCATAGACATATGGAACTGAATAGTGGATCTAGATCTCTGGTAAGTGTCTATATATATATATATATATATATATATAAATATATATATATATATATGTGCTCTATAATCTATTATGGGAATATAAACAAGGACCCTACCTATCTTCAGTTCCTCATGTAATAATATATTCAATGTATCCTATCTAACTGACCCTGTGTAGTACAGGATTGGCCACACTGGCGCCACCTGTGAGGGGCTCTAAGCACTGTATGCCAGCTGCATCTGGCCATTATCGCCTATAGACACGTCGGGACGGTCAACTTATAACTTATATATATATATATGTATAAATATATATATATATTCATTGCGAGTTATTACAGACGCCATTTGTGTTCGATGGCAGAGTTGGGAGTCTACAACCGCATGTATGACAAGTGGCTTTGCGTTATATATTAGTTACAATCAAGGGTTACGGGTAGGTAGTGATAAGGCGGAATGTGTGGTGTTTGGCGGGGGTATTTGGTGTTTGGTAGGGATGAGTGGTGTTTTGTGTAGGGGAGTGGTGTTTCATGGGGTGTGTTGTGTTTAGTGGGGGTGTGTAGTGTTTGATCGGGGTGTGTGGTGGTTGGTGTGTTTGTGTGGTGTTGTGTGGTGGAGTGAGTGATGTTTGGTGAGGGTGTTTGGTTGACTGTGTGGTTGGGTGTGTGGTGTTTGGTGGGTGTGGTGTTTGGTAGGGGTGAGTGGTGTTTGGTGGGAAGGGTTGTGTTTGGTGGGGATTTGTGGTGTTTGATGGGGAGGTGTGTGGTGATTGGTGTTTGGTGGGGAGGTGGGTGGTGTTTGGTGGGGGTGTGGTGTTTTGGGGGGACATGCGGTGTTTGGTGGGGTGTATGATGTTTGGTGGGGATGTGTAGTCTTTGGTCGGGATGTGTAGTCTTTGGTGAGGTGTGTGGTGTTTGGTGGGGTATGTTGTGTTTGGTGGGGGTATGTTGTGTTGTGTGGGGGTATGCTATGTTTTGGGGGGTATGTTATGTTTGTTGGGTGTGTGGTCTTTGGTGGGGAGGTGTGGTGTTTGGTGTGGGTTAGCTGTGTTTGGTAAGGGTGGGTGGTGTTTGGTGTTGTCCATGATGTTTGATCGGAGGCGGTGGTGTTTGGTGTGGGTGTTTGGTGTGGGTTACTTCTGTTTGGTAAGGTGGGTGGTAAGGTGGGTGGTGTTTGGTGGGGATGTGTGGTGTTTGGTGTGGGTGTGTGCTGTTTGGTGGGGTGGGTGGTGTTTGGTGGGGAGGTGTGGTGTTTGGTGTGGGTGTGTGCTGTTTGGTGGGGTGGGTGGTGTTTGGTGGGGAGGTGTGGTGTTTGGTGTGGGTGTGTGGTGTTTGGTGGGGTGGGTGGTGTTTGGTGGGGAGGTGTGGTGTTTGGTGTGGAGGTGTTGTGTTTGGTGGTGTGTGTGGTGTTTGGTGGGGGGTCCATGATGTTTGATGGGAGGATGTGGTGTTTAAGGTGGGTATTTTGTGTGGGTTAGTTGTATTTGGTAAGGGTGGGTGGTGTTTGGTGGGGGGTCCATGATGTTTGATGGGAGGATGTGGTGTTTAATGTGGGTATTTTGTGTGGGTTAGTTGTGTTTGGTAAGGGTGGGTGGTGTTTGGTGGGTGTGAGTGCGGGCGAGGGTGGCCATCTGCATACTTCTTATTTAATACAATTACACATTCTTTCATTCCCATTCCCATTAGCAGACTGACCCCGGATGGCGCCCCCTAGGAGGACGCCCTGTAATCAGTCTACTCAGCCTCATTACTGTCACTTCCGGCCTGTAGAGCAACTCAAATCATTACCGAGCTCTCATTAATTCGCGTCCTCCTGCATGTGCCTTACCTTTTACATCACTACCTTTACTAATGAAAGTACACCCCCACTCGCACCCACCCACCCCCAACCCCCAACCCCCAACCCCCACCCCCCGCCCATGAGGCTTAAACATCCATTGTGTCTATTTAATCCTAGTTGCTTCTCTCTCTCATTCCCTCTCCGTCTCCCTCTCCGTCTCCCTCTCCCTCTCCGTATCCTTCTCCCTCTTCCGCTCTCTATCATTATCACTCTTTCTCCCCCTCACCCTCTCCATCTAGCTCTTGCTCTTGCTCTTGCTCTCCCCATCCTCTCCTACTCCCTCTCCCTTCCCCTCGCTCTCGCTCTCCCCTCCCTCTTCCTCTCCCCCCTACATCTCCCTCTCCCATACCTTCTCCATTCCCATTCCTCTCCCTCCCCCACCCTCTCCCTCTCCCCACCCTCTCCCTCTCCCTATCCCTCTCATTCTCATTCTTCCTCTCCTCCTTCTCCCTCTCCCGTTCTCTCTTCCCCTCCCTCTCCCCTCCATCTCCCTTCCTTTCCCTCTCCCTCCCCAACCCTCTCGCTCCCTCTCCCACTCCCTATCCTTCTCCCTCTCCTCCTTCTCCCTCTCCCTCTCCATTCTCTCCTCCCTCCCTCCCTCCCCCTTCCTCTCCCTCCCCCTTCCTCTCCCTTCCCCTTCCTCTCACTCTCACTCTCCCTCTCCCTCTCCCTCTACATGTCCCTTCCCCTCCCTCTCCCCCATGCTCTGCCTCTCCCCTCCCTCTGCCTCTCCCCTCCCTCTCTCTCTTCCCCTCCCTCTTCCTCTCCCCCCCCTCTCGCTTTCCTTCTCCTTCTCCCTCTCCTCCTTCTCCCTCTCACTCTCTCTCTCCCTCTCCTTCTACTTCTCCTTTTCCTTCTCCCTCTCCTCCTTCTCCCTCTCCCTCTCCCCGTACCAGATGGGATGGCCGAATGAGGTAGCGTGTCCGTATCCCTTGTTGGTAGATCGTGGGGTCGTGGATTCGAACCCTGGTCGAGTCAAACTAATGACTTTAAAATTGTTGTAAATTGGTATAACCACAGTGTTAAAACTGGATTAACCACAGTGTTATGATTGTATAACCACAGTGTTAAACTGGAATAACCACAATGTTAAAACTGGTATAACTACAGCATTACAACTGGTATAATGACAGTGTTAAAACTGGTATAAACACAGTGTTAAACTGGTATAAACACAGTGTTAAACTGGAATAACCACAATGTTAAAACTGGTATAACCACAGTGTTACAACTGGTATAACCACAGTGTTACAACTGGTATAACCACAGTGTTACAACTGGTATAACCACAGTGTTACAACTGGTATAACCACAGTATTAACCCGGAATAGCTACAGTGTTAAACTGGTATAGGCATAGTGTTAAAATTGATATAACCACATTATTCAAACTGATATAAGAACAGTGTTAAACTGGAAAAGCCACCATATTAAAATGGATATAACCACAGTGTTAAACTGGTATAGACACAGGGTTAAACTGGTATAACCACAGTATTAACACTGGTATAACCACAGTTTTAAACTGGTATAACCACAGTGTTAACACTGGTATAACCACAGTGTTAAACTGGAATAACCACATTGTTAAAACTGATATAACCACAGTGTTAAAACTGATATAACAACAGTGTTAAAACTGGTACTATTAAAACTGGTATAACCACAGTGTTAAACTGGTATAACCACAATGTTAAACTGGTATAACCACAGTGTTAAACTGGTATAACCACATTGTTAAACTGGTATAACCACAATGTTAAACTGGTATAACCACAGTGTTAAAACTGATATAACCACAGTGATAAACTGGTATAACAACAATGGTAACACTCGTATAATCACAGTGTTAAACTGGCATATATACAGTGTTAAAATTGGAATAACCATATTGTTAAAAGTGGGCTGGCCACTGTGTTAATGGTGGATCTGTCTCTGGTCAAAATGCGAGGAGTACTGCGGGTGTGCTTATAGTTATATGTTAATGAGCAGAGCGGGGCTGACACGCCCGCCCCCGGGCTGCCCCGCCCGGCCCGCCCCCGGCCCGACCCGACCCGCCCGCCCCCCGCCCGGGCCACCCCGGCCCGCCCATCAGGCCCGCCCAGACAGCCCACAGCGCCGTTTGTAAATGGGTGTACAGGGGCGGGGCATGAATCATTGACATGGAACCAGCACTGTTTGTAGGAGAGTGGTTTTAATGGGTCAGGGGTCAGGGGTCAGGTAACATTTCAGTCCTGACCACTAGGTGGGAAGGTACGGGGGAGGGAGGAAAGGGAGGTTGAGGGGGGAGGGGGAGGGAAGCTGGGGAGAGGAGGGGTGGGGGTGGGGGTAGAGTGGTGGGAGGATATGAGCTAGGGAGGGATGGGGAAGGTAGGGAGGGATGGGGCAGAGAGGGAGGGTACGGGGGAAAGAGGGAGGGTGGGGGACAGAGGAGGGATGGGGAAGAGAGGGAGCGATGGGGGAGGTAGGGGGGTATGGGGGAGAGAGGGAGGGATGGGGGACAGAGGGAGGGATGGGAAGAGAGGAGGGTGGGGGAGGTAGGGGGTATGGGGGAGAGAGGGAGGAATGGGGGACAGAAGGACGGGTGGGGGAGAGAGGGGGGTATGGGGGAGAGAGGGAGGGATGGGGGAGAGAGGGAGGGATGGGGGAGAGAGGGAGGGATGGGGGAGAGAGGGAGGGATGGGGGAGAGAGGGTGGGATGGGGGACAGAGGGAGGGATGGGGGACAGAGGGAGGGATGGGGGAGAGAGGGAGGGATGGGGGAGAGAGGGAGGGATGGGGGATAGAGGGAGGGATTAGGGAGAGAGGGAGGGTGGTCGGGAAGGAGGGAGGGTAGGGTGATGTAGGGAGTAATGAGGGAGAGAGGTACTTGTAAAATTGTCCGATATTATGAGATATGGGTTATATGAACTCTACTATAATAAATTGCAACTTGTCTATAAAATGGTAAATGGTAATAAATAAAACCAAAGGCATATGAGGGATATGTGGAGTTGGTAAGCTATTACTCATAACGATAGAAATTGTATAGTAAAATAGTATAGAGAGAGTGTGTCACTTCTTACATGGATAGTCTTTGAGAAGTTGCCTCGCATACCCCCTCCCCTCTATAGTTGTTTATGGATCTCTGGCCCAGAGACAGACCTAACCATGCCTTGGCTACAGGGGTATTGAACCCCCATTGATGGTTAGAGGAACGCTTGTTAGGGATTGGAAGATTGGATCATGTGATCACCACCATATTGTTCTGGAACCTATAAAAGTAATGAATGAGAGAGTCTCACTCTTCTACCGTTCACTCTTTATCTACTTTCCTTCCTTACCTGTATTGATTTCTTATTAGCCTGTCCACACCACTCACACCGCCAGCCGTTGACTTTACATACTGGTGCGGAGGGAGGGAGATAACACTTGCTATCCGGACCGCACTTCGTCCACACCTCTCTCTATCACCTCTCTGCCGGCCTAGCACCTCCTTGATATGTCTGAAAAGAGTTCCAGGAGGGGGTGCCCGCCGGCATTTTCACTTTCTATTCTTACTCTGTCCGTGTCTATGGCTCGCTGGATGGTCACCGTAGGGCAAATAGACACGGTCCTTTGACTCAACTCTCCTCATTTCTCTTTCCTAGATTCTGCCCATTCGATTTCTCCCAGGCACACTTCTTCCCCTGACCAGGGTTGTTGTGTTCTTGGGTGGGGCCCTTGACCTATTACGATTTCTCTGTCTGGTTCTTGTTGCTGGAACGACCGCTGCTCCCACCTTTGCCCGCCTTCCTCAAACCCCTGCTGACCGGATTCAAGTGCTACACTACACTACACACACCTACAGCTCTACTACATACCGGCACGGAGAGATCCGCTGCCGCCCGGCGCCCCGTCGTCACTACGTCGTGAAGGATGTCCCAGCCTTCATAACACTCCCTCTACGAAGACAAGTCTTCAAACCAAAGATTGGGCCGATTTATCGGAGCCTCTCTATAATGTTGCAGTTCTGCAACCGGTAACCGTCGTAAGGTTACGAACACCCCAAACCAACCAACCAGGGAGATAAGTAGGTAGGAAGGGAGGATGGGAGGTAGTCAGGGAAGTAGGGGTGGAATTGTGTGGGAGTGAGCGAGGCAGGTGGGAGTGTAGGAGCCAAATTAATTTATACATGTTTGCACTTTAAATATCTCACAAAGTTAATTCTATCAAATAGAACTGACCTCAAGCTGATGTAAAGTGGGTTATAACGACCAATCTGAGACCCCAGTCACACTACAGCTGGCGCCCACTTTGCGACCACCTTAGACCAAAGAACTGACAATGACCTGTGACGTCCTTGCTACCAAAACAATGGTTGCCGATGTCTGGGCGTCACTGGTGACTGTGGGTTCTTTGGTCTAAGGTGCTCGCAAAGTGGTCGCAAGCTGTAGTGTGACTGGGGTATACAGGATCTATATGCAAATATAGTGAACAATTTGAAACCAAAAGTTTGACCCGCCCAGACTGAATGGATAAATGAGTTGAGCACCAACCCGTCTCCCAATTTGGAAGGTCACGTGATTTGAACCCCAGTCGAGTCAAACCAATGACTTAAAAATTGATACTCGTCGCTACCTAGCCTCCCATTAGGTATCACCAGGATAGGGCAAGGAGCAGTAGAATGAGGAAGATCAATTGCCCGCGATTGAAACTTCTCCAGCTTAATCAACTAATGTACCTGACTGAATGTGGTGGCTGAATCGGTAGAGCACAGGCCTTCCATGTGGGAGATCGGGAGTTCAATTCCCGGTCGAGTCGAAGCAATGACTTACAAAATTGATACTTGTCACTTGCTAGCCAGGCACTCGTCATTAATAGGATAGGGCAAGGACTGGTTAGCTCAGTGTCAGGATAATGTGAGTGGGATATTGGGTCATGGTGCTGGTAGCCTGGTTTCCCAGTGGAGCAGCTCTATAAAGTCCCCATAACTGTGCACAGTCACCAGTTGGTACCCGTCCTGATATGACCTTAGATGTTGCCAGGACGTTTACATTAGCTTGGGGTGAACTCCAACAACCAAACAACTAACGGACCAATAGGAAAAAAACAACCACTCTTCGGACTCCTGATTTCCACAATACACGTCACAGGCATGATGCTTAAAACTATAAAAGGCTTGGCAATCGATTTCTGAAGCCCCCCTCCCCCTCCCCTAAACCTCCTCTCCCTCCCTCCTCCCTCCTCCCTCCTTCCTCCTCCCTCCTCGATCCTCCTTCCTCCCACTCCCTCCCTTCCCTCCCCTCCCTCCTCCCACTCTCCACATCTCCACCCGCAACCTTTCTCCCTCTCCCCTTCTCCCTCCCCCTCCCCTATCCCTCCTCCCCCCTTCCCCCTCCCCCCTCCCCCTCTCCCCTCCCTCATCCCTCCTCCCTGCTCGATCCTCCTTCCTCCCACTCCTCCTCCCTCTCCTCTTCCCTCTGCCCCCTCCCTCTCTCCCACTCCCTACCCTTCCGTCCCCTCCCTCCTCCCACTCTCCACATCTCCACCCTCCACCTTTCTCCCTCTCCCCCTTCCCGCTCTCCCCCTCTCCCCCTCCCCTCTCCCCACTCCATCCTCTCTCCCTTCCCCCTCCCCCCCTCTCCCCCTCCCCCTCCCCCTCTCCGCACTCCCCTTCGCACTTCCCTCCCCTCCCGTCCCTTTCCCTCCCGCCCCCCCCCTCGTCTCTCCCCCTTTCCCATTCACCCCCTCTCTCCCTCACCCCTCTCCCTCCCTCCCCCTCCTCTCCCTCACCCCTCCTCTCTCCCCTATTCCCTCCTCCCTCCCCCATTCCCTCCTCCCTCCTCCATCCTCATTCCTCCCTCCCCTCTCCCCCTCCCCCTCCCTGCCCTATCCCCTCCCTCCTCCTTCCTCCACCCTCCTTCCTCCCTCCTCCCTCCTCCCTCCCCTCCTTCCTCCCCTCTCCCTCTCCCCCTCCCCCCTCACACCCTCTCCCCCTCACCCCCTCTCCCCCTCACACCCTCTCTCCCTCACCCCTCTTCCTCCCTCTCCCTCTCCCTCTTCCCCTCCCTCTTCTTCTCCCTGACCTGTCCCCTCCCTGTCCCTCCCCTTCCCTCCCCCTCTCACCCTTGGCCCTCCCTGCCCTATCCCTCCCCCTCCCCTCCCCTCCCCCTCCCCCTCCCCTCCCTCTCCCTCCCTCTCCCCGCCTCTCCCCGCCTCTCACCCACTTACCACCCACCAGATCAATCTTCCCGGGTCCACTCCTCGCTGAAAGGCGATAATGGGGTTCTTTGCGCTTTACTTGTGTGTATTGCTGTTGTGCCGAATGGAACTCCAAACATCTCCCGACCAGCCACTGCAGGGACAAATAATTTGCGCCTGTCTTGACCTATTCTTCCCGCTGTGAAACTTCTATTTGCTCCCCGAGAGAGTGCCGCTAGTAACTTGCAAAAGCCAGCAGCACTTCAACACTTTTCAAGCAGCTTTTATGAAATGCACAATCGCACAAAGACATCCATCCATCTACCTACCTACCTATCTAACCATTCATCTGTCTCATCTTATCTGTCATGGCCGCCAGCCCTGCTGCCCATGCTGTCACTACTGACACCGAAGATTAGAGGTTGTCCAAAGAGAGCGCACTCATTATAGACAGCTCGCATAGTGATTTTTATCTGCTGCTACTAATAGGAATAATTGTGCAGTGTGAAATAAGCCAGCAAAGCATGTAGCAGTGAGCGAATTAGAAACACCGCTTCCGCTTGGATGGAGAGAGAATGGCAGAGGAGGGTGGAGATGGGGTATTTATTGTGACTGAAGATGCGGTTTTAAAGATCTGTGGGTTTTACCATGTATTCCTTATTAGCTTTAACCTGTGCTGTGCATGGGTTAAACCTTGGCTCTGCATCAATCCCTGGACCAATATTGTGTTGAACTGTCATTATGTATATATTCACGGTATTTTACTTTATTCAGATATCGTGGATATATATATCTATGTTCTCTGCTATATTCTGGAATGGTGACAAAATAGTGTCGCCCTCTGGTGGAATCCATCTATACCAGTATGCGGTAAGCCATA
The DNA here is from genome assembly GCA_030323885.1 of Branchipolynoe longqiensis. Lineage (NCBI taxonomy): Eukaryota > Metazoa > Annelida > Polychaeta > Phyllodocida > Polynoidae > Branchipolynoe > Branchipolynoe longqiensis. The sequence continues at coordinate 54,655,524 of CM059200.1, read as the reverse complement.
ACGGTGGCGCTATCTAATGGCGGAGTTAACAGCATTTGCAGTTACGGGACTCAAAATGGATGCCACTCTCGTTGAAGTGACCAGAGTTAATAAAAAAACCATCAAAATTAATATGAAATGTGTACGGTAGCACAAAAAAAGTGCTATTAACAGCGTTAACAGCATTTGCAGTTACGTGACTCAAAATGGATGCCACTCTCGTTGAAGTGATCACTCGTCCGGGACTAGTCCGTGGCTACACCGGGGAGTCCGGGGGTGGTCCGGGGTGATCCGGCCTCTGGTCCGGGACATCATCCGGGAAGGTGTGACTGCGAGGCAAAAAACGATGAAAACAGCGATTTTGTCAGGGGCAGTCCGGGCAACTGGTCCGGGGGTGGTCCGGCTCAAAATCCGGGACTAGTCCGGGTAGGTGTGACTGGGGCTTAACAGAAGAGTAGTGATCAGAACGACCCTAAAATTTAACCACCGTTTGGTATTATATATATAAGCCGTGTTCACACAGGGCAGTTAATTCGAATCATATAAATCGACTTGCCTAGTTCGGTTCACATTTGGAGTGTGAACGCACGGCTGAGGCGGTTTAGGGCTGATTCGACTCATATAAATCGGATTTTATAAACCACCTAAGTAGGTGGTTTATATGAACCAAATTTTATGATTCGACTTATATCGCCCGTGTGAACGCAACCGACTTACTTGAGGCGGATTAAGCACGTCACAGTCGAGACCTGAGTTTGTTGACTTTCTGGTAAATTTGCTCTATGAAACTGCTAGCTGTGCACATATATTTTGTTCATCATTTATTTTTAGGGTTTCACTGCCCAGCAGAAGTTTTGACCATTCCAAACCAATACGATTCAGTCCATACATATCTAGGTCAAACCCACTCTCTCGTGGTGACGTCGCCTAACCGAAAACTGGCGCTGGTCAGACTGGACTTACTCATGCGCAGATATCGATTTCCGGCTAAATGTACTGCGTGTGTGAACACGACACTAAATCGATTCATATAAATCGACTTGTCTAAGTCGACATAAACTTTGCCCGTGTGAACACAGCTATAGATTGTATCTATATCAAGGAAAGATCATATTAGAATGTGCTATTCGAGGTTGGACCCAGTAGGTCAGCACTTTTGTCTGGTGCTGGGTACCCCTTGATTGTTATTAGTAGTTTGGACATCACACAGGTAACAGAAGGGCGGAAGGTCGGGAGTTTGGTTCCCGGTCGAGTCAAACCAATGACTTACAAAATTGATAATTGTCGCTTCCTACCCTGGCACTTGGCATTAATATGATAAGGCAAGGACTGGTTAGCTCAGTGTCAGGATAATGTGACTGAGTGGGATATCGGATGATGGTGCTGGTGGCCTGATTTCCAGGTGGGACAGCACTATAAATTCACCATCAGTGTGCAATATCAGAAGTCTGTATCTTCTGGCTACAGAAAGAGAGGGCGCCCCCGTCTCCGGTTCAAAGATACCATCAAGAGAAACCTGAAGCTGAGAGACATTAAGACCGACTCATGGACGCAACTCTCACAGCAGAGAGCTAAATGGAGAGCGGCAGTCAAGTAATGAAAGCAGTCTTTGTCGCATCGCGACCGACAGCATGATGATGATGATGATGTATCCGTCCTGATATGACCTTCGATATTGCTAGGACGTGAAACAACAAACAAAGAAACAAAATCTTCAAATTCACATTGTGATAGTACTACATGTGTAATAGACCTTTGCCTGCATCATTGAGGGCAGTCATAAGGGCTGACTGACCTTGTATTGGTGACTGGACGCAGTGGCCGAATCGGTAGAGCGCAGGCCTCCCACGCAGGAGATCGGGAGTTGGGAATACCGGTCGAGTGAACCCAATGACTAACAAAATTGATAATTGTCACTTCCTAGCTTGGCGCTCAGCATTAATAGGATAGGGCAAGGACTAGTTAGCACAGTGTCAGGATAATGTGGCTGTGTAGGGATATCGGGTCATGGTGCTGGCAGCCTGATTTCCCAGTGTGACAGCACTATAAAGTCACCATGAATGTTCAATATCACAAGTCTGTAGCCATCCTGATATGGTGGTTGGTTGGTTGGTGGAGTTTTACGTCCTGGCAACATCTAAGGTCATATCAGGACGGGTACCGACTTGTGACAACGCCCATGGTTGTTGGTTGGTTGTTGGAGTTTTACGTCCTGGCAACATCTATGGTCATATCAGGACGGGTACCGACTTGTGACAACGCCCATGGTGGTTGGTTGGTTGTTGGAGTTTTACGTCCTGGCAACATCTATGGTCATATCAGGACGGGTACCGACTTGTGACAATGCCAATGGTGGTTCGTTGGTTGTTGGAGTTTCATGTCCTGGCAACATCTAAGGTCATATCAGGACATGTACCGACTTGTGACAACGCCCATGGGGTTTGGTTGGTTGTTGGAGTTTTACATCCTGGCAACATCTAAGGTCATATCAGGACGGGTACTGACTTGTGACAACGTCCTTGGTGGTTGGGTGATTGTTGGAGTTTTACGTCCTGGCAACATCTAAGGTCATATCAGGACGTGTACCGACTTGTGACAACGCCCATGGTGTTTGGTTGGTTGTTGGAGTTTTACGTCCTGGCAACATCTAAGGTCATATCAGGACGGGTACTGACTTGTGACAATGTCCTTGGTGGTTGGGTGATTGTTGGAGTTTTACGTCCTGGCAACATCTAAGGTCATATCAGGACGGGTACCGACTTGTGGCAACGTTAATGGTGGTTTCCGTGATAATATTGGTGGCAGATGTCTAGGAAATGCTAGTCTCTCCCCGTCCCACTCCCTTTCAGAGTCCCATGAGCTGTTGCTATGGTAACTTATTTTAAAAGCCCACACTCGGAGACTTTTATTACAAACTGTGTTGCTCCGTTGTCAGGTTACAATTAATTGGTTCAATTCTGGATGAGTGTTGAGAGGATTGCGACGCACATTAACTAGATGTGGCATTAGTCCCCAAAATCGTCAGCAGTTGATGGACGGTTGTTTGTTTGTTGGAGTTTCACATCCTGGCAACATCTCAGGTCATATCAGGACGGGTACAGACTTGTGACAGTGCACCCTTTTGGCTACTTAATAGTGCTGCCACACTGGGAAATCAGGCCGCCAGAACCGTGAGCTGATATCCTACTCGGTTACATTATCCTGACACTGAACTAACCAGTCCTTGCCCTATTCTATTAATGCAGAGCACCAGGCTAGGAAGCGTCAAGTATCAATTTGGTAAGTCATTGGTTTGACTCAACCGGGACTATGAACTGTGCTATATATAGATAGAGTGATCGGGTGGTTAGTCCACCAGGTGGCTTGGTAGCCCTAATGACGTCATTGAGGTATCGTGGGGGAGTCAGGCCCAATAATAAATCAGTAGCTATCAAGCACTCAACGCGTCCAGTCCTTCTTGTGTTACATATACCTTTACAGAACCACCAATCTCCCGCACGGGTGTACTGCGCTCTACCGATTCGGCTACCGCGTCCATTTCAGCAGTTGATGGAATAATTCAGAACTTTGTAAATGTGGAAATGCTTGTTGGCAGGATATATTACAAATCCTTTAACAAATAATGACACCAAAGTAAAGCTTCATGATTTATTTGGGAAGATTATACCGACCCACCGACGGGGAGGCTAATGACTAACAAGCGTATAGATAGATATACATAAAGTAAACAATACCCACAGAGGATTTCGCCAAAATCCAACAACCGGAAACGGAAATAGGTCTCTATGGGCGCCACCATTTGTAAACTCCTGTTGAATAACGGAATAATCAAAATCCAGCAAGCGGAAACGGAAATAGTTCGTCGAACTACATTACGCAGCAAGCAAGTCAAATCGAACACCGCAAGTGGAGTAAAAAAAATCATTGCTGTACTTATATCGGTGGGTCGGTCCTAAGCATTGCTTATTCATATTAATTTTATATACACCAACTTATCCGTTGACGTCAGTAGAAATACCATTGTGAGTAGCAGCTCACTGTGCAATATACCTTGTGGAAAAAGGTTGTATAGAGGATTTCCACTACCACCCCACCCACTAATAGCAGTGGGGATACTTCATATAGGTAGGTAATCACTGGATTACACTGGTTCCTCTATCCTACTTGTTGTAGTCCACTAGATTAGACTGGTCCCCATGCCCTGTTTAATGCGATCCACTTTCACTTGTCCCCGTGTCCTATTTGCTGTACTCCAATTACACTGAATTACAATGGTCCCTGTGTCCTATTTGTTGTATTCCAATTACACTGGATTACACTGGTCCCTGTGTCCTATTTGCTGTACTCCAATTACACTGAATTCCACTGGTCCATGTGTCCTATTTGTTGTATTCCAATTACACTGGATTGCACTGGTCCCTGTCTCCTGTTTGCTGTATTCCAATTACACCGGATTACACTGGTCCCCGTGTCATATTTGCTGTATTCCATTTACACCGGATTACACTGGTCCCCGTGTCATATTTGCTGTACTCCATTTACACTGAATTACACTGGTCCCTGTCTCCGGTTTGCTGTATTCCAATTACACTGGATTACACTGGTCCCTGTCTCTGGTTTGCTATATTCCAATTACACTGGTCCCTATATCATATTTGCTGTATTCCAAATACACTGAGTTACACTGGTCCCTGTGTCGTGTTTGCTGTAATCCAATTACACTGGATTACACTGGTATCTGTCTCCTGTTTGATGTATTCCAATTACACTGGTCCCATATCATATTGGCTGTATTCCAATTACACTGGTCCCTGTCTCCTGTTTGCTGTATTCCAATTACACTGGTCCCATATCACATTTGATGTATTCCAATTACACTCGATTACACTGGTCCCTGTCTCCTGTTTGCTGTATTCCAATTACACTGGTCCCATATCATATTTGCTGTATTCCAATTACACTGGAGTACACTGGTCCCTGCCTCCTGTTGGCTGTATTCCAATTACACTGGTCCCCGTGTCCTGTTTGCTGTATTCCAATTACACTGGCTTACACTGGTCCCCATGTCCTGTTTGTTGTAGTCCAATTACATCTGCTTGCTGTGACCTTTCCACTGTCTGGGTCAAATCGTAGGAAGTCTCCGGCGGGAAGGCGCATTAGAAGGTTAGCGTCAGCTCGAATCTGGCAGGACGCTATACAAGCAAATTATGTAAAAGGTCAAATGTCAAATTTGCACACGGGGGAAATTCTGACTTGCCGGAAGCGTGAGTTGGCACCAATAGGGCTTGCTGGCCGAAATAACGCTAGGTGGCGCTCGTGTACTATCAGTCCGTACTCTTTGTCTACTAGAACCTCCTGCCTGACTATATGACATATATATACACACATATATACATACATAGCCTGTTGTCTGGTAGCTTTTCACCTCGATGCTCGAAAAGCCGTGGTTTACAGGGCCCTTCCCCTCGGTGTGCTCTGGTTCCAGGGGGCTGCTGGAGGAGGCCCCTATATGGCCCTTAATCCGTCCCCACTATTCACATGCACAACACACGGCAACCTGCACCACCTCCTCCTCTTCCTCTTCTTTTAGTCGTGAATTGTTTTTATTTATTTATCTGTTCTATAATATATTATGGGAATATAAACAAGGACACCAACTCTCTTCAGTTTGCTCTATTATTACATACCATTTATGTAGGCTCTCCTGCATGCTGGATGTAGTTCCAGATTCCGCCACACCGGAGCCACTAGTCATCACAGTTCAAGCGCAAAACCCAGCAAACGCCGATCCAAAAATTGAGATAAACATTGGAATTAAACCTTCAAAAAGGTTTTTTTTTTATATTCCTACTTTTTAGTTCATAACTACATAACGATGTGATCATAAAAAAAGTGGAAATACTGAACATTTAAATTATTTTCAGGTTAAACTATTTTATTTTAACTATATTTTTTTTTATTGGCATTTACGTAGATTTGCCAACTCTTCACTTGACAACATACGGCAACGTGGGGCGCTTCCTTTTTTCCGTCTTCCTTTGTTGGTGGTATTAAACTCTTTTTTTTAATATATATTTATTCGTAATACAATTTTTCTCGAGTGACAAGACAGAATGGCCGAATGAGTTGAGCGTCCGTCTCCGGCTTTGGTTGATCGTGGGATTCGAAGTCATAGATTCGAATCCTGGTCGACTGAAAGTAATGACTTGAAAATTGATATTTATCTGTGCATAACTTGCCGCTTGGCATCAATAGGATAGGGCAAGGACTGCTTAGCTCAGTGTCAGGATAATGTGACTGAGTGGGATATAAGGATGGGTGCAAACTTTTGACAGTGCACACACATGGTAATTTTATAGTGCTGTCCCATTGGGAGACCAGCCGGTCAGCACCATGACCTCATATCCCACTCACTCACATTATCCTGACACTGAGCTAATGCCCTATCCTATTAATGCCGAGCGCCAGGCTATGTACTGACAAATATCAATTTGTCAGAAACATAATAAATTATTGACGTAAGGAGACACATTTAGAATGCGATATTTGACCAAACAAGAACAAGTTAAGTATAGCCAAAAACATAGGTACAACGATAGTTGAATCCTGACCTCTGGCATTTTTCCACGATTCCATAACAGTAACAGTGCTAATCCTGTGGGGGGGGAATTCTGCGTCTTCGTGGAAATTTGCCGTAGGTGAAATACACTCGGCTTTCTTTCCACATTGTTTTGCCGGAGACCACTTTCATCCCTGATATGAGTAATAGCGACAGCTTGACCATCAGACCATCACCAGGCACAAATAATTCCTACAGAATATGTTATTTCAAGCTACACAAATTACTACTACTATACTAGTCATATTGGATTATAATAATTATGAAAATAACAGTTCTTTTCATCATGTTACATGCCCTTTTAAGCCTGGTACACACCTCCCGTATAAAACCTAAAACTTCCTGTTTTGCGACAAAGTTTGAGTTTTAGTCGGTTTCCGTCTTTAGGTGTGTGACCTCCCTATCACACCAGAGCCTTCCAATTCGCGACTGAAAACTCAGTTTTAGGTTTTATACGGGAGGTGTGTACCGGGCTTTATAAGATTCGAAAAATGAATCGGGCAGTTTTAGTCGGGAAACGGGATGGGTCGGGTTGTAACGGGTACCATCAAGGCAGTCAGTTTTAGCATGTGAAACACATACGGGAGGTGTGTACCAGACTTAAGTAAGATGGAGGCAAGAATCTTCACTGTCCATACACATTATACCGCCTTTAGAACAGCAGCCTCGTAGTGGTAAGAAAACATCCATCCATTTCTATTACAGATAATGCTTTCGCTTCTCATACATCATTGATGCCAAGCCTAAATGGCGCCACCTATTTCGCTATGGGAAAGAACCCCCATTATCGCCCACGATAGCCCCCCCCCCACTCTAATGGATCCATTAACTATGAGGGAGGGGTAGGGGCGGGGGAGGGGGTGGGGGAGGGGGTGGGGGAGGGGGTGCTGGAGGGGCGGGCAATGGGAAGTGGGCTTAAGAACCAGGTGCTGTATGTATCGTGCGTTCGAATCCTCGTCGAGTCAAACCAATGACTTAAAAATTGATACTTGGCGCTTCCTACCCAGACACTTGGCATTACTTGGATAGGGCAAGGAGCAGTGGAATGAGGAAGACCAGTTGTTTGCGACTGAAATTTCCCCTGCTTAAACAACTAATGTACCAACAACAAAAAACTAAAATTACTCAGGTCTTGGAATGTAGCAGGATGTTAGTCATACTGAGAGTGAGAGGTGGCGGGTATATATGCTGTATCACAGCAAGTGATCCATACAACTTCTGAGGAATGAGTACCAAGAACTGCCGGTGGCGGCGCCACCACAGGCAAATGAGTGACGCAGTGAATAGATCTGGGTCTGTCAGTGGCCAATAACGGATCATATCAATAATAGGAAATGATAAGAAATACCTCATACCATTGATTTTATACACATATATAAATATACTAACTATAATAACCCGGAATTCTATACTCGCTCCTAACACCCTCCCACCAGTAATCAGGTGGTTGAGCCTCAGCCTACTCATCTACTGCTCAGGACTACTCGCCTCAGCTCCGATGGTGGCGCCACCGCTCGCTTGCTCATTATCCAACTCACTTACCGCCAAAACTATTATGTGCTCTATAATCTATTATGGGAATATAAACAAGGACACTACCACCTAGCAGTTCTCTCCCCTTTATTTAGTCTACACCCTGATGTCATGTGGATTAGCTACTACCCACTCCTAGTTCATTGAGTTAGTACTACCCAACCTGCTGCTGACTAGATTAGTTATTTCATCCGCCACTACTCGGCCACCTGTGAGTGGCTCATGACCGCATGATACCAGCTGCGCCTGGTCACTACCGCTGCCGGACCCGCTCAGCAGGACGGATTTTATAATATGGTCAGTTATCCCAGATAAACGGAACAATGATAAGACTGACATGGTTGAGAAGAAGATATATTCTCTTGCGGATATAATAAATGCCCACCTAAAGTTAAAATTTGACCATCCATACAGGTCTACATGCGATACTGGCCAGAGGCAGCTGGCATACAGTGCTCAGAGCCCCTCACAGGTGGCGCCAGTGTGGCCAATACTGTACACAGAGCCAGTTAGATAGGATGTCGTGAGTATACTATAATATAGGGAACTGAAGATAGGTAGGGTCCCTGTTTATATTCCCATAATAGATTATAGAGCACATATATATATAAAACAAAAGTTATATATATATATATATATATATATATATATATAAAGTTGGGCTACGGCAAGAGAGAGACAAGAGGCGGTGATGGGTAGGCGACTTTATTTGCGTCAGGGCAGCAAAATATAGGCTACCGGTAAAAAAAAAAAAAAAAAAAAAGATTTTCAGAAGCAGGAGAGAGACTGACTGCCCGGGCAAGTAGTGCCAGGAACCCACAGGTGGTGGCGCTGGGGTAGGCAAGGACCGGGGCAAACGCGGGCAAGTCAGCGATTGGAGAATAATATTAGTCGAAATAACAGAGGAATAATCGTGATAATATTATGAGAGAGCTCCGCCCCTTTTATATACGTATAATACATTATACTCTCTATAAAGTTGGGCTATGGCAAGAGAGAGACAAGAGGCGGTGATGGGTAGGCGACTTTATTTGCGTCAGGGCAGCAAAATATAGGCCAAGGAGACGCCTAAGCGTCTCCCCCCAACCCAACGCCAGCCTGATTCGAGCATAGCGCCACCCCCACCCTCATGTCGTTCACAATCCTTGTGCCGAGCGGTGCCTTGAGATATGAGTAGACAGTTTCGGACGCCCAGTCTCCCCGGACCTTCAGCTCCTCTATGGTGGCTCCACACATGGACAGGAAGGTGCAACCCCCCCTCCTGAGTGAGTGGGACGAGAGGGTGGCGGCATCGAGCCCCGCCCTGGCCGAAAATATCTTTAGGGTCTCCTGATAGACCGAGTAAGGGAAAGGGGCGGAACTCCCGCCACCGCATGGAATGCGGAAGGCTACCTGAGATCGTTTAGCGGCAATCTGGCTGAAATGCCGCTCAGTCCAATAAACAGCACACATGTCAGTATCAACACACCTAGCTATCGGGATCTCGAGGACCCTCTCGTTAAACTGAATCGTCTTGGAGCGACGAACAGTCAAAATCAGACCCCAGTCATAAAACTGGAAGTCCGATCTCAATAAGGAGGCATCGGACAAGGTGACCTGGGACTTACGCAACAGCCCTCGGAATGAACAGAGGACTGCTGCGCGCCAGGCGACATGGCCGGGGTTATTGGTTAACAAGGCGAAGATTTTGCGAAGCATATGGGGAAGGAGAGGCATAGCACGCCTAGGTATATCAGACTTAGCTCTCCGAATACCCTTGAGCGTAGAAGAAAGAACAAAGTTTGTATAGTCTATCGGCCTTCCGCCGTTTTGCTTGAGGAAAAAATTTAGGCCACTAAGGTAGTTGATGACAGATACATACTTGAGGTCCCTCGCCAACCAGGCGGCATATAGGGCCACCTGCTCCTCGGAGCATGGTATGGGAGACCTTGAAGAATGGAAAAGCTCAGCATATCTTAAATATTTCTTGATCTGCGTGGCCCTCGCTATTGTTGAGTTCTGAGCGTATGCCTGATGCTGGTACTGCTGCTGCTCGGCTCTCAGGGCTGCCCTCACTGAAAGAGACGAGCGATCGGTCAAAGGTGTCGCTGCAACAGAGCATTCTGGCACCATCGACACTCCTGATTCTAGCGGCACTATCCTTGTCACACAGTCTACTTAAGGCATCACATACTACGTTAACAGCACTACGTATATAAACAGAAGTAAAGGTAAAATTGTATTTAACCGAGAACCAGAATATTCTGCGCAAGAAGTGCATGATTTCGGCACTCCTAGACCTGCCAGTATTAAGGGCTGCCTGCACGACAGAGCTATCGGTGACGAAGATGACAGCGGTATCGCCCCAGCCCGCACTCCAACGGACGCAGGATGCGTAGACCGCCCACATCTCCTGCACGTTGATGTGGGCGGTCCAGACATCCTCCGGAGGACGGAAGTGGTGATGACCGACGTAACTGTCAAGGATGTCTTCAGCTGAGTCTGTGTATGCGCCGACAGTCCAGTCGCTGCCATGCAGGGCACCGAAGCCCCACTTGGAAGAATCACTGTAACAGGATATGACTGGGGCAAACTTCCCAAGAATCTTGGCTTTCCCGTTAAAGCTACTTGCAAAATTCAGCCACCAGTCGAGGTCTTCCCTAACTCCGGTGCCTAGCCTAATTCTATGGAAAGGCTGCTTAAGTTTAGACATGAGATCATAGATCCGCCTAGAGAAGGTCCGACCGCCCCGGACGACCTTGGCGCAGTGAGCGAGCAACCCCCCCACCTGCTCCAGCTCCCTTCTACTGGCCTTCCTGCGCCCGCGCAGTTTGCGGAGGATCTCCAATGTTCTCTCTAATTTATCGGGAGGAAGGCTAAGTTTGAGGCGTACAGAGTCTACGAATATGCCAAGGAACCTAACCTTGGTCTCGACACTGCTGACCTTCTTGAAGTTAACAAAAAACCCAAGTCTTCTCAAGATATGGATGAGGGTTCTCTGGGCGCCCTGGACCTCCGAACGTGTCCCACCGACCAGACAGAAGTCATCAAGATAGTTTACGACTCTGGCCAAGCCTTCGCGAACACCGCATCTCACGATGAAGTCCGATATCTTGGAAAATATAAAGGGACTCGATGAAAGGTCCATACTCAACCGATTATCAAGAAAGTAATCGAGGTTATCATCGCCATGGCGAAGGCCTTGACGCTGGCGGTCATCAGGGTGGATAGGGACTGCACGATAGGCGTCCTTTATGTCTATCGTCCCCATATAGTCACCCCTCTCGAGCATCTCCGTTACATCATCGAGGCCTTTATAGGAAAATTTGGTACGGACTTCATCAGTGAAGTTGTTCACGGATTCGTTCGAAGGCATACTGCAGTCGATAACAACACGACCTCCGCCATCGTCCTTAGGGACGACGAAGGCCTCGTGCGTGCAGAGAGGGGGGGCATCTACCCTAGAAATTAAGCCGTCACGTTCCTCCTCGAAGAATTTCTTATTAATTATATCACGCTCCCACTTAGCCTTCCTCCTGGGCTTGTCTGGAATATAGGAGACCTGAACACCTGGGTTAATCACCCTAAACCCAAAAGTGACCCCTATCATCAGATATACCCAATCTGGGTCCCAATCGCCCCGAAGACATATTTCAGCGAACCACCTGCAAGGTTTTAATTGGCTCGGTTTACCCGCGATCGAGTGGCTACATGTGCAGCTCCCGTCAACACAGCTGCGATCTACCTGAAAACTCTTGGGTGGCGCCCCCTCGGTTTCGCTAACGTATACCAGCAGGCCGCCCGATGCGGTATGCTCTACAAATAGACGATCAGCCTTGCTGGCGCCCTCAGGCTGCTCCCACAGCAAGACCTTAGCCTTATCATGAATAAGACTGACCTCAACCCCCCCCCGCACCATCCCCGATCTCGACCCCAGCTGAAAGATCAAGACATGGCATGCAATCATTATCAGAGGAGTTGGGATGTTCAGTCCGGTTAGGGGTGACAGTCCTAGATTCAATGTTATCGTTAGGATGATCGCCGCTATATGAGAATTCAACATTGTGCCTAGACATGTTGAATGTTCGAGCACGTCAATTTTTGCACTTAGCCCGTTTGTGCGACTTAGAGCCACATCTTGAGCAAGCGTGAGCGAAGCGGCACTCATCGTCAGCTTTAAGGCAGCCCGAATCGCCATTCCAGGCGTAACAAGCCTTCTTAGTGTTGTTGCCCGGTGATCTTCTCCGAGCGCTATATGTGTTAGCGCCCTGCCTCTTAATCTTCATATTGTGGGGGCCGTAGTGTTCTATACTTTCATCCTGGTGTGCTTTAGAGAATGCCTTGAACCCGATGCTCTCCCCGAGCTTGCGAATGGCAAGCACGTGGTCAACATGGGCAACGTCCCTGTAGTGGTCTTCACGCGCCCGAGTTGAGATGAAGCCAATGTGTTGGATGAACGATCTGTAGTCCGATATTGTGAGTGACGTAATGTCCAGGCACCAGTCGCATGAAGCCTTAACAAGTTCATGGGGGTTCATCTTCCTGACTTCCTTGCCCATCCCATACTTTCTCAATGACCACTTACTGCGCCGCCTTCGTGAAGAACTCCCGTCACTACTCGACCTAGAATCACGCCTTCTTCTCCTACTCGACCCCCGTGAGTGTCGACGCGATCGACCGTGGTTCGAGTCGACGTGGTCGGTGCCTCGCGTCCAACTCGGCGGTTTAGGCGCTGCGTCCGTCGTCCGTCGATCCTCCTGTGGATGTAGTCGGTCGTCCGCGTCGTCCCGGTTCGTTCCAGCTTGAAAGTTGTGTTGGTCGTCCCTCACGGTCGTCCGGCGTCTGTTTCGTCGTCTGTCTCGTTCTGCTCTGAGATCGTCCAGTTCGTCCTCCAGAGCCGTAACCCGCATCTCTGCCTTGAGTTTGTCGATAGCCGCGCGTGCAGTCGACTCACGCTCCTCCAGCGACAACTCGGCGAAGTTGGAAGCGGTCGAATCAAAGTCGTCGACGTCACCTCCCGATCTCGCATTCTTAGATGGCGCTGTGCTGCTGCGCGTAGCCATACCTGACCTCGTTACAGGTGTGTCGATTGTTTTAGCAAAAGGACATCGGTCTTGAGTGTCGTGGTTTGACCCGCACTCAGAACAATAGCGGCAGCCTGGCATGAAAGCGTACCAGAGTTAAGCGGATTAAGAGCTAAGCGGTTTAAGCGTTCCGCTTACCCGCACCCGGCGACCTTGGAGCCGTTATTTTTAAACCGGGGTGCAAAGTCCTGGGTCGATTACGCTGACTTTACGTACGATTAGGAACTTATTTACCTCCTGGTCGATATTATCGACACACTGGCTGCAATATCTGAGCTTGATAGCTCCAGCGATATTATTATGAGTTTACAGATTCTGTGTCGATTATATGTGGACCCTTGAAAAATGCAGGAGGTTAACGAGATAACTGTCTCTATATCGACCCCCCCCTACTCGGTAGGAGACAGTCGAATGCTTGATCTCAAATTATGTCCCACTCCCCCGTCTACGAATACCGTCAACACACTTATGGGCTGTTCGACGGTCGTAATAAGTGACAAACGGATCTAATTTAAGGCACGATACCGTCATCCATGTGAATTCTTGCTGTGGAGATCGATCCAGATGCTATCCAATCGAACAGATAATCGACTCACAGGCACGGTCGTCCGGATCGCGGACGACAACAAGACAAAATAGTCTCAAGGTAGCAAACAGGTAGCCAGTAGACTGTTTGAGAGAGCTTGAGTGTAGTTGTTGTCTTTTCAGAAGCAGGAGAGAGCCTGACTGCCCGGGCAAGTAGTACCAGGAACCCACAGGTGGTGGCGCTGGGGTAGGCAAGGACCGGGGCAAACGCGGGCAAGTCAGCGATTGGAGAATAATATTAGTCGAAATAACAGAGGAATAATCGTGATAATATTATGAGAGAGCTCCGCCCCTTTTATATACGTATAATACATTATACTCTCTATATATATATGAGGTATAACGCATTATCCGAGTATAAAGGCACTGAAGGGAATTATGTATGATTATATTATTACCTCCTACATGTCTGATCACTGTTGGCGCCAGCTCTGATGCTCCCCCGTACCTGTAGACTCGTGGAAACTTCACTTGCATCTATATATATAGGTGTATATATGCTATATAAGCCATTATACAAGTATAATAAGGCCGGAAGCTTCCATCTGCTCCCCAGCCCTATCTACTCCTCCAGTCATCGACTGGAGGAGCCTGCTTAACCTAGAAACTTTCATCGTACTCACACTCAGATCCGTTGGGGGGCGCCAAACGTCTGTGCACGCACCACTGCCCCCCCCCCCCTACATACACTCACTGGACCGATGGAACTATATAGTCACCATGAGTGGTGTTCTCTCTGGCGGAGTGGTTAGAGTGTCTGACTTTTTTCTAGGTCGGACTCCTAATCTGAAGGTCAGTGGTTTGATTCCCCATCTCCCCACCTCTGCCAATTTGCATTTCCCCCGCTGTGTATAGCTTACAATATCATCAATGGCCAGTTGCTCTCATACCACGTCTATGTGGTGTGGGAGGTTAAAAATCCCTTGGGTCAGTAAAAGTGTAGGCTCAGGTTTTCTATCGACAAACTGTGTAATGGTGAAAACAAGTCTATCCAGACTTATTGATGATATTGATAGGCGGTATAAATCTTCAAGACATTTCTTTGTTAATTGAGTGTGCACTGTCACAAGTCAGTATCCATCCTGCCTTACATGTTGCTAGGATGTAAAGCTCCAACAACCAACTAACCTGGCTATCCCTGAAGTGACATCAACCTTCTATTCGCGAAAGCCCTCTAATTAAACAATGTCCGCTCTCACATTCGCTATTGACTATTGTTGCTACATTCTCTATAATTAGGTCCACCTCCCTAATCAAAGCAATTAAAATAGCCAATGCCTCATTTCGGAGGACAATGTGCCACGTAATCACGCTTGACTGTTGCTCTTGTCAGTGTGTTTAAAATTGGATTTTATTTTTGTGTTTGTCATTAAAACAGGCTATTTATTTTAGTAAGTCATTCGCTTTCTGTCACCTATCCATTAACGTCCTTGAGGCCGGCTTTGGAAATTGCCTCCTAGGGGTTGACCTTTGACATCCGCCATTTTGTGTCATACACAAAACAAAAATAAGGCTCATGTGGAATGTTCATTAGTTGGTTGGTTGTTGGAGTTTTACATCGTGGCAACATCTAAGATCATATCGGGACGTGTACCGACTTGTGACAGTGCACACTCATGATGACTTTATAGTTCTGCCCCACTGGGAAACCAGGCCAATGGCAGCATGACCCGATATCCCACTCAGTCACATTATCCTGACACTGTGCCAACGAGTCCTTGCCCTATCCTAATAATTCCGAGGGCCTGGCTAGGAAGCGACAAGTATCAATTATTAAGTCATTGGTTTGACTCGACCAGTGTTCGAACCCTCGGGTTCGAATCCCACGCTCTACCAAAACGGCAATCGGATGCTCAACTCAATCGGTCATCTTGTCTGGTGATTATGGCGGGAAGAGCAGTGGCTTATGCCGATGTATTATTCTGAAGAATTAAACTATGGACGAGGCTATTCGCTTTGCTCTGCGAATTAGCAGAAGAATGATTATTATTCGCAGAGCTGCTTTGCTCTGCGAATTAGTAGAAGAATGATTATTATTCACAGAGCTACTCTCACCATTCCTAACTAATAATATAATACATAAATGGATAGAAAACGAACACGGTCCTGTTAAATACGGCAATGTACGGTTTATATACGGTTGGCATCCGGGGTGTCCGTTATCTGTCCGGTAGGTGTCCGGTTGGTGTCCGTGTGGCGTCTGGTCCGTCCGTTTGACATTGGTTGCCGTCCAGTTCTCGTCTGGTTCTCGTCCGTTGACTATTCGTTAATGTCCGTTTAGCATCCGTTTAGCGTCCGATTAGCATCCGTTTCGTCCAGCGGCCGATGCAACAGTTTGACACCGAACACCACCGGACTAGACAATTCTTTGCCCGGTGGTGTCCGGTAGTTAGTCCGGTAAGGTCTGACTGGGCCTTTAAACTATTTACTTCCCCCAACACAAAATAAAAAAATAAAATGTTCCATTATTTCCATTCCAGGTGAGTTGAAAGCGGCCAGCGGGTGGACAATGTTGGCAATATCCCTGTGAGTAGATTAACACTTTATTTGAAATGGGCCGGACGCTGTGGCAACATCTGTAAGCGCCCCGGCTTCCTGTGCGGAAGGTCAAGAGTTTGATTCCCAGTCGATTTGTTTGTTGTTGTTTTACGTCCTAGCAACATTTAAGGTCATATCAGGGCGGGTACCGACTTGTGACAGTACGCACTCATGGCGATTTTATGGTGTTGCCCGACTGGGAAATCAGGCCGCCAGCACCATGACCACTCAGTCACATTATCCTGACACTGATCTAACCAGCCTTTGCCCTATCCTAATAATGCCGAGCACCAGGCTAGGAAGCGACAAGTATAGATTTTTAAGTCATTGGTTTGACTTGACCGGGAACCAAACTCATGAACTCATGATCTTCCGCACGCGAGGCCTGTGCTCTATGATTCACCTATCGGTATTGATTCTCAGTCGAGTCAAACCAGCAACTTACAAAATTGATGGTTGTCGCTACCTATCCTGGCGCTTGGCATTACTAGGATAGGACAAGGAATAGTTAGCGCAGTATCAGGACAATGTGACCGAGTGGGATATCAGGTCATGCTTCCAGTGGCCTGCTTTCCCACTGGGGCAGCACTATGAAGTCGCCATGAGTATGCGCTGTCACAAATTGCTACCTGTCCTGATATTACCTTGGATATTGCTAGAACGTAAAGCCCCAATGCACAAGTAATTTCCGTGGGAAGTTCAGTCATTGTGCTAGTGGCCCCCGTCTCCCAGTGGGGCAGCACTATTAAGCCATCGTGAGTGTGCACTATCACAAATCGGTACCCGTCCTGATATGACCATATATATGGCTAGAACGTCAAACCCCAACAAACAAAGTGTCCGGTAAGGCCATTTGATGATTTATGAATGCAAATGTCCTTCAGTAAAGAAGGACAGTTAATATGTTGTTCTAAGAGTGACATTTTATTTAAACCCACGATGCATTTTGTTCTATTTCGAATCTAAAGAAGATTATCTAGAATAGCAATGCACACACACACACACAGACACACACAACCCTAGCAAAAAGTACCAAACAAATACATTCATATACTGAGTTGGATTGATTGAGCTAGTAGGACGCAAAGATTGTTGCTGCGATGTTGTTGCCATAGCAACAGTAATCACAGATTAATCCGCCAGTAGTAGTCTTGGACTTGAAATTAATTAAACATGGTCTGGACGCGGTGGCTGTATCGGTAAAGCGCATGCCTCGTGTGTGGGAGATTTCGGGAGTTCGATTCCCGGTCGAGTCTGACCAATGACTTACAAAATTGATACTTTTCGCTTCCTAGCCTGGCACTCGGTAACAGCTGGGTAAGAACTGGTTAGATGAGTGTCAGGATAATGTGATTGAGTGGGATATCAGGTCATGGTGGCCTGATTTCTCAGTGGGACAGCACTATACAGTCACCATGGGTTTGCACTGTCACAAGTTGGTACCCATCCTGGAATGTTATGTCCTGGCAACATCTAACGTCATATCAGGATGGGTACCGACTTGTGACATTGCACACTCATGGCAACTTTATCGGGGAGCGGGACGTAGCTCAGGCAGTCGAGTGTCCACCTGTGAAGGTGTAGCTCATCCGATCGATCCTGCTGAGTGGACACATTTGCAGTTTGGGATATTTTCCGTTCCAATCAGTGAGGCACAACTTGTTCATTAAAGGCTGTGGTGTGTGTTGTCCTGTCTGTGGGAAAGCACATATAAAAGGCCCCTTGCTGCTTAGCAGAGAGAGTAGCCTATGTGGCGGCAGCAGGATTCCTCCAAAGAAATATACCAGAATGACCATATGTTTGACGTCCAATAGCCGATGATAAAAATCAATGCGCTCAAGAGGCGTCATTAAATCAAACAAACTTCTTTCTGTCCATGGCGATTGTATATAGTGTTGCCCCACTGGAAGATGAGGCCACTGGCACCATGACATGATAACCCATACAGTCACATTATCCTGACACTGAACCAACCAGTCCTTACCCTATCTTAAAAATGCCAAGCGCCAGGCTAGGTAGCGACAAGTATCAATTTGATAAGTCATCGGTTTGACTCGGCTGGGATTTGAACTTCTGACCTTCCACCATGGGAAGCCTGTGCTCTGCTGATTTGGACACCATGTCCGGTTGGCTTCTTAGAAGATAGATATATATATATATAAAAGCCAAAGCTACTGGATCAACTAATGGATGAGAGGCCTACAGTTGGGGGTTAGTGAACCTGTCTGCAGGGTGTGGTTATTCTAACGTGTAATTTCAGGGCATCGCCCATTCACTGCTATGACTACCGATTGACGTCTGCTCTGAGCTAAAGATAAACAACAAAAAAGTTGTCTGTTGCAAACAAGGTCAATGGAAAAGGCGATTATTTTGTTTGCATTTCAGTGAATTTGTTTATTTTCAGTGAATGTTTTAGGTGTGTTGATTATGTATTAAATCCTCCTGTAAAATATTCCGATATTCGGCAGGGGGGGAATGCAATTGTTCTATTACTATTTGGTGTGCTTGGCCAGGTGCGTTTGTATATGTACATCTGAGTGGGATGTAAATAGACATAGTGGCGCTGGCAGGTCTGAGTGTAATTGCACTCAGGGGCATAGCCCTTCTGCTGATGTAGGGGTCAATGTACTCAAAAGGTCAAGGTTGGTGGTGGCCAGGGGGGCCAGCCAGCTACTGGATTCCTATTGGTGGAGACCAGGAATGCTAGATTCCTACTGGTGGGGAGTGGTAGTATGATACCCTACCAAAAACCCATGTTTTATATAAGCAATAAATCAGAGGGCTGGACTATCTCTTTTTCACTTTACTCTCTTACGTTCTCTTTGTCTGTATTCTTTTTTCATCATAGACTACGTGCACAGATCCGGGTACCGACTCTACATAGTACGATGAAACGTCACATTTTCAAAACAGAAACAATTATCTTTTTTTTATTTTGTTGGTACATTAGTTGTTTAAGAAGGGGAAATTTCAGTTGCAGTCGATTGGTCTTCCTCATTCCACTGCTCCTTGACCTATCCTAATAATGCCGAGCGCCTGGCTAGGAAGCGACAAGTATCAATTTTTAAGTCATTGGTTTGACTCAACCAGGATTCGAACCCACGATCTACCACACGGGAGACGGACGCTCTAACTCATTTGGCCATCCCATCTTGATTTGATTCTACATATTAAACTTAGCTACCAATGCACTTATTGAGCATGTCTCGCCACATAGAAGGGGATACTGAGTCAATTTAATTTAATAGAACCTGTTCCTGCAGAAGCCTATGGTGTCAGAGTTTTGCCATGCTTGCCAAAACTAATTTGACATGTTTATACTTCAATTATCTCAAAAAGTTAGGCACTTAAAATAAAAGTGACTTCAATATAAAGTAAGGTAGATTTTAACGTTCAGTTTAATAGTGATCAACCTAATATATTCATCTCAGAAAATGACAGAAACTCAAATCTATCGGACTATACAACTCTAATAAAAACCGAGATAAACAATGAGATTAGTCAACTAAATATTGTCTTTAAAAATAACCTGCTGGAAGATCAACACTGATGGAAGCTTTCAGTGGAAGGAAACATCCTAAGTCGGTTATATCTTGTTGGTTGGGGAAGGGGGGAGGGGTAGAGTTATTTTCTTAATTTCGAAATATTTTCAATTGAATTTACCATTATATGTATGCAATGTTACATATCAAATTAAAGCAAATCGTGCAACGCTTACAACTGGTCCACTTGAATTAAGCAATTGTGGAATTTTTGTTTTTAATATTTTGTTGGTATATTGTTGTTGGTGTACATTTCTTGTTGCTTTGGGAAGTAGGTGCGCCTTAAGTGGGTTTTCTCACCATAAAGGCACACCTAGGCTATGAGCAGGTGGACTGTCGAGTGGATATCGATGATGCATTGAAAATGGGTAGGGATGGTGGGTGGGGGTGAGGGGTGAGTGGGGGCGGGGGTGTGACGGGGTGGAGAGGCAATGAGGGTTGGAAGGGAAACTGGTATTAGATAATTAAAAAAAAATGTGAGCTTATAGTAATGCGGAGAGACATAACATATTCAGCTGTTATTAAATATAATTACCCAGCTATTGCAAAAAGAGATTGTTTGTTTATTTGTTGTTGTTTTACGTCCTAGCAACATCTAAGGTCATATCAGGACGGGGGAGAATAAGTAATTACCATTAAACCAATGACCATTGGTTATATCTGCTGTTTTTGTTTCAGGAGAAATTTAGTACAGATTCTACTCCTGCCCTCCATTACTGTAGCCGGGTGCGGTGGCCTAATCGGTAGAGCGCGGGCCTCGTGTGCGGAAGGTCGGGAGTTCATTTCCCGGTCGGGTCAAACCAATGACTTTAATTAAACAGCTGTTAAAATGTATACCTGTCGCTTCCTAACTTGGGCTTTGGCATTAATACGATAGGGAAAGGACTGGTTAGCTCAGTGTCAGGATAATGTGACTGAGCGGGATATCGGGTCATGTTGCTGGTGGCCTGATTTCCCAGTGGGGCAGCACTACAAAAGTCGCCATGAGTGCGCCCTGTCACAAGTCGGTAACCCTTCCTAATAATACCTTAGATGCTGCTAGGACGTAAAGCAACAACAACCAATACTGTAACTACATATTCACCTCCCATCCCACCTTGACCCTTGACCTCTAGCACTTGAGGGCTTTTCCCGCCATTAAAACACTTTTCACTTCCACGCCGCGTTCATCTCCCTTCACGAATCATCATTCATTCTCAGACAGTTTGCTATTCACTAAGCTGGAGCACTGGACGCAGTGGCCAAATTTCTTTTGTTATTATGTTGTTGGTGTAAAATAGTTTATTCATTGAATAAAGTCTGTTGTCAGCGCCGTGGCACTGGTCTTCCAGCCATGTGACATGACAGTTATTTACAATATATGTACATGTAGTCTGATATTGTCATCAGCAGCTAGCTCAAGTCACCTGAAATAACAATATTAATCGTTTCAAGACTTACATCTGGTATAGTTTGAAAATTCACCTAAAAGATAGTAGTTATATGTTGTATACATACATACTTAGATACATGCATGTGTATTGATTAGACCGTTACATTACGGAGTGGTTAGGTGCATAGTTTACCTTGACAGGTTTGTATGCCTACTGTGTTGTGAATTGTATAATTATCATGTTGTTGGAGATAGCATTTTGAGATGGAGTTTTAGTAGAATGGTTTGTTTATTCCGTGAGATAGAGTGTGGTTAACTTGTAGGGTTATGCTTAAAAAGGTTAATACCTGGGTGTTTTTTTTTACTACAAGAAGTAGTTTGAGTAAGTAGGTTCTTAGTACTGATGGGATCAACTATGCTTGGAGGATTGTACATTTCAGTCATTTAGTACCGTAATAGTCTGTACATGAGCCCCACTACCACACGGTTGGTGGTGGAGACTACGCCGCACACCTACGCAGTTACACTGAACTGCGCTAGGTGGCGGCAGACCAGCCACCGGGCAGACCCCCGACTGGGCTACCCTCTACTGCGTGTGGCTAGCTCACCCCCCCACCCACCTATATAGGCGACGTGGGACCTGGCGAGTTAGGGGGCGGGTCAGTTGACTGTTGACGTCGCGGAGAGCAGATAGGTTTTGTAATAAACCAAGTTGAAGCGTACTTATATCAAATCTTGGCGTTCTTCCGTGAGTGCGTGGCAGTTTGGGGAGGAAGACCGTGGGCCATTACAGTAGTCTAGTACAGTCTTTATTAGAGTCTATGTTTATAGCAATACTAACCGACTTATATGCATTTTCTGAAATTGTAGGGCAAATAATTTGTAAGGTGGATAGCTTGGTTTGTTGGCAGCAGGTAAGGCGATTGTATAGTGTGTTGAGTCGGTAGAGTGTAGGCTTCCAATTCTATAAGTCAGTAGTTTGACTCTACCAGGATTCCAACACCCTACCTTTCGCACGAGAAGCCTGCGCTCTACCGATTAAGCGAATTGGAGTTCCCACGTTTGTTTGTTTGTTGGGGTCTTACGTCCTGGCAACATCTACGGAGTTCCAGCGTTGTGTTGCTAAACAACTTCACTATTCGAGACGCGGTCCTATCACATTAAATACAGCCGGGTATTAGACTGGACGCGTTGGCCGAATCGGTAGAGCATTGTAGGTTTGTTTCCGATGTTTATCTCGATTTGTGTATAGGCGTTTACATGGTTTTTCGCCTGAACTCTTCATTTTATGTTGCTCATAACGGTTAAGTCGAATTACTTGTCTTCGACACTAACCATTAATAGTCTTGTGATTTCCCTTGTTTTGTCACTTTCAGTTGTCGTGTAGCTATCTACTGCATGCAGTGTTGGTAGATCATGGGGTCGTGTCTTCGAACCCTGGTCGAGTCAAACCAATGACTTACATATTGATACTTGTTGCGTTCCAGCCAGGCGCTCTGCATTATTAGAATAGGGCAAGGACTGCTTGGCTCAGTGTCAGGATAATGTGACTGAGTGGGATATAAGGTCATGGTGCTGGCATGCTGGTCTTCCAGTGGGGCAGCACTATAAAGTCACCATGAGCGCACACTGTCACAAGTTGGTACCCATCCTGATATGACCTTAGATGTTGCTAGGACGTAAAACAATAACAAACAAACATATATTCTTTCTCTGTTTGTAAGCGTTCACTCGCATCTCCTTACCCTAGTTATTTACCCTGACTGCCTTCACCTTTTTGCGTAAGGGTCATTGGTTTTTGGTTTTAAGTTTAAGGTTTGTCTCCTGGGTGTAGCATGCCTGGTATTAGATAAAAGATTCACCCGGTACTTGTAGTACACGGGTGAAGATCAGCCTTATATAAATACGGGGGAAAATAGCATTAATATGGAAGTGAGGCTCCAGTATGTGGCTCCACTATCAAATGGCAACCAATATTATGCATATAGGCACAGAGTTGGTGAAATGGGAGAGAATGCAAAAAAGACAAGATGGCGGCCACAGAACGCCGTCGATGTCACTTTTAAATCTGATTAAACTATACATTATATTATATTTTTCAACTCAAAGGTAGCGGGTAAATAATGAAACATATGTAAAGAATAAATGTTGCTTCTTAGATTGTTAAAATAGGCCCTCAATTCTTTGACCCGTTTTTTCGCCAGCTTTTACATAAGGCTGGTTTGCACCCCTACTGCAGCAGTACGGGGTGAATCTTGTACCTAGCCTGGTATGTATTATTGTGTACCTTCGAAGAGTTTGCTTGAATTATCAGTGTATTTTTATTATTTCATTTTTTTCCCATTGTTATTTTATATGTGCTGTATAAGCAATTATGCGAGTATAATTATCCAGAAACTGATTATCTATCGTTATATAAATGAAGAGTTCAGGCGCAAAACCACATAAACGCCAATCCAAAAATCGAGATAAACATCGGAATTAAACCTACAAAAAGTAAATTTTTTTATATTCCTATTTTGTTGTTCATTGCTCCATACCCATATGATCACATGCAAAGAGGAATTAGTGAGAATTAAAATTATTTTTGTGTAAAAATCTTTTATTAAAACTACAATTTTTGGATTTGCGTTTACGTTGTTTTGCAATTGAACGCCTCAAATATATTTGTTCTTTTAGATTCTAGCATTGGAGTTAGAGTTAGCGGTGAAAACAGCCAGAGCATAGGTCCTCATGCTATGATTTCCGAACACCAACTGACACATATGTAAGTCCATGAATGGACACAATGTGAAATTGTTGCGTCATGTGACCTAGTTAGTCTAACCAAAATGGGGGCGAGGTGGCAGGGGGGGGGGGGCGGTTGGCGCCAGCTACCATTCTGTCCGCTATCTCTGTGAATTAAATATCGCACTGGCTTTTCGCAGAGCCGCTCTGCAGATAAAAGCCAGCAATACTGTTATTCACAGAGCTGCGCATGTGCTGATAACGGCATCGACAGCAAAACAAATGCCCGCGGCCATTGAGTTTGCCGATACGCGTAGAGCAAAACTTTGATTTTATTCTAAATTAATAGAAATACAGAGCAATTTGGCATAAACATGGATGCAGGCATGCAATATAATAATATAATGAATGTATTTAAGACAAAGCTAGCAGCTTTGCGAATAATAATCATTCTTGTGCTAATTCGCAGAGCAGCGCAGCTCTGCGAATAGCCTCGTGTATTAAATATGGCTTCTGGCAACATGGTCATCATGGTCAAAAGCAAATTCCTTATATAGATTTGAACCTACATATCAAACTTATATACTGAGTCGCTTATTAAATAGGTGTTGCTGCCTATAAGGGAATATTAGTCAATTTATTCGAACATGTCACCGCTGAAGACTGGTTGGTTCAGTGTCAGGATAATGTGACTGAGTGGGATATAAGGTGATGGTGCTAGTGGCCTGGGCTCCCAGTGGGACAGCACTATTAAGTCACCATGAGTGTGCAATGTCACAAGTCGGTACCCGTCCTGATATTACCTTACTTGTTTCTAGGATGTAAAGCTCCAACAACCAACTAATCCGGCTATCCCTGAAGCGACATCAACCTTCTATTTACGAAAGCCGTCTAATTAACCAATGTCTGCGCTCACATTCGCGATTTACTATTGTTTGCTATTTTCTCAATAATTAGGTCCACCTCCCTAATCAAAGCAATTAAAATAGCCAATGCCTCATTTCAGAGGACAACGTGCTGGTTAATCGTGCTTGACTGTTCCTCTTGGCAGTGTGTTTAAAATTGGAGTATATTTTTGTGTTTGTCATTAAAGAGGCTATTTATTTTAGTACGCCATTCGCGTTATGTTACAGGTCCATTAACGTCATTGAGGCCGGCTTTGGAAATTGCCTCCTCAGGGGTTGACCTTTGACATCCGCCATTGTGTGTCATACTGTAACACCTTTAGATGTTGCCAGGACATAAAATTCCAACAACCAACCGAGCAAGCATTCTGTTCGCTATCTCTGTGAATTAAATATGGCTGCTGGAAATTTGGTCACTATGGTGTGTTGAGTTAAAGTTGCATAGTCCGATAAAAGCATCACATTTCCCAAAAGAAAACACTTATCTAGATTTGAACCTACATATCAAACTAAAGGCCCTGTCACACTACAACATATGGCGTTATTGGGTGCCCAACGTATGACCATTTGCCAGAATGTCTGCATTCGTCGAACTTTGCAGGCGCAGGGGATAAAAATGGGCGTACACACAACGTACACACAATGTACACACAACATACACACAATGTACGTAGCATATGAAGAACATTGCTCTGACCTATCACATACGCTCACGGTCGCTTACCAAAGTTACCTACGTTACTTCATCACTAGGAGTAGGGCATATATGATAAGTACGCTGGAGATATGGCAGTCATACGTTTGAAGTATGTTAGGAGTATGTTATGCATCCATTGGCTGTACGCGGACTGCATGGCTGAACATAAGGCTAAAGTGGTCCAACCTATCCTGACGTACCCCTAACGTGTGCATAATGTACACCGACATATGCCGATGTACGCTGAGCATATGAGAAACATATGAGCCATATGGCGACATACGTTGAAAATTTTGAACATGCACAAAATATTTTTAGCAGCTCGACCTATGCCAACCTATACCGACCTATGCCGACCTATGCCCCCGTACCCCGAGCGTACTCGACGTATGCCCAATGTAACGTAACCTATGACGCCGTATGCCGACGTGTTTGTCGAAAATTGCACACGTCGGCATACGCTAACGCTATATGTCGTAGTGTGACAGCCCCTAAAGATACTGGTTCAGTTATTAAATATGTGTGTTGCTGCTTAGAAGAACGTACTAGTCGATTTACTAGAAAATTTCACCGCTGAAGACTGTTGGGTTGGGGGTGGTGGGGGGGCAGAATTTTAGTGCGCATTCCAGAAAAACTCAGACAGGATGGCCGAATGAGTTAGAGCGTCCGTCTCCCGTGTTGGTAAACCATGGGATCATGGGGTCAAACCAATGACTTAACAATTGATACTTGTTGCTTTCTAGCCAGGTGCTTGGCATTATTAGGATAGGGCAAGGATTGGTTGGCTCAGTGTCAGGATAATTTGACTGAGTGGGATATCAGGTCATGGTGCTGGGGGCCTGGTCTCCCAGTGGGGCAGCACTATAAAGTCACCATGAGTGCGCACTATGACAAGTCGGTACCCATCCTGATATGACGTTAGATGTTGCTAGGATGTAAAACAACAACAAACAAACAAACAGCATTCCAAAATTAATATTTTGCACTTTTGCACATCAAATATCTGCAGCGGTAGCCATTTAAAATCAAAGTTATTTCAACCTAACATAAAGTAGATTATAGCGATCAATCTAATGTATTTATTGGAGAAAATGGCAGACGCTCAAAACCATCGGACTATGCCAGTTTAATAAGGGATGAAAGATCTACGCAATTTCGAGGATTTCCATAATTTTTTATATTTACCGATTAACGTTAAGAAAAACATACCAGAATGTATGACCTTTAGATATTGCTAGAACATAAAGCCCAAGCAAAAAAATGAGTTCGATATGGGCAATAATATAGTACAGTTGAAACCTGACTTCCGGTATTTTCCCCGCGATTCCCTGACAATGATAATCTTGATAGGGGGGGGGGGAAATCTATGTTTTCGTGGAAATTCGCTGTCCGTGCAATAATCTCGCCTTGAATATATGCAGGTTTAAAAAATTGTAGACCACTTTCATCCCTGTATAAAGCTGCATAGTTCGATGAAATATCAAATTTTAAAAACCAAACCAATTATCTAGATTTGATTTGACATATCTAACTTAGATACTGATGCACAGATTTCTGCATAGAAGGCAATACTGAGTCTATGTAACAGAACCTGTTACTGCAGAAGTCTATGGTGTCAGAGTTTTTGGCAAGCTTGCCAAAACTACTTTTCCATGTTTGCACTCAAAATATCTCAAAAGTTTACCATTTAAAATAAACGTAACTTTGAGCTAATGTAAAGTAGATACTAGTGATCGATCTAATATATTTATCTCATAACAAATACAGAAATTCAAAACCATCGGACTATGCAACTTTAATAGTTCAGAAGACTGCTTGTTTGCCTGGTGGCCACACACGTTGAATATGACGCATTGGCAATCATGTACCGATGTCGGGCTGGATGGGGGTGGGGGGGGGGGGGGGGGGGGGGGGGCTGGGGGAGGGCGGACGACGGTGGGCTGGGATTATTAGGGTAAATGTATTTCGGTGGATTAACATCTGATAACATACATCCACGATGACATATCGGTATAGAGGTGATGACGTGGAAGGTGGCGGCAGGGGTGTGTATCTGGTGTGGTGTGGTGTGGTGTGGTGTGGGCTGTTTATGTGGTTTGGTGAGTGGTGTAGGTGGTGTGGTGTGTGTGCTGTGGGTATGTATGTATGTCGTGTGGTGTGTGTGGTGAGTCGGGTATGGGTGGTGTATTTGGTGTGGTGTGTGTTGTGTGTGTGGTATGGGTGGTGTATTTGGTGTGGTGTGTGTGGTATGGGTAGTGTGGGTATGTATGTATTGTGTGTGATGTGTGTGTGGTGGGTGGATTATCAGGGTAAATGTATTTCGGTGGATTAACATCTGATAACATACATCCACGATGACATATCAGTATAGAGGTGATGATGGGGAGGGTGGCGGCAGGGGGTGTGTATGTTGTGTGGTGTGTGTGTGTTTGTGTGGCATGTGGTGTGGATAGTAGGTGTGTTGTATGGTGTGTGGGTGGTGTGTGCAGTGTGGGTGGTGTGGGAGGAATGGGTGATGTGGGTGGTGCGGGTAGTGTGTGTTGCGTGTGGTGTTTGTGGTGTGGGTGGTGTATTGTTGTGTGTGGTGTTTGGGTGTGTGGGTGTGTGGGTGTGTATGTAGTGTGTGTGGTGGGTGGTGTGGGTGGTGTGTGGTGTGGGTGGTGTGTGGTGTGGGTGGTATGGATAGTCTATGGGGTGTGGTGTGGATGGTGTGTGGGATGGTGGGTGTAGTGTGGGTATTTATTTATTGTGTGGTGGGTGTGGTGTGTGTTGTGTGTGTATGTATGTATGTAGTGTGTTGTGGTTGTGGTGTGTGGTGTGGGTATGTATGTATTGCGTGTGGTGGGTGTGGTGTGGGTATGTATGTGGTGGGTGGTGTGAGTATGTATGTATTGTGTGTGATTGATGTGGTGTGGGTATGTATGTGGTGGGTGTGGTGGGTGGTGTGAGTATGTATGTATTGTGTGTGGTGGATGTGGTGTGGGTATGTATGTGGTGGGTGGTGTGAGTATGTATGTATTGTGTGTGATTGATGTGGTGGGTGTGGTGTGGGTGTTATTGTGTGTGGTGGATGAGGAGTGAGGTATGTGTGGTGTATGTGGTGTTATGTATGTGGTATGGGTGGTATCGTTATGTATGTATGTTGTGTGGTGTGTGTGGTGAGTCAGGCATGGGTGGTGTATTTGGTGTGGTGTGTGTCGTGTGTGTGGTAAGGGTGGTGTGGGTATGTATATATTGTGTGTGGTGTGGGTGGTGGGTGGTGTATGCTGATTGGTGTGGGTGGTGCATGTGATCTGTGTGGTGTGGGAGCTGTATGTGTGTGGTGTGGTGTGGGCGGTGTATGTGGTGTGGTGTAAGTAGTGTAGGTGGTGTGGTGTGTGTGGTGTGGGTATGTATGCATATTGTGTGGTGTGTGTGGTGTGGGTATGTATGTATATGGCATGGTGTGTGTGGTGAGTCGGGTGTGGGTGGTGTATGTGGTGTGGTGTATGTGGTGTGTGTGGTATGGGTGGTGTGGGTATGTATGTATATCGTGTGGTGTGTGTGTGGTGGCTATGGTGTGCGTATGTATGTATGTTGTGTGGTATGTGTGGTGAGTCGGGTATGTGTGGTGTATGTGGTGTTATGTATGTGGTGTGGTTATGTATGTATGTTGTGTGGTGTGTGTGGTGAGTCAGGTATGGGTGGTGTATTTGGTGTGGTGTGTGTCGTATGTGTGGTAAGGGTGGTGTGGGTATGTGTGTATGTATTGTGTGTGGTGTGTGTGGTGGCTGGTGTATGTTGATTGGTGTGGGTGGTGCATGTGGTGTGGGTGGTATGGGTGGTGTGGGTATGTGTGTATTGGGTGTGGTGTGTGTCTGGTGTGGGTGGTGTGGGTATGTATGTATGTATTGTGTGTGGTGTGTATATGGTGGATGGTAGGTGGTGTGGGTATGTATGTGTTGTGTGTGGTGTGTGGTGTGGGTATGTATGTATTGTGTGTGGTGTGTGTGTGGGTGGTGTGGGTATGTATGTATTGTGTGTGGTGGGTGTGGTGTGTATGTATTGCGTGTGGTGTGTATGTAATGTGTGGTGGGTGGTGTGGCATGTGAATGGTTTCAATTAATGGTCATAAACAACGTAATAGTGTGACCCGAGTCACATGACCACTCACAAGATCACCTTCACTTCCATGTGGGGCTTCAGGTCAGTAATAGCAAAAAGGAAAGTTTGTTTTATTTAATGACACCTCGAGAGCACAGCAATTTCTTTGAGGAAACCCGGTGCCACAATAAGCAGCAAGGGGTCTTTTATATGCACTTTCCCACATACAGTACACCACATACCACAGCCTTTGCTGGACCAGTTGTGGACCACTGATGACAACCATTGTACATCCATCCTTTGTTTCCCTGTGTGACGTCATACTGCTAGGACTAATATCACATACATGGGAGTCTAATGTTGCCAGGAAGATTAATCCTGATCTACCAGGTCCAAGCTCAAATATCACAATCTCCTTCTCTTGTTTTGTTAGATCGTGGGATTCGAATCCTGGTCGACTCAAACCAATGACTTAAAAATTGTATAGTTGTCGCTTCCTAGCCAGGCGCTCAGTATTATTATGATAGGGCAAGGACTGGTTTGGCTCAGGTCTCAGGATAATGTGACTAAGTGGGATATCGGATCATCTTGCTGGAGGCCTGATTTCCCAGTGGGGGAGCACTATAAAGTCGCCATGAGTGTGCACTGTCAAAAGTTGCTACCCATCGTAATATTACATCAGATGTTGCCAGTACGTAAAACAACAAGGAACAAACAGACCTTATTTCCTGGTGCCTGCACCTTCTCTGATAGTGTTCCAGAGTGGGCTATTCTGCCATGTGTATTACTGGCGAAATTAGGCCAATGTATGGAGTGCAGGTGCTGACCTCTAAAAGCAGATGCTTCACCCTCAAACCCTGTAACCCATAAATCGCACCTATCAGTTGCATACATATACGCCAGAGGGAGCCACAGTAATTAGTCCCCCCCTATCCCCTACCCCTCTACCGCCGTCCCCCGTCCCCCTCCCGCTCCCCTTCCCTCCCCTCCCCTCCCATCCCCTCCCCTCCCCTCCCATCCCCTCGCCTCCCCACCCCTCCCATCCCCTCCCCTCCCCTCCCATCCCCTCCCATCCCCTCCCCTCCCATCCCCCTCCCCTCCCCTACCCTCCCCTCCCCTCCCTCCCCTCCCTCCCAACCGCTCCCCTCCCCTCCCCTCCCGCTCCCCTCCCGCTCCCCTCCCCTCCCCTCCCCTCCCCTCCCCTCCCCTCCTCTCCCCTCCCCTCCCCTCCCCTCCCCTCCCCTCCCCTCCTCCTCCCTTCCTCCCCTCCCCTCCCTCCCCTCCCCTCCCTCCCCTCCCCTCCCCTCCTCTCCCCTCCCCCCTCCCCTCCCCTCCTTTCCCCTCCCATCCTCTCCCCTCCCATCCTCTCCCCGCCCCTCCCCTCCCATCCCTGTCCTGCAACTTCCAGCCACGCCCAGTCATGTCCAGTCACGCCCAATCCCAGCCCCACCCAGCAACGCCCCGTTCAACCCCTCCCTTCCCCGCCCTCCCTTCCCTCCTCCCTCCTCCCTCCCCTCCCCACACGGCCAACCTCCACCCCGCCGCTCCCGCCCCCCCCCCCCCACGCCGCGCCCTGTGGGTGCTTTGTTGATCACGTGGGTTGCGTCGTGTCCATCAGGCTCCGCCGGTTTCCGACGCGCATGCGATGTGCTCGTTGCGGGCGGCGAGGCGTGCGCGCGCACCCGATTGCCGGGCACGCCCCCCTCTCGGACGGCGAGAGAACTAATCGAGCAGAGCGATAATGGGTGTACATAGCGACGGCTATTAGTCACTGGCCAATCCGGTAGATGGCGCCTAGCGTACGTCATCGATTAGTAGGCGCGGTATGCATTGATCTTTTCAACATCCTCTGTGAATGGTGCGATGTGTGGGATGTGAGGAGGAGAGAGGTTTTTTTTCTCCTAATAAATCATTTATTTTCAAATTCATACAGCTGTGATAGGCCGCGTATAAAGCTGATTGGTTCCCCCTGGTCTGTCTTCTTGAACCCAGCGCGGAAAGGACGATGACAAGAAGAAATGCATGTTTCAATGTTTTTTGTTGTATCTCCGCCCACCGCGGCATAACAGAACCAGATGACCCACGTCCCCTGGCCATCCTGGTCGCAGGTAATCTCTCAAGGTGAGGTGAGCCGCTAGATGGATGCAGTAAGGGTAGTCCACCCAGGGACCCACCCACCAGCTAGCCTGCCGCCACCTGTCGCAGAACTGCAACAGTGGTCGGTGTAGTCTCTGCTGCCACCGCATGGTGGTTAGGTTCATGTTGGGACTACTACACAGCTATCATTTTTTGTATATGTTGTTTGTTATTATGAAGGTACTATGGAAAACTTGTTCTATTTAACAATACCTCTAAAGCGCATTGATTTTTATCATCAACTATTGGACATCAAACATATGGTCATTCTGACATATTTCTTTTAGAGGAAACCCACTGCCGCCACATCGGCTACTCGTTCCGATAAGCAGCAAGGGGTCTTTTATATGCACTTTCCCACAGACAGGACAGCACATACCACAACCTTTGATGAACCAGTTGTGGACCACTGGTTGGGATGGAAAATAGCACAAACTGCAAATGGGTCCACTCAGCAGGATCGATAGGATGACCCACACCTTCACAGGTGGACACTCTACCGCCTGAGCTACGTCCCACTCCCCACAAAGGTACTATGGAGTACCACATAGTTGCGAGTACACCTCTGGAGTTGTACTACTGTTGTAGTCTGCACTGACATCTCAAGCAAGGTGCCACATCGACAAGGTTACCGGCACCATGACCCGATTTCCCCACTCAGTCACATTATTCTGACACTCAGCTCACCAGTTCTTTGTCCTATCCTATTAATGCCGAGTGCCAGGCTAGGTAGCGGCTAGTATCAATTGTGTAAGTCATTGGTTTGACTCGGTTGGGGTTGGAACTCTGGTTCTTCCGCATGGGAATTTATGGTACCAGGCAGTGACACAGTGACATAGTAGTAGAGGACCTCCTGGCGGCAGCACTATCAATCCGTCGTGTATAGTCCTGCGTTTCCCATGACCCTGATACAAGTCCTTATTTGACCTGAACTGTTATTAGGGCGTAGGCGCAATATATTCCATTTTCATCACAAGTACGGCAATTTTAATACAGGACGCGGTGGCCGAATCGGTAGAGCGCAGGCTTCCCGGGTGGAAGGTCGGGAGTTCAATTCCTGGTCGAGTCAAACCAATGAATGACAAAATTGATACTTGTTACTTCCTAGCCTGGCGCTCGGTATTACTGGCACAGTGTCACGATAATGTTACTGAGTGGGATATCAGGTCATGGTACCGGCAGCATGGTATCCCAGTGGGGCAGCACTATAAAGTCGTCATGAGTGTTATTACCTTTACGGTAAACAATTTGATCAAACATATATTTATATGTTTTAAATAGTGATATGACACTTAGAGTATCATGATAAGTGGACAGTGTATATATGTTCAATGTTGTATACTTTTACAATATTAACCCGTACCATCGGTAAACCAGGCACTCGGTTAAAACGGACACCCTTCCCTCCGATTACGATCCTTTAATGAGGGTGCACTGTACTTGTTGGGGCTTCTATAATTGAAGAATTAACAATAGACAGCTGACAATGCCGACAGCAATAACCATAATAACAATACAACTACACAATAAATGAGTAATTAAATAAGAAAATACAAATAAAAATAAATACATTGAGTAAAAGTCATCACAACAGACGGGCCCTGGAAAGTCTTGAAAAGGCTTGAACTTCATTTGCCCTATTTCAAGCCCCTGGAAAACCTTGAATTTACCCTATTATGGGTGATTTGTTTTGAAAGGCCTTGAATTCCATTAAACCGTCCCCACTGATCTAGTCCGAAATCACCAGTCGCCATTTAAAAAATGAAATCTGAATGAAAATAGTCTTGAGTGCCTATCAAAAACAGCCTTGGAAAGCCTTGAAATAGCCTTGAATTCCATATCTTCACATGTGTATGGACCCTGGGGTAAATTTTGGTATCCATGAAGCATCCTTTCCGAATAATCTGAGCGCCTATAGTCACCTAGTCTCGTATAAAACATACTCAGTCAGGCTTGACATCGAATAAACCAGACGCAATCTGAATTAACGTGTTATTTATGTGTACATACCTCAATATTAATTAATTCGATAAAGCATATATTTATATGTGTTGTATAGTTTTAGGTTACAGATGGCAGGTGAAAAAGCTGCATGCCTTCATGATGCGACATCTGCGTTCAATCATGAGGCTAACCTGGAAGGACAAAGTGACGAATAAGGAAATACTCGAATGGATGGGGCTGCCCTCTATGGAAGATCTTCTGATAAAAAAGAATCTCCGGTGGACTGGACACCTCATGAGGATGTCATCAGACAGGCTGCCAAAGCAGATCCTCTATTCTCAACTGTCTTCTGGCTACAGAAAGAGAGGGAGCCCCCGTCTCCGGTTCAGGGATACCATCAAGAGAAACCTGAAGCTGAGAGACATTAAGACCGACTCATGGATACAACTCTCACAGCAGAGAGCTAAATGGAGAGTGGCAGTCAAGTAATGAAAGCAGTCTTTTGCGCATCATGACAGACAGCATGATGATGATGATAGTTTTATGATGTTCGTAGAGGACAACCTTCCCTATATTATTAGTATGCATAACCGAGGGCACACTGAACCCTATGTGTCCTCTATAATGGACACATTTCCCCTGTATTAATACACGTTAATGAGGGCGCACTGTACCTTCTGGGGCCTTTACAACGGACACCTTTCCGCTGTAATTTTGTTTCTGTATTATGTTCAGTGAGGGAGCACTATAAAGTCGCCATGAGTGTGCACTGTCACAAGTCGGTACCCATCCTCATATGACCCTAGATGTTTCCAGGACGCACAACTCCAACAACCAACCAAGCAACAATGTTAGCACTATAGTAGTTAGTAAATATAATATCTATAATAACTGTATGATTCATTGATTGATTGATTGGTGGTTTCTTTATGACGTGTTGGCAGCAAAGGCCATATTCACGGTGAGAATAATTTTATATTTATTATGTAACCATCACTTTTACACAGTGCAAAAGCATAAATCAATTATGTGTCTATAGACACTGAATTTAAAAAGCTCACAATTATATAGTTTGTGACTGAGGGAAATACAATTCTAGATAAACATTAAATGTTGTTAATTGATCAAATGGGTTTAATAGATGATATGAGGTGGTACAGACCAGGGCCTGTATTCATGTGCTGGTGCCAGTGCCTTAACCGCGGCGACAGTAGCCCCACACGGCTAACGGTGGAAAAACCGTATTCATGTGCTGGTGCCAGCGCTAGCCGCCGACCGTAGCCTAGGCTAAGCTACCCTGGTTTCAAATCTAGTTTAACTGCTTACCCCGTCGGTTAGTGTGGCGGCCGCTGATATATTACAGCCAAATCTATTCAATGCGATCATATTTAACAGAATTACCTACGCAATAAGTGAAATTTTATCAATTTAACCCTAAATTTGAACCGATATTAACGTGTTATGCATATTGTCGAATCGACGAATGTAAAGTAAACAAATCACCGCCGCCGCAGCGACGTCGATATCCATACTGTCCAACGTCAACTAAACATGGCCGCCGCCGTCGTCGCCATATCGGCGGCAATATATTAGGCCCAAATCTATTAAATGCTGTCATATTTAACAGAATTACATATGCCATAAGTGAAATTTAATCAAATTAACCCTAAATTCGAACCGATATTAACATCGCCGCTGCATTGACGGCGTTATTCATATGGTCAAATCGAGGGAATTCCCAAATCTATAAATAAACTCACGGTTAGCTATCTGTGGCGGCTTCGACATTGGTGAATACAACTTGACCTATTTCTCCAACCCGCCACTAGCCGCGGATAGCTACCCCAGAGCTACCATGTAGCACCAGCTACGCCTGGCACCACTACATGAATACGGGCCCAGCTGTCCTCAAAAAGGCTAAAATGTTTTCTTGTTAGACTTTAGTGAAGAGGTCATACATGCTGCCTCCAGTGTAAAATAGTTGGTGCAGGGCCATTATAATAACTGTTATAACAATGAGAACAATGATTACAAAACAATACGAACAATGAGAACAGGAGACAGATGACAATGCCTACAACAATAACGATCTAATGAGCAAATTAAAATCTTTCCTAGGTATACAATGTTAACTCCTCCCATCGGAAAACTCGGACACTCGGCTATAACGGACACCTTTCACCTGTATTAATACGCATTAATGAGAGCACATTTCACCATCTGGGGGCTTCTATAACGGACACCTTTCCCCTGCATTAGTTCGCATTAATCAGGGCACTCTGTACCTTCTGGGGCCTCTATAATGGACAGCTTTCAACTGTATTAGTACGCATTACTGAGGTACCACTGTACGCTATTGGGCTTCTATAACGGATACATTTCCCCTGTATTAATGAGATCACACTGTACGCTCTAGGGCCTCTATAATGGCCACCTTTCTCCTGTATTAATACGCATTAATGAGGGCATATTGTACTCACTAGGGCCTCTATAACGGACACCTTTCCCATTATTAGGACACATTAATCAGGGCCCACTGTACCCTCTGACGCTTCTATAACGGACACCTTTCCCCTGTATTAGTACGCATTAATCAAGGCACTCTGTACCTTCTGAGGCCTCTATAACGGATACCTCTGCCCTGTATTAGCACGCATTAATGAGGACACACTGTACCCTCTGGGCCTCTATAACGGACACCTTTCCCCTGTATTAGTATGCATTAATGAGGGAAAACTGTACTCACTAAGGCCTCTATAATGGATACCTCTCCCCTGTATTGGCACGCATTTATGAGGACACACTATACCCTTTGGGACCTATATAACGGACACCTTCCCCCTGTATTAGTACGCATTAATGAGGTCACACTGTACTCACTAGGGCCTCTATAATTTATACCTCTCCCTGGTATCAGTAGGTATTAATGAGGGCATACTGTACACTCTGGGGCCTCTATAGCGCACACCCTTCCCCTCTATTATTAGTATGCATAACTGAGGGCACACTGTACCCTATGTGTCCTCTATAATGGACACATTTCTCCTGTATTAATACGCGTTAATAAGGGTGCAATGTACCCTCTGGGGCCTCTATAACGGACACCCTTCCCCTGGTTTATTAGTATGCATTACTGAGGGGACACTATACCCTATGTGTCCTCTATAATGTACACATTTCTCCTGAATTAGTTCACATTAATGAGGGCGCACTGTACCCTGTGGGGCCTCCGTAATTGAAGAAATACAACACCCTTTGTTTAGTCCACAGAGCCACCTGGGGCCAAATGTAAGAGTCCGGGTTAGGGCTCGTAACCCACGCGTCGTGCGGATTTCCCGGGTTAGCGGCCAAAGTGTCAATGTATGTGCACGGGTTAGGCTACCGCCTCGAGGGTTAACATCGCCTTCACTAACCCCAAGTTGAGCCTGGGTTAATGTGCAGGTTAGGGACCGATTCGGGCCAAATCTATTCAATGCGACCATATTTAACAGAATTACATACTCAAATCGTGAAATTTCATTAAATTAACCCTAAATTCGAAGCGTTATTAAGGCTACCGCATTGGCGGCGATATTAATAGTTATATTTTCGAATCAACGAATGTAATGTAAACAAATCGCCGCAACCGCCGCATCGACGTCGCGTTCCATACTGGCGGCGGCGGCGGTTTGTTTACTGTACCTTCGTCGATTCGAAAATATAACTATTAATATCGCCGCCAATGCGGCGGTAGCCTTAATAACGCTTCGAATTTAGGGTTAATTTAATGAAATTTCACGATTTGAGTATGTAATTCTGTTAAATATGGTCGCATTTAATATATTTGAGCCTAATATATGGCTACAAACGCAGAGGGATTTCCCAAATCTATAAATAACTGAAACGTTAGCTAACCCGCGCGCGCTTTGGACTGATACATCCCCTGTGACACATATATTAACGCCGACAATAGATACCCCACCGGCCGCCCTTAACTCCGCAGCCGATAAATTGTGGCTCTTACATTTGGCCCCTGGCCTACCCTCCTCTAGTACCTGATTGGATCTGTCTATAAAAGGTTTGAGATCGACTCCAGTGTAAGGCGATAGCTAAGTTTAGAAACTGATCGTGTAATGAAATCCCATATTTGTGGGCGCCCACACAATATATGCGGGCTACAAAATGCTATTGATGGCCGATTCCATTAGGTGGTACGTGGAAGTTATGGTTAGTGTCATTCATTATATTCTCTCCTGTCATTAGAGGTACTGCTCAACAAGGCTATACTGCCCTGATATCCGTTGTAATGCGTACGGTTCATAGCTCCCCTTTTCTCTCTGTATTATATGAATTATATATTAGAGCTTACCCCATAGTAGATACAACACACAACACAACACTCGATCCGAGTTCAGCACCAGCAGAAGTGTAGATAATGGATGATGATAGCGTGCTGAATGCTTAGTTTTATTCACTTTATATAATGTTTTCCGATACATACAACAGTGGATGTTATAGACCTCCTTATTGGCTATTACACTCATGCATACCAGTCATTCCTCTCCCACGCCAGTTCACCATTGGCGGCCTTAAGGACTCACCCCCTCCCACCGAACCCCGGCCACCACCTAGCCATCATGGGATTACCACATACCATGCCAGTGACCGTGTGGCTGGGCGAGATAAGGGGGAGGGATTCTGCTTAAAGGGGCATGTCTTCCCTCCCCCGGTGTGAGCATTATAAAGGGAGTACTGTTTCCCATTTAGCCATCTCGATACTCAATGCATACTTAATCGGAGAATTTTACAGCGTGGTAGTGTTGGGTGGGATGTTGGGGATCTGATGACATGAGGATCAGCAGCAGCGAGTTCAGTTTACTGCCCGCCCTGTCAGCCTGTACCTGCGTATCAGGGCCGGTGTAAAGATTTCAAATTCCCCCTAATTGATCGGACTTGTTTGTTGGAGTTTTACATGCTGGCAACATCTACGGTCATATCAACATCTACGGTCATATCAACATCTACGGTCATATAAACATCTACGGTCATATCAAGATGGGTACAAACTTGTGACAATGCACAGTCATTGCGACTTTATAGTGGTGTCCCATTGGCACCATGACCCGATATCCCACTCAGTCACATTATCCTGACACTGTGCTAACCAGTCCTTGCCCTATCCTAGTAATGCCGAGCGCTAGGCTAGGAAGCGACAAGCATCAATTTGATATATAAGTCATTAGTTTGAATCGACCAAGATTGGAACTCCCCACTTTCCGCATGGGAAGCCTGAGCTCTACCGATTCGGCCACTGCGCCCGGTCTGGGGTGAGATGGTGGTGGTGGTGGTGGTGGTGGGGGTTGAAGGGGGGTCAAATGCAATGTGAGTATTGCGACCATCGTGCAGCAAGAATGTTACCATGGTTGTTCTTCAGGAGTTGTGTGGTTAATAGTGCTGTCACATTACGACGCTTGCACAAAACCTTCGACGTGCGACGACGGGCGGGTGCCAACATTATAGCGACATTAAGGGGACGTCGAGATACGTTACACGCGCTGGAATAACGTTATGCGAATGGTAGGCACACGCCGTGCGTGCCTGAGGGTCATTCCCACATGTTGCGCCAAACTGTTGCTTTGTTTGTCTCTTGTTGTTTTACATCCTAGCAACATCTAAGGTCATATCAGGACGGTGCGCCAAACTTTTTAGTTTTTTTTCTCACAATGTCGGCCGCACGCTACCAATACGTTGCGCTGACGCCGAAAAGTTTGACGTGTCTCGGCGATTAAAAGTGATTTTGTGCATTGGCAGCGCACCGGCGAGAAGCATCGTAATGTGACAGCACCATAAGAATTTGTTGGCAGCAGTCAATATGCATAATATTGGATCGGCCCATGATCCGAGCCAACATTGCGTATTAATGCGCATTGCAACAGAATGAGAATTTCTTTTCACCGGATAACATTCTAAACATTACCTGCTAGCCTGCATGATTTGCAGCCTGACATACTTAGTTTACAGCCCACAAATTTAGCTTGTACTGCCATGAGATACTACTGACTTTGGCAAATTGCTGGACTGCCTTTCAAGAAATGCTGTCAGAGATATATCGGTTGCACAATGTGACTCAGACAGCACAATTAGTTGTCGGCCCACAGATTTACCGCCTACACCGTACACGACTACACATGTCATGTTGTTGTAATGAATAGCCTCGGGCGATTGTGTCACTAGCACATCGACGACCAAATCTTGCCAGAAATATGTTGCTGATCAAATAACGGCAGACCTGGAATTCCGATAAATGACTTTTCTAGGGAGCCTTTAATTTATTGAATTGGATTAAATACAGAAATTGTTTTCTTCGGTGTGATATGTTCACATTTAACTTACCACCAAATATTACTGATGCAACTCGTTGAAATGTTGGAACTGAAGTGCCCCTAGGTGGCACCCCATAGGAGTGGGCGTGGTGGGTGTCGGGAACTAGTCATTGCCCACCTAGAGGGGCAAGCGTCCTGATCCTTCGTGGCAAGCGTCCTGATCCTTCGACCACAACAAACCCTGAAATATCTGCTGACCAGACCAGACGGGATGGCCGAATGAGTTAAGCGTCCGTCTCCCGTTTTGGTAGATCATGGGATTCGAACCCATGGGTTCGAACCCTGGTCGAGTAAAACTAATGCCTTAAACATTTATACTTGTCACTTCTTAGCTAGGCGCTTGGCATTAATAGGATAGGGCACGGACTGGTTGGGTCAGTGTTAGGATAATGTGATTGAGTGGGATATCAGGTCATGGTGCTGGTGGCCTGGTCTCCCAGTGGGGAGCACAAAAAAGTCATCATGACTGTGCACTGTCACAAGTTGGTACCGGTCATGATTTGACTTGAGATGTTGCCGGTGTTGCAGTTTCCGCGGTACGCCAGTTTGCCAGTTTGCGAGGGAGACATACATTCAAATGCATTGTCAATGGCCGTGAGCAAATCTTCATACAGCCCGTTCCAATCAATCGGCTGGTCATGCCAAGCCTTGGGTAGATTAATGGAGAATGGATATATATATATAGTACACCAACTGTATTTATATTTATATTTACACAATTACCAAGTCATTCTTCACATCCTAGAAGGCGATGGCTAGGGTCAATCTAGTACTGGTTATGCTTTTTTGCCTCCATGCTAGCGTATATTATCTTCGTATCCCTGGTGTGTATCTGTCGGTTACCACAGTGCTGCACACCCCAATTTTGAGGGCTCCGTGGTGGGTGGGGAGCGACGATGACGAACCAAAAACAATTCAATATGGATACTCAAAACCCCCCAAATAATAGGAAAAGATTACCAGACACGGAAATGAAATCGGACTCTGATTCGGACTCACGTCCGAACGCTGATGATTGGCCACGGTTCATTATGATTGAATCATTGAATAACGAGGC
This sequence comes from Branchipolynoe longqiensis, assembly GCA_030323885.1. Lineage (NCBI taxonomy): Eukaryota > Metazoa > Annelida > Polychaeta > Phyllodocida > Polynoidae > Branchipolynoe > Branchipolynoe longqiensis. The sequence goes on along the minus strand of CM059200.1, from coordinate 54,614,382 downwards.
ATCAGTTGCCAAACTTTCCCCTTTTGCCATTCACAAGGGCATTATGGGAATTGCTGGCACAGTCAAAGACGTGAAGAAACTACGAAGTGGACATATTCTGGTGGAGTGTGCTAAGAAAGCGCATGCCGACAATCTGCTATGTGCAAGAGCGCTAGCAGGCGTCGGCATCAAGACCTCTCCTCATCGAACTCTCAACTCTAGCAAAGGAGTAATCCGGACTAGAGATCTTGATGGTGTTGATGAGGATGAGATAGCACATGAGCTCAAGTCTCAAGGAGTGTTAAACGTACAAAGAATAGTTATAAAGAGGGATAACAAGTCCATAAAAACAGGGACATATATCCTCACGTTTGGCAAGCCTTTTCCGCCCAAGAATTTGAAAATTGGATACCTTAGTGTGAATGTGGATGTCTTCATCCCAAACCCACTTCGATGCTTCCAATGCCAGAAGTTTGGTCATGGCAAGGATAGATGCAAAAATGAAATCATCTGTTTTAAGTGCGGTCAAAAAGGTCACGACAACACCAGTTGTCAAAACCAGGCAAAATGTTCCAATTGCCTGGGTGACCATATGGCCATATCTAAAGACTGTCCTGTCTGGAAAAAAGAAAAGCTAATTCAGCAGATCAAGGCTGAGAAGCGGCTAAGCTACCCAGAAGCTCGAAGGCTGGCTGAGGTGAATACTCCCTCGCCAATCACCAAGAGCTATGCTGCGGCAGCCAAAGCCTCCAACAGGACAATTGAATGCCAGACTGAACTGATGTGGTTGACTGGAGGGAAGCCCACTGCCTTCACCCCAGTCCCAAATCCGACGCCGGTTTCGATCAAAAGTAATAAGAGTAATACTAGTATTGCGGTGCAGACACTGGCCGAGCCGGCAATGCCCAAAAAGAAGAAGAATTTGTCGGACCGAGTTCCGAAGGGATCTTTGACCCCTACGGACAAAACATCCAGGGGGTCATCGATCTCCAAAAACTTAACATCAAATAGATATCGGGCGCTGGCCGATATTGAGATGCCTGAGACTGTGGAAACCCGCAGTCGAAGTCTCTCCCTCAAACCAAAGGCGAGGGGGAGAACAGCTGTCACTGCTCCAAAATGACAGTGACAGGTGCATCTCTTATTCAATGGAACTGCCAAGGTTTTAGGAGCAACATCGAAGAGTTGTCTCTTCTTTGTTGCAACCTCAATCCACTCGCTGTTTGCCTACAAGAAACTTATATAAAAGCTTCTGAGAGTTGTAGTCTTAAAGGCTACACCATTCATAACAAGCACGCACCAGATGGAGACCGAGCCGCTGGCGGCTCCTCCATCTTGGTCAGACGTGATGTGGTGTGTATGCCAGTGGCGTTAGACACAACACTACAGGCTGTAGCTGTTCGTCTGACGCTGCATAAGACTGTAACTCTCTGTTCCATTTACATTCCTCCGAGCTCCATTCTCACTTTACAAGAACTGGATGCCCTTGTGGACCAGTTACCGTCCCCATATTTACTTATGGGTGACTTTAACAGCCACAACCCATTATGGGGGGGGGGGGACAATAGGAACGCTAAAGGCAAGAGAATTGAGGACCTTGTGGCCGCTCATGCTCTGTGTGTATTGAACGATGGTTCATACACATATTTGCATCCCGGCTACGGAACATATTCCGCCATCGATCTCAGCATTGTAGAACCAGAACTGGCGCTGGACTTTTCGTGGAGGGTCTGGGATGACCTCTGCGGGAGCGACCACTTCCCAATTATTCTTAATTGTGGGGGGGCATCTCCCATAGAGCGAGAGAGGAGCTGGCGGCTTTGTAAAGCCGACTGGCCCACCTTCCAGACCCTATGTTGCGAGAAGTTCACTCCAGACATCAGTGACATCGATGCCTTCACTGAGATGCTGAGATGGATCGCGGAGAAAACTGTTCCGAAGACCTCGGCAACTCCCAAGCGCTTGACGCCTCCATGGTTAGATGACGGCTGTAGGAGGGCTATTAAGGAACGAAAGAAAGCTCAGCGTAAATTCCACAGGAGACCGACTGCTGAAAATCTGGCGCTCTTTAAAATTCTGCGCGCTCGCGCTCGCAGAACAATCAAAGAAGCGCGGAGGCAGTGTTGGAGACAATTTGTTTCTAGCATCACCATGCACACGCCGTTGGGCAAAGTATGGACAATGATCAGAAGAATCAAACGAAGGGGAGGTGATTCTTCTGTAGTCCAGCACTTGAAACACAATGGCACCATTCTCACATCACTCGACGAAATAAGTGAAGAATTGGCTCGCACCTTTGCTGGAAACTCGTCTTTGGCAAACTGCCTCCCGGGCTTTCGGGTGGTCAAGGAACGCCAAGAGCAAAAGCTCTTGGACTTTTCTTCCGATGGCGAGGAGCACTACAACTCCCCATTCAGTATGGATGAGTTGAGGTGTTCTTTGGAAAGCTCGCATGACACAGCAGTTGGACCTGATGGAATTCATTATCAATCTTTTAAACATCTCCCTGAACATGGACTGAGACTGTTGCTTCAACTCTTCAACAACATCTGGGAGTCGGGTGTCGTCCCCGCCTCTTGGCGGGAGGCGACAGTAATACCGATTCCCAAACCTGGTAAAGACCAGAGTGAAGCCCACAACTATCGTCCCATAGCCCTTACAAGCTGCATCTGTAGAACCATGGAGCGCATGTTAAACAACCGCCTCGTCTGGCTACTGGAGTCAGGACACCACCTGTCCAACCTTCAATGTGGCTTCAGGCGGGGCCGCAGCACCCTCGACCATTTGGTGTGCATGGAGACCTTCATAAGAGATGCTTTCCTTAAGAAGGAGCACGTTGTGGCTGTCTTTTTCGACCTCGAAAAAGCCTATGACACAACGTGGCAGCATGGCATCATGGAGGATCTTCATGCGATTGGCCTTCGTGGCCACTTGCCAATTTTCATCAGGAACTTTCTAGCCTTCAGGCATTTCCGCGTCCGTGTCAAGACTACCTATTCCCACCTACACTCACAGGAACTAGGAGTACCTCAAGGCAGCATACTGGCCGTGACCCTTTTCGGGGTCAAGGTCAATGGTGTTGCTGCTGCTGTAAAGCAGGGGGTCTCCTGTAGTCTTTTCGTGGACGACTTTGTTTTATATTACAGCGGTGCTAACATGAATGTCATAGAGAGACAGCTACAACCAAGCATAAATGGGATCCATCGATGGTCAGTTCTGAACGGTTTCAAATTTTCCAAGACCAAAACAGTCTGCATGCACTTCTGCCTGCTGCGTAGAATACATGCGGAACCGGAGCTGACCCTGGATGGGGATCCCATTAAAGTTGTTGAGAAAACCAAATTTCTGGGCCTCATTCTCGACGCAAAACTGTCTTTTGTGCCACATATAAAGTACCTGAAAACAAGATGCCTGAAAGCGCTGGATATTCTGAGGGTGCTGTCCAGCTCAGAGTGGGGAGCGGACAGAGATGTTCTGCTCTCCGTGTACAGAACCTTGGTTCGTTCACGAGTGGATTACGGCAGCATAGTATATGGTTCCGCAAGGAAATCATATATTGGGCTGCTAGACACGATCCACCACCAGGGACTGCGCTTGGCCCTTGGGGCCTTCCGCACCTCACCAGTTCAGAGCCTTTATCACTTAATAACAGGAGAATCAAACTGGCCATGCAATATGTAGTCAAGATAAAAACTAATGCATTGAATCCTGCACACAATTGTCTATTCGAGCAACATGACAAATCCAGGTATGAAGCCAGGCCAAATTACATCCGGCCACTGAGGCTCCGAATAAAACCTCATTTGGAGGCCTTAGGCGTGGATTTGGACGTGTTGGAGGATGCCAAAGTCCCAGAACATCCCCCGTGGTCGTTGAGAAAGCCATCGGTTATCCTCCGACTCACGGAACTGAGGAAATCTGGGACACATCCACTCGAGTACAAAGGACTGCATGCAGAGATTCAAGGCCAGTTTGCAGACCACCTCTCCATATACACTGATGGTTCGAAAGACCAAAGCCGGGTAGCTGCTGCGGCAGTCTGCCGACGGGAAAAATTTGGTGTACGTTTGCCCGATCAGAGCTCGATTTTCACTGCAGAGGCCCGAGCACTCCTTCTCGCTTTGGAGTGTATCGAGGTATCCAACCACACTAACTATGTTATATACAGTGATTCCTTCTCTTGCCTCCTGGCTGTTGCTGGACTGAAAACGAATCACCCTATTCTAGCAACGGTCATTTATAAAATGAACCAACTGACAACAGATGGGTATGATATCCACCTGTGCTGGGTGCCTGGCCATGCTGGCATACAAGGAAACGAACGAGCTGATCGGGCTGCGAAGAAGGCCCTGAACTGTGATCTTGAACCGTGTCTGATCCCTCACTCTGATCTGAAACCACTAATAGCCACCCACATAAAATCCAAATGGCAACATGAGTGGGATGAAAACATCAATAAACTTAAAGAAATTGAACCATCTGTGGGAAAGCCACCACAGACTCATGCGGGAGGTCGGCGGGACCAAGTGGTCCTTAGTCGCTGCCGTGTTGGCCACTCGTGGCTTACACATGCTTTTCTGCTCAAGGGGGAACCTCCCCCTGAATGTATTGGGTGTCAGTCCCCACTGACACTCAAACACATTTTACTAAGTTGCGTTGATTTTTTGGCCCTGCGCCAACGGTTCTACACTGCAGGCAGTATGCATGACCTTTTTACTAAGGTAAAACAGGAAAACATTTTAGCCTTTTTGAGGGCAGCTGGACTGTACCACCTTATATAGTTTACTAAATGGATTCTATTAATTATTAATGAAACTTTTCTTTTTCTATGGGAATTTGTTTCCCTTGACCACAGATATATGATTGTGAGCTTTCTAATTTAATTAGTGTCTATTGGCACATAATTGATTGTCTGCTTTTACATGTAAAAGCGATGGTTTGAACCAAAAACAAACATTTCTCGCCGTGAATATGGCCTATGCTGCCGACACGGCGTAAAGCAACCACCAATCAATCAATCAATCATACAGAAAAAGTCTAATATCTCTCAAATTACACCACCTAGAAACAAACCGCTTGGCACACATACAGAAAACATATTCAACAAACAGATTATATTAAATTTATAAGGTTAAAGTTCTTGATTTATATTAATTTGGAATAAAACTAATGTTTTGCACTGCGCATACCGTCAAACTCAAGGCATTGTCAATAGACGTGAGCAATCTTCATACAGAAAATACAGAAAAAGTGAAATATCTCTTAAACCACACCACCTAGAAACAAATCGCTTGGTACACATATAGAAAACATCTTTACCAAAAACAGTATATTCAATTTATAAGGTTAGTGACGATGCTGTTCGATTTTGACGCGGACTTAAAAGTAAAACAGCCAAGATATTTGAAGTTGAAGCATGCAAAGATAATGTTGCAAAGCTTGCCAAAACTCTGACCCATAGGCTTTAGCAGTAACATGTTCCATTAGATTGAATTAGCATTCCCTATTATATGGCAACAAATTCGTGGCAACAAATAAGTGTGTCAGTATCTAAGTTAGATATGTAGGATCAAATCTAGATAATTGTTTTGGTTTTGAAAATGTAATGCTTTCATTGGAATATGCAGCTGTAACCAAAGGAAATTTAATAGAAATGCATTTTTAAATGTAATTTGTGCTGGGGTTGAACGGGTATGGTGAGAGTGGGTGGGTGATGGGGATGGTTGGTGGAGTTTTCCGTCTTGGCAACATCTAAGGTCATATCAGGGCAGTTACGGACTTGTGACAGTGCACACTTATGGTGACTTTATATTGCTGCCCATCTGGGATACCAGGCCACCAGCACCATGCCCTGATATCCCACTCAGTCACATTATCCTGATACTGAGCCAAAACAGTCCTTGCCTTATCCTATTAATGCCGAGTCCCTGACTAGGAGGCGACAAATATCAATTTTATAAGTCGTTGGTTTGACTGGACCGGGAGCCAAGTCCTGATCTCCCGCACACGAGCCCCACCCTCTACCAATTCGGCCACCGCTCCCGGTTGGTGGGGGTGGTGTTGTGTGGTTGGTTAATGGGTAAGTCGGAGTTGTGTGGTGTGGTGTGGGGTGGTGTGGTGTGGTGTAGGGGGTGATGTAGGGTGGTGGTGTGGGGTGGTGTGGTGTCGGGTGGTGTAGTGTGGTGATGTAGGGTGGTGGTGTGGGGTGGAGTGGTGGGGGGTGGGGTGGGTGTGGTGTGGGACGGTGTGGTGTGTTGGGGGTAGGTGATGTAGGGTGGTGGTGTGGGGTGGAGTGGTGTGGGGTGGTGTGGTGTGGTGTGGTGTGGGGTGGTGTGGTGTGGTGTGGGTAGGTGATGTAGGGTGGTGGTGTGGGGTGGTCTGGGCTGGAGTGGTGTGGTGTGGTGTGGTGTGGGGTGGTGTGATGTAGGGTGGTGGTGTGGGGTGGTGTGGGGTGGAGTGGTGTGGGGTGGGGTGTGGGGTGGGGTGGGGTGGGGTGATGTAGGGTGGTGGTGTGGGGTGGTCTGGGGTAGGGTGGAGTGGTGTGGGGTGGGGTGGTGTGGTGTGGTGTGGTGCGGGTGTGGGGTGGGGTGGGGTGTGGGGTGGGGTGGGGTGGTGTGCTGTGGTGTGGGGTGGTGTGGGGTGGGGTGGTGTGGGGTGGTGTGATGTAGGGTGGTGGTGTGGGGTGGTGTGGGGTGGAGTGGTGTTGGGTGGGGTGTGGGGTGGTGTGGTGTGGAGTGGGGTGGGGTGGGGTGGGGTGGTTTGGTGTGGTGTGGGGTGGTGTGGGGTGGGGTGGTGTGGGGTGGGGTGGGGTGGGGTGGGGTGGTTTGGCAGTGGTGGCATCCCACCAATTACGTGACTTAAGACTGAGACATGCGCACACACCAACAAGATTAGATTAATAATTCAGCGAGCGCTGTGATGTTGTTATCTACATTATTGAGTTTGTGGGCCTGGTTATGTCGATAACCGAGTTAGGCGTTATTATAATTATTATTATACACGCTGGGTGTGGTGGCCGGGTGCGGTGGCCGAATCGGTAGACCGTGGGCCTCGCGCATGGGAGATTGGCAATTTGGTTCCCGGTCCAGTCAAACCAATGACTTCAAAAATTGATACTTATCGCTTTCTAGCCAGGTGGTTGGCATTAATAGGATATGGCAAGGACTGGTTAGCTCATTGTGAGGATAAGGTGAATGAGTGGGATGTTGGGTCATGCCATGGTGACAGAGGCCTGATTGCCCAGTGGGGCAGCAATATAAAGTCACCATGAGTGCACACTGTCCCAAGTCAATACCCGTCCTGAAATGACTTTAGATGTCACTAGGACGTAAAACAACAACAGACAAGCAAAACAAACAAATGCACTGTCACAAGTCGGTAGCCTGCCTGATATGACCTTAGATGTTGCCAGGAATTAAAGCTCCAACAACCAACCAACTTTGAGCCCAATCAGTAACTCCAGCTGGGCTCCTTGTGTATTGTCTCCTGCCTTACCTAAACTGTGAAAACTCAATTAATTACCTGTTAGCTCACCGTGATATTATTGATATTTTTCCACTTCAAAAAGTTTAGACACGACTTAGTTGGATGAGCGAACTCTGGCTGGTACCCCCTTAAAGGGGCCAGACGGGATGGCCAAATGAGTTATTGCGTCCGTCTTCCATGTTGGTAGATCGTCGGGTCGTGAGTGCGAACCCGGGTCGAGTCAAACCAATGACTTAAAAATTGATATTTGTCGCTTCCTAGCCAGGCGCTCGGCATTATTAAGATAGGACAAGGACTGGTTGGCTCAGTGTCAGAATAATGTGACTAAGTGGGATATCAGGTCATGGTACTGGCAGCCTTGTCTGCCAGTGGGGCAGCACTATAAAGTTGTCATGAGTGCGCACTGTCACAAGTCGGTACTCGTCCTGATATGACCTTAGATGTTGCTAGGACGTAAAACCCCAACAAACAAACCTCCTTAAAGGCACCTCCGTTTATTTAGATAACTTCTGGGCGAATGAAGGCACATAGAGAGATGCGAGGGCTCACATGAACAACCGAGCAGTGTTTGCCATGCTAATTGAGTGTGAGCTATTATCCAAGCCGCTCAGTCAGTTTCATGTAGATTGGACACAAGTAAATATAGCAGGTACAATAGAGGAATAATCCAGACAAGGAGATGCAGGTAAGACGTCGTGACCTTCCTATAAAAAGGTTTTATCTGACAAAATGGTGCTTTCGAGTTAATGAGGACTGAAGCTGTGTAACTGCATGATAGCAAAGCAGATAGAACAATATTATGTTCAATATATCTCAGTGAAAAATACCAGTGGAGAAATAGTTGTGTAACTGCATGATATCCTTTTGTAGATAGAACATTTTTTACATCCATAACCCTGATTCAGTCACTTTGTCAGATAGAATATTTTTATAGTAAGGTCACGACGTCACAAATTCAGGTAAGAGAGTATATATATAAGAAAAATTCAGTAATACAGTGAGAGAATGCTGAGGCGTGGGCGGTAGGTGTTGCCATGGGTGGTAGGTGTTGCCATGGGTCAGGTCATGAGGAACAAGTAGATGAGCTGATGAGTAGGTGACCAGCCGATGACTTTGAGGCTGGGGGGAATAGATTCATCGTCCGGCATATTATACTTGTATAATGGCTTATACAGCATATATGCGTATAATTATCCGGAACCTGATTGTCTTTGAATCGTGTTCGCAGTTCATCCTAACTGGCACTCCACTAGTCTTCTACTGGTTGCTCCACCATAACTGACAGTCCAGCAGTAATATACTGGTCAGGCCTACTGCTTCAGCTGGTGGCACTTGGCAAATCAACATACAAATAGTAGGCGTATCAGCTTAGCAGTAGTCAAATCGATATAGCAGACATGGTAATAATAATAATATCCTCAGCCTAAATAATATTCACATAACCCATTATACCCCACATCATCATCATCATCATGCTGTCTTTCGCGATGCAACAAAGCCTGCTTTCATTACTTGACTGTCGCTCTCCATTTAGCTCTCTGCTGTGAGAGTGATGTCCATGAGTCGGTCTTAATGTCTCTCACCTTCAGGTTTCTCTTGATGGTATCCTTGAACCGGAGACGAGGGCGCCCTCACTTTCTGTAACCAGAAGACAGTTGAGAGAAGAGGATCTGCTTTGGTAGCCTGTCTGATGACATCCTCATGATGTGTCCAGTCCACCAGAGATTCCTTTTGATCAGAAGATCTTCCATAGAGGGAAGCCCTGTCCGTTCGAGTATTTCGTTAACATTTAATGAAAGCTGCCTGCAAAAGTGTTGAAGTGCTGCTGGCTTTTGCAAGTTCCCAGCGGCACTCTCTCGAAGAGCAAATAGAGGTCTCACACCAGCAAGAACATGTTCAGACAGGCGCAAAACTATTTGTCGCTGCAGTGGTTGGTCGGGTGATGTTGGGAGTTCCATACATCAACCACCCTTGATGCTACCACAGTGACATGGTTTTCTGTTCAGGGTTTGCTCCCTTAGCCTTCGGTTCTGTCAAGAACCTGTACCACAAGGTAATGGTTTACAACTCTGCAGGGCAGGGGCGTCAAACTCCCTGAGGTATTGCAATACCTGTAGTACCCCACAACAGTATCTATAACCCTGCGTGTCTCTCCGCCCCAGCTCCACCAATCACAACTCCCGTAACAACACACACACACAATGTCCCGAGTAAATAAACCCAGCTGCATAAGCCTGCTGAGAGACATTGAGTCACAGCAGACGACAACCGGGGCGCCAATTGTAAACGCATTAAGGCGCCCCCTGTTGGATGACCCATGAATTACCCGTCCTGCTCCCTCCACACCTCCCTCAGAGTCAGAGCCTCCCCCCCCCACCCTGGCTCCCTACTACACCCACCCTCCCCCCTTCCCTCCCTCCCACTCTGGCACGCACCTACCCGTCCCCCACTCCCTCTCACCGCCCCATCCCCCATCCTCTCATCCTCATACCACCACCCTCCCTTTCCTGCCTCACACCCTCCCACTCCGACCCTCCCACTTCCCCCCCCCCCCTGCCACCTCCCACCTTCCAGTCCCGACTTCTTTGCACCATCCCGCCGCCATCCTCTCATCCTCCTACCCCCGCCCACCTCCCTCCGACCCTCCCACGTTCTCTCACTGCCACCTCCCACCCTCACATCTCCACACTCCCTACAGGCGTCCCCACTACCCACCCACCCACCCTCCCCATCCCCCACTCCCCCCCCCCACCCCCTCCCTCCCTCCCCCCTCCCTCCCCCCACTCCCCCTCCCCCCCCCCACTCCCCCCCCACCGCCCCCCCCACCTCCACCGCCCCACCCCCCACCACCTCCCCCTCCTCCTACTCCCACCCCCCACCCCCCCTGCCACCAACCCCCCCCCACCCACCCCCCTCACCCCCCCCCTCCCTCCACCCCCCCCCACTCACCCCCCTATCCCCTCCCCCCACCCCCACCCTCCGTTCCCCCCTCCCTCCCTCCCGCACCACCCCTCCCAACTTCCCCCTCCCACCCCCCCCCCCCCCCCACCCCCCTCCCCCCGCCTCCCCCACCCCCCCTCCCCCCCCCCTCCCACCTACCCCCCCCCCCCCTCCCCCCCCCTCCCCCCACCCCCCTCCCCCCCTCCCCTCCCCCTCCCTTCCACCCCCACCCCCCCATCCCTCCCACCCCCCCTCCCCCCCCCCCCCCCCCCCCCCCCCTCCCCCACCCCCCCCCCCACCCCCCCCCCCCCTCCCCCCACCCCCCCCTCACCCCCTCCCCCCCCCCCCCTCCCCCCCCCCCCTCCCCCCCCCCCCTCCCCCCCCCCCCCCCCACTCGCCCCCCCCACCCCTCCCCCCCCCCACCCCCCCCCCCCCCCCCCCCCCACCCCCCCCCCCCCCCACCCCCCCCCCACCCCCTCCCCCCCCCCCCCCCCCCCCCCCCCCCCCACCCCCCCCCCCCCCCCCCCCCTCCCCCCCCCCCCCACCCCCCCCCCCCCCCCCCCCCCCCCCCGCCCCCCCCCCCCCCACCCCCCCCCCCCCCCCCCCCCCCCCCCCACCCACACCCATACCCGCACCCCCACACTCACTTACACCCACACTCACCACACACCCATTCCCACACCCTCATCGATACCCACACCCACCCCACACCCACACTCAACACACATTCATACCCACCCATACCCACCCACACCCCAACACACACCCACACACCTACACCCACACCAACCCACATACACACACTCACCACACCCATACCCCCACACATACACCTACAGCCACACGCACCACACACCCATTCCCAAACACACCCTCACCCCCACCCATAAACCCCACACCCCCACACGGATATCACAACACCCACACTCACCACACACCCCATGGCCCGCACACACATACACACACACACTCACTACACACCAATACCCCCACCCCCCAACAAACACCTACACCCAACCTCACCACACCACCCATACCCACACCACACACCCACCCCCACGGACCCACCTACTCCGACACTACCCTACATACACACACTCACAACACACCCATAACCACACACATACACCCCCACACCCACATACACACAACTACCCACACCCACCAACACCCACACCCCACCACATACCTACACCCACACCCACCCACACCAACACCCACACACCTACACCCACACCCACCCACACCCTCACACCCACACACATACCCACACACATACCCACACACACATACCTACACTGCACATCCACACCCACATACACACAACCACCCACACAGACCACACACACCCACACCCACCACGCGCACACCCCACAAACATACCCACACCCACTGGGTGATCGTAACAAAAAACACCACATAAAACCACCCACACACACTCACACCCACACACACTCACACCTGCACAAACCCATACACAAACACCCACACATACCTACACTCACCTGGCGAAGTAGCCGAATCGGTAGAGTGTAGGCTTCCCATGCCGGAGATCGGAAATTCAATTCCCAGTCGAGTCAAACCAATGACTTACAAAATGGATACTTGTCGCTTCCTAGCTTGGCGCCCGGCATTAATAGGGCAGGGCAAAAACTGGTTTGTTCAGTGTCAGGATAAGGTGACTGAGTGGGATATCAGAGGAGATATCGCCCATTGTGAAGTGGACTGGCGAAATGTCCGCTATTATCGCCCAATAACATCAACCAGGGTACCTGTGTTAATGAATTGTTTGTTTGTTTGTTGTTGTTTTACGTCCTAGCATCATCTAAGGTCATATCAGGACGGGGATTGTAAAACATGTAGATATTCTTCTTTTCCAATGGGACAGACCTCTTTTCTGTTTGTGTGTTGTAGATTTAATTCCAATATCCACCTGATTATTGAGAATGTCAGATTAAAATTACTGATTGATTGGTTGGCTGTTGGAGTTTTACATCCTGGCAACATCTAAGGTCATATCAGGACGGTTTAAATGATTAGAATTTCCTATTTAAGCAAATCAAATTTGTATTTATAAGCTATTATTGACATCGCAGGTGGAGCAGGACGTAGCTCAGGCGGTAGAATCAGACCTACTGGTTGGCTCAGTGTCAGGATAATGTGACTGAGTGGGATATCAGGGCATGGTGCTGGCGGCCTGGTCTCCCAGTGGGGAGCGCAAAAAAGTCATCTTGGCTGCGCACTGTCACAAGTCGGTACCCGTCCTGATATTACCTTAGATGCTGCCAAGACATAAAACTCCAACCACCAACCAACCAACCATCACCCATTGGCTACCAACCACTCCATCATCATATCAAGACGGGTACCGACTTGTGACAGTGCACACTCATGGTGACTTTTATAGTGCTGTCCCAATGAGAGACCATGTTTGCCGGTGTCGTGATCCGATCTCGCACTCAGTTGCATTATCCCAATATTTAACCCAACCAGTCCTTGTCCGACTCTATTACTGCCGAGCGCCAGGCTAAGCTTGGTAGCGACAAGTATAAAATATATGTAGGTCATTGGTTTGGCGCGGTCGCTACTCCAACGAATGACCCCCACACACTGCGGAAACCAGCCAGCACTCTTAAGTTTCACCGATTCCTGCGCACAGTCTGTACAGCGCTTCTGTCGCACAGGATTGTGGGCCGGGACAACAGTTTCCCGGGGTGTCCGCAAGGTGGCGCTAGATCTGGTTTGTTGTCATGATGCAATTAACGCGTGGGTTGAGGGTTGGTGGCGCAGACGACCGCGTGACGTCACAAGTTTGAACGCGAATTTCACGCCGCGTTAGCACGTGATCGATGACTTTCAATTGACCTTGAAAGTGAACGTGTCTAGCTGCTTCCGGTGGAGTGTGAAGTGGCCCCGAAGCCGGTTATAACTTATAAATAGATCTGCAGGTGTTTATTGCTAGGGGGGAGATGTTGTCAAAGACCCTATAATACTAAGACGGCTCACTCCCTATCTCTCCAATGGTAATGCTAATTTCGCAGTGTCACCTTGTGATGGGTTTGATCAGCCCAGCTGCTGTTCGGTGTTTCACATGTAAACGCATACAATTATATTATACATGAGATAGGTAAGTATGAATACACATCAATATGAAATTGCTATTAACAAATACACACCATCATCGCCATCATCACACATCTTTCACATTCATATATACATTTATACATATAATATAGCTACTGTTTAACCAAGAGAACAGCCAGCCCACCAAGTGGTGGGTTTGATCATTTTGATTACACAGTACAGGCTGAGTGAGCCGTCTTAGTATTATAGGGTATTTGATGTTGTGGAGCAGTTTGATGCAACTAAAAATAGGTTTTGTGTCCTTGGTTTAGTTTTGTTGTTAAATATGTTGATTTAAAGATGCATAGTCCAATGGTTTTGAGTTTCTGTAATATTTTCCGGGATAAATATATTGTAATGGCCCACGGCCCTCCGACTCTCACTCACGCAGTCACCCACTGAAGAACACCAAGATTCAATTCAGTGTACGCTTCACCCTTGGTTTATTGAACCATCTGCTCTCCGCGGCGTCAGTAGTTGTCCGCCCCCTGACTCGCCAGATCCCACATCAACTCTATAGGTGTGTGTGGGGGCGGGGGGGGGGGGGGTCAGCAACACTCAGTAGAGGTCAGCCCAGTTGGGGTCTGACCGGTGGCTACCCGTGCCGCCACCTGGCGCAGTGTAATGGTACTGCGCTGGTGTACGGCATAGTCTCCGCTGCTACCGCGTGATAGTAGAGCTTATGTTCAGACTACTACAATATTGATCCCGATAATCTAACTTCCTTTAGTTTGAAGTGACCTTAATGTTAAATGGCTAACTTTTGAGATATTTGAAGTGCACACAGGCCAAATTAATTTTGGCAAGCATGGCAAAACTGCTAGAACAGTTAGGTCAGTATTCCATTTTATGTGGCGACAAATGTTAGATAAAGTGCACCAGTATCTAAAGTAGACATGTAGAATGAAATCTAGATAATTGTTTGGCTTTTGAAGATTTGAAGTTTTCATCGGATTTTGCAGCTTTATGCCTGTACACACCTCCCGTTTACGATTCACGCACTAAAACTGACTGCGCATCACAACCCCGACAGGTCCCGTATATGATCTAAAACTGCACGATTCGTTTTTCGAATCCCTTGCGATTTCAGTTTTAACCCCTAAAACTGAGTTTTAAGTCATGAATCGCAAGGCTCTGGTGTGCTAGGGGGTCACACACCTAACGACTAAAACTCAAACTTATGCGTGAAACGGGCAGTTTTAGATCGTATACGGGAGGTGTGTACCAGGCATTACTGGGATGAAATTTCAATCGCTGGTAATTAGTCTTCCTTATTACACTTCTCCGCTGCCTGGTCCTAGTTAATTTGGTCAATGTATTATTATTCTTATTATTATTATTATTTATAAATGAAGGGAAGCATTGCACCTTGAGCGGGACTCGAACACACACTTCTGCCATCACGGGACTAGCGCCCTAACCATTAGGTTATCTAGGTTCCCTGATGCAGTAACCCTACCCAGCCCTACCTTTGCGCATGTGGAATTCCAACCTATAATACACATAATGTATACAGTAGTTTGTTTTTGTATCTTCTTAAGTTAATTTAATTTAATTATCTAACTTAGATACCACTGCTCCTCCCTGATCCTCCCTCCCTTCCCTCTCCTCCCCTTCCTTCCCCTCCTTCCCCTCCTTCCCCTCCTGCCCCTCCTGCCCCTCCTGTCCCTCCTCCCCTCCTCTCTTCCCCCCTCCACCCCCTCCTGTCCCTCTTCCCCTCCTCTCTTCCCCCCCTCCTCCCCTTCCTCCCCCTCCTTCCTCCCCCTCCGCCACTCCCACCCCCTCCCTCCCACCTCCCCCCACCTCCACCTCTCTCCCAGCTCCACCTCTCTCCTCTGCCCTCTTCCTTCCTCCCTCTTCCTCTACCCCTCTCCCTCCCCCTCACCCTCTCCCTACCCGCCCGTCCCCCTCCCACCCCCTCCTACCCCCCTACCCCTCCTACCCCTCCCCTCCCTTCCCCCTCTCCCCTTCCGCCTCCCCTTTCAACCCCTCCCCTCCTCCACCCCCCCCTCCTCCACCCTTCCCACTACCCCCTACTACTATGGCTGCATCTTCCTGCTTACATCTTTCAACGGTAGCCATATCTTTGGTGAAGGTCCCCACCCCTGCCTCTCCCCTTCCCCTCCCCCTCCCCTTCCTCCCCTTCCCCCTCCTCTCCCATCCTTCCACTCCCCTCTTCCCCTCTTCCCCCTACCCCGTAGCACTCTAGCTGCTTCTGACTGCTTACATCTTTCAACGGCAGCCCGATTTTTGCTAAGGGTCCTCCCCTCCTCCTCCCCTTCCCCCCCTCCCCCTCCCCCCCCCTCCCATCCCCTCCCCCTCCCTCTGCCATCCCCTCTGCCTCCCCTCCCCCCTCCCTCTCCCCCTCTCCCTACCCCTCTGGCTCATTGTGCCTGATTACATGTTTTAATGGTGGTCAGATTTGTGCTGAAGGTCCCCCTCCCCTTCCATACCACGCCTGGTTGGGCTCTGGGAGCGAAGTGACCAAGCCACTCACAGAGCGGAAGTGTGCTGACTGCTCGCTAGGTGGCGTGTTGGGTAAATCATTTCTGACACCATCAAACCGGATGCAGTGGCCGAATCGGTAAGAGAGCAGGCTTCCCATTGCAGAACGTCGGCAGTTTGAAATCGCAGCCGAGTCAAACCCAATGGCTTACAAAATTGATACTTGTCACTACCTAGCCAGGCACTTGGCATTGCGTGGATAGGACAAGGACTGGGTAGCTCGCTGTCATGATAATGTGACTGAGTGGGAAATTGGATCATGGTCGCAGTGGGGCAACACCATTAAGGTACAATGAGTGTCACACTGTCACAATTTGGTACCCATAATGAAATATCCTTAATCAGGTTGCCATGACATAATACTCCAACATTCAAACAAACAGGTTTTATCGCGCAGCAACTTAGCATGGCTCAGGCCAGTGACAATGCTCTATTAAATGTACATTACTGTCACTACTGGATGCTATCGACATTTCAATATACAAATTCAGTTTTGGGATATCGCGATATGATACTAACTTCCACGTTGCATGTCTCAGGTAGCATATTGCATGTCTCTCTATCATCCTATGCTATGTATCGGATGTCGCATATTCCATGTCACGTATGGCATGTCTCATATTACATGTTGCGTATTGCATGTCGCTCCATGGGTTAATGGAGTCTTTGCTTTACCATAGTCTCATTCACTGATAGGCTGCCAACACCCATCTACTCCCTCCCCCCCTCTGGGGTCTTCACGTGGTAGACTACCATGGAGATCTCCCTCAAAGTAATAGGTCCAAATGTAGCTAGTGTCTACTATATATCCCACGCCAGTAATAATATGAGACTATCTCAAAAGGTGCTAATCAATATGGGACAAAACTTTGTCCATTGTAACAATCAACATACTATCTACTTATGCATTTGCTCAGGATATACTGATTTGTTTTTTACATGGTGTTTCATAATCCCAATAGAATACATATTGATTTGAACCAAAGGTCCTTGTGGTTTAACTGCAACCGTTTCTGTGCTGTTTTGTGTCAATCGTTACAATGGACACACAAAAAAGAGTTATCACCTTTTGAGACAGGCTTATATACCAACCATAACTTCTACACCATTGTTTGAATATTTAAAGTTGCATAGTCCAATAAAAGTATTAAAGCTTTAAATTTGGAAAAGCAAAACACTTATCTAGAGTTGAGCATGCAAATCGAATTGATATAGTTGTGCACCTATTCAATATTTCTTCTTCCATAGAAGGGCATACTCATCATCATCATCATCATCATGCTGTCAGTCACAATGTGACAACGACTGCTTTCATTTCTTAACCGTCGCTTTCCATTTAGCTCTCTGCTGTGAGAGTGATGTCCATGAGTCGGTCCTAATGTCTCTCAGCTTCAGATTTCTCTTGATAGTATCCATGAACCTGAGACGAGGGCGCCCTCTCTTTCTCTGACCAGAAGACAATTGAGAATAGAAGATCTGCTTTGGTAGCCTGTCTGTTGACATCTTCATCACATGTCCAGTCCACTGGAGGTTCTTTCTGATCAGAAGATCTTCCATAGAGGACAGCCGCATCCAATCAAGTATTTCCCTGTTTGTCACATGCCATAAAAGCTGCTTACAAAATGTTGAAGTGGTGCTGGATTTTGCAAGTTACTAGCGGCACTCTCTCGGGGAGCAAATAGAGGTTCCACACTGGCAAGTACAAGTCAAGACAGGCGCAAACTATTTGTCCCTGCAGTGGCTGGTCGGGAGATGTTGGGAGTTCCATTCATCACCGCCCTTAATGCTGGCATGATAACATGGTTTTCTGTTACGGTTTGCTCCCTTAGCCTTTGGTTTTATCAAGAACCTGTACCACAAGGCAGTGATTTACAATTTTGTAAGGTAGGGGCGTCAACCTCCCTGTTTTTTTATCGGATTTGTTATCAGAGTTACTGCAATACCCACAGAATGGGATACTAACACAATGTAATAGAGCCTGTTACTGCTGAAGCCTATAAGGGTTAGAGTGTTGACACACATGCCAAGATTAATTTGTCATGATCACACTTCAAATATCTCCTAAGTTAGCCATTTAAAGGCAAAGTTAGCCATTTAAAATCAAAGATACGTCAAACTAAGTAAGGTGGATTATGATGATCAATCTGATATCTAAAGACAATAAGACAAAGAAATAACTGAATGCACGACCAGAGCTGTGCCCACTGTGGTTCCGTCGTCTGGTATGTCCTTGACTTCTGGGGTGTTTGTAACCTTACAACGGTTACAGGCTGCAGAACTGCAGCATTATAGAGAGGCACTGATAAATCGGCCCAAATTTTGGTTGAAGATTAATCTTCTGGTGTGACGGTTGGAGAAGCTGGGGGATGTCTTTTCAATGATTAAACGATGACTCGTTGGGGTGGCCCCGAATCACTCTGGTCCGGCGGTAGCACAGCACTTGTATCCAGCAGACAGCAGCAAGGGTTTCCGAGGAAGGGACAGGTAAAGATGGGTCCAGCGGCAACAAAAACAGTGAGAGAAACGTAAAGGTAAAGGGCCCCACCCAAGCAAACAACTCCTTTGATCAGGGGGAGAAGTAAGCCTCGGAGGGAAAAAAAAAGGGTAGAGTATAGGAAAGAGAAATGAGGAGAGTTGAGTCAAAGGACCATGTCTAATTTGCTCTATGGTGACCAGCCGGCGAGCCAAAGACACGGACAGAGCAAGAGTAGAAAGTGAAATGCTGGAACTCTTTTCAGATAATATGAAGGAAGAGCATGGCCAGCGGAGAGGAGATATAGAGAGGTGTGGACGAAGTGCGGTCCGGATAGCAAGTGGTATGTCCTCCCTGCTGGTTTGCCTATAGTCCCTTCCCACCAACATTGGTGTTCCTCATTCCTCCCACCAGTGAATAAATTGATTTATTAATAAACAGAAAAAAATCAATAGCCAAGACATCTTGAGTTATGTTGAGCCATTTTACTCACTAGACTCAAATCCTCTTCAGCGGAGCCCTGCATGGCTTGCTCGCTCTTGGGTGGTTTGTAACCTTACAATGGTTACTGGCTGCAGAACTGCAGCAATATAGAAAGGCACCGATAAATCGGCTCGATCTTTGGATTGAAGATTAAACTTCAAGTGGGACGGTTGTGGAAGCGGGGATCTCTTTACAACAACTGATGAAGAGTCATTGGGGCAGCTCGGGATCACTTCGGCTCGGCTGTGTTATAAATTATGAACAAAACAGGTGATAGCAGCATTTAACTTTTTTGTTGTTGTTGGTACATTAGTTGTGTAAGCAGGGAAAATTTCAGTCGCAGATGACTGGTCTTCCTCTTTCCACTGCTCCTTGCCATATCCTAGTAATGTCGAGCATCTGGCTAGGAAGCGACAAGTCTACATTTTTAAGTCATTGGTTTGACTCGACCAGGGTTCGAACCCATGATCCCACGATCTACCAACACGGGAGACGGACGCTCTAATTCATTCAGCCATCCCGTCTGGTTGGCTCATCTGTCATGCATTACATACCAAGAGTTCCTCAGGGACAAGCCCAGGAAAAAAGAACGCCTCTAGAGCGCATTGATCTTTATCGTAGGCTATTGGATGTCCACAGGTGAAGGTGTGGGTCATCCGATCGATCCTGCTCAGTCGATCCATTTGTAGTTTGGGCTATTTTCTGTTCCAATCAGTGGTCCACAACTGGTTCCTCAAAGGCTGTCGTATGTTATGTCCTGTCTGTGGGAAAGTGCATATAAAAGACCCCTTGGTGCTTATCGGAAAGAGTAGCCTGTTTGGTGGCAGCTGGTTTCCTCCAAAGAAATATGTCAGAATGACCATATGTTTAAAGTCCAATAGTTGATGATAAAAATCTATGTGCTCTAGAGGCATCATTAAATAAAACAACCGTTGCTTTTTTCTTTTTTTTCTTCAAACTAGCAGTGCATGGGTTAAGGTGGTGCAGTGCCATTGGGACAACACCGCTTTCGCTTCACAATGCACTCTGATGTTTATGACCCATAGCCGATAGTGAAAAGGCGTGTTATTACATAAAAACCAATAACTAGCCGCCATTGCCGCCGTGACACAGGACAATGTATACATCAATACATCAGGCAGGGCATCATTAGCTTCCAAACACAGCACGGACGAGGCAGTGTACCGCAGCCTGTAACTGTAGGGTCCTTTGTAAATGTAGTACCTCTCAGACAATGAGCCACATAGACGCGTGGGCCTGGATAGGCTGATTGCATCAGGGAGCCTAGGTGGTGTGGTGGCTAGCACGTTACTCAGGCAAGGAGCCACATAGACGGGTGGGCGTGGATAGGCTGATTGCCTCAGGGAGCCTAGGTGGTGTGATGGCTAGCACGCTACTCAGGCAAGGAGCCACATAGACGGGTGGGCGTGGATAGGCTGATTGCATCAGGGAGCCTAGGTGGTGTGATGGCTAGCACGCTACTCAGACAATGAGCCACATAGACGGGTGGGCCTGGATAGGCTGATTGCATCAGGGAGCCTAGGTGGTGTGATGGCTAGCACGCTACTCAGGCAATGAGCCACATAGACGCGTGGGCGTGGATAGGGTGATTGCATCAGGGAGCCTAGGTGGTGTGGTAGCTAGCACGCTACTCAGGCAAGGAGCCACATAGACGGGTGGCTGTGGATAGGCTGATTGCCTCAGGGAGCCTATTTTTTTTGGTAAATGATTATTTTAGTCAGCGAATAAAGGTATTTTTTCAGCTCCGAGGCACTGGTCTTCGGGCCATATCATGTTACATTCAAGCCCGTTTATAATAGTCTATAATCAACAAGAGTTTGATACAAAGACGAAAAAGACAACAAAATAAGAATAGTGCGGTTACCCAACACCATTGAGAGATAACAGGGTGTACATTTTATATTATCGGTGTCTTGGTTAGGGTAACTTTGTACTAATATACATGGTGAATATGAAGCTATTCTGTTAGTGGAATTTGATGCACTTAAATCATATACTTTGGTGCAGATTTGATAACAAGTATAATATGATGTTTGGTGTGGTTTCCTTGTGTTATTGTTAAAACCAGTTCAGTGAACCCCTTTGCCAGGCTATACGTAGTGATAATGAAGGTGTAGGTATGAGATCCTAACGAGGGACCAGACGAGATGAGCGTCCGTCTCCCGTTTTGGGAGATTGGGGGATCCAATCCCATGGGTTCATGGGTTCAAACACTGTTCGAGTCAAACCAATGACTTAAAAATTGAGACTTGTCGATTCCTAGCCTGGCACTTGGCATTATTAGGATAAGGCAAGAACTAGTTGGTTCAGTGTCAGGATAATGTGACTGAATGGGATATCAGGTCATGGTGCTGGAGGCCTGGTATCCCAGTGGGGCAGCACTATAAAATAACCATGAGTGCGCACTGTCACAAGTCGGTACTCGTCCTGATATGACCTTACATATTGCTAGGACGTAAAGCAACAAACAAACAAATCCTGCTTTAGGCACAATATTTTCCATTTTCATGACATAAACCCGCATGGTGCTGGCGGCCTGGTCTTCTAGTGGGGCAGCACTATAAAGTCGCCATGAGTACGCACTGTCACAAGTTGGTACCCATTCTGATATGCCCTTAGATGTTGCTATGACGTAAAATAACAACAAACAAACAAACAAACATAAACCCGAACAGCGCAGTACAATCCCCCCCCCCTCCCTCCCCCTCCCCCCGCGCAGTGCCATTTGGACTCGGCTTCGGGTTTGATGGACGAGTCCAGTGTCCACCCGCCCGATTGGCCTGTGGGCTTTCACACCTTTTCCACAGGTATTATCGGCTCTCTCTTCACTTATCGGCGAGGCGGTCACACATTCACCACTGCACTACTACCATCTCTGTTTTTCCCCACCCACCCACAAGCAAACAAGCAATGAGCAATAATTTACGACTGTGGGAAACAAGTGTCAGTGGTGCCCACACTTTTACGCACAAAGAAGCATTTTTTAAATATTTTGGTCCATTAGTTGTTTAAGCAGGGGAAATTTCAGTCTTAGACGACTGGTCTTCCTCATTCCACTGCTGGTCGATAGAAAGCCCGAGCCTACACTTTTACCGACCCAAGGGATTTTTAACCTCCCACACCACATAGACATGGTATGAGAGCAACCGGCCTTTGATGACGCTGTAAGTTATACACAGCGGTGGAAATCCAAATTGGCAGAGCTGGGGGCACGGGGAATCAAACCGCCGACCCTCAGATTAGGAGTCTGACCTAGAAAAAAGTCAGACACTCTAACCACTCCACCACAGAGAACGCCACATTGCCCGACCATCAAACCGTGATTTACTCCAGGCACTGACTGTTCACGCGCAACCCACCTAGGTCATTCCCCACCCACCGTCCCGCTAAACGTCAGCGGTACAGTGAGTGTACATTACTGTTACAGTGTGAAGTGGGTGGTGGCACTGCGATAGGAGCTGGTGTAGGGGAGGCTGCAGCAGTAGATGCCTAGGCCAGACTCCATCAGTCCATGGACTGAGTGAGTGCTGGCGGAAATGAGGAATATTCCAGGTTATTATACTCGTATAATTCTTATACAGCATATTATATCCTATACAAATAGAAGGATAAAATATCCTGATTGGATGCTTAGCTATTTCATTACCTAGTAATATCTACATAATTAATTATCCCATTTAGTTCGATAGCAGACCGCGCTTTGGCTATCTATGGTGTGCCTTAGTGAATTACACTGGTTCATGTTGCTAGGCAACAATAAATAATTCACGAGTGTGGGAAACAAATATCGGTGGCGCCAGCACTTTGATGCACAAAAAAGCATTGCACGACCATCAAACTGTGATTTATTCCAGGCACTGTTCACGCGTGACCCACCTAGGTCATTCCCCACCCGCCAACCCTTCTAAACTCAACCACCCACACTGGATCCAGTGCCCAAATCGGTAAAGCGTAGGCCTCGCGTCCGGGAGATCGGGAGTTTGATTCCTGTTCAAGTCCAACCAAGGACTTATATTATTAATCAATGAAAGGCAACGCACAATGATATTTGGCTCGTCCCTCTGCCTGGCAATCTATACACCCACCATTCTTTATTGACAAAAAGTTCAATCCATCTCCCGTGTTGGTAGATCATGGGATCGTGGGTTCGAATCCTGGTTGAGTCAAACCAATGACTTAAAAATTGATACTTGTCGCTTCCTAGCCAGGCGCTCGGCATTATCAGGATAGGGCAAGGAGCAGTGGAATGAGGAAGACCAGTTGTCTGTGACTGAAATTTCCCCTGCTTAAACAACTATTGTGCCAAACAAAATTAAATAAAAACTGACCGATTCCTGACCAGCTGCCTGCAACCCAGGCCCACTACCCCTACTTCAACACAACAAACTGGCTCACCAGGCTGCTCCAACAACATAGACCATTAGAACACATCATAAGACCTGGTTGTCCAACCCACTCCCAGTCACATATCCTAATAATATTTGCATAAATATATATTTATTCTACACAAAATTGATCGGCATGGTGATGGAGGTCATGTACGGACTACTGCATTAGTTTACCTTGAATTAACTTTTATTGGAAGTAGCGAATTTGGATATATTTGATTTGAATATATATATATACAACATTACTTTTAGCATGTACATCAAAATCGGGGAGCAGGACGTAGCTCAGGCGGTAGAGTGTCCACCTGTGAAGGTGTCGGTCATCGGATCGTTCCTGCTGGGTGGGCCCATTTGCAGTTTGGGCTATTTTCTGTTCCAACCGGTGGTCACACAACTGGTTCATCGAAGGCTGTGGTATGTGCTATCCTGTCTGTGGGAAAGTGCATAGAAAAGACCCCTTGCTGCTTATCGGAAAGAGTAGCCTATGTGGTGGCAGTGGGTTTCCTCCAAAGAAATATATGAAAAATGACCAGATGTTTGACATCCAATAGCTGGTGATGAAAATCAACGCACTCTAGAGGCGTCGCTGAATGAAACAAACTTTTGTACGCCAAAATCCTGGAGGACATAGGCTTCAGGAGTAACATGTTTTGTTGAATGGGCTTAGTATTCCCCTGTGTGCATCAAGAACTGTTTAATAAGTACACCAGTATCTAAGTTGGATATGTAACATTAAATCTGGGTCAGTGTTTCGGTTCAGAAAAGTGTAATCTTTCATCTGAGGATGCAGATTTGATAATGTCACAACTAGACATATTATTTCATCTTTTAATTTTGTCTAATAAATAAAAGTCACGATGCTAAAATTCTCTGATTTTCTGTAGCCCACAGAGGAGTGAGTACCTTTCCTAATGTCAAGACGGGATGGACGAATGAGTTAGAGCGTCCATCTCCCATGTTGGTAGATCGTGGAGTCTTGGGATCGAAAACCTGGTTGAGTCAAACCAATGACTTAAAAATTGATACTTGTCACTTCCTAGCCAGGTGCTCTGCATTATTAGGATAGGGCAAGTACTGGTTGGCTCAGTGTCAGGATAATGTGACTGAGTGGGATATCAGGTCATGGTGCTGGCAGCCTGGTCTCCCAGTGGGGCAGCATTATAAAGTTGCCATGAGTGCACACTGTCACAAGTCGGTACCCGTCCTGATATGACCTTAGATGTTGCTAGGACGTAAAACAACAACAAACTAACAAACAAACAAACCTAATGTCAAATCTTACTTATTTTTGTGGACGAATCTTGCCACTCAATGGAGCTGCAAAAACCCCACATAAAAACCCAATAATGAGCCTATTAGTGATGATCTTTGAATAATACACAATGTAATATGAATTCAAAGACTACTTTTGTGAATTCTCCTACAGATAGATCACTTGCACTGAATGACTCAGACAATGCAATTAGTTGTCAGCCCACAGATTTACCACCAACGAACTGCACTACACAACATGTCATGTCACTGTAATGAATAGCTTCGGGCTATAGCATCACTAGCACATCAACAAAAAATCTCGCCAGAATTATATTAGCAATTATATACAAGTGGACGAGAATTTCAATATATGGCTGCATTTGGCTGCCTTTCATTGTAGCATTGCATCAACATGTATTAGAATTGTGAAATGAAATTTGGTGTCGAAACGTCAAATATTTCTGACCTCATTACTGTGACTCTGATCCCTAGGTACAACGGATGGTGTCTGGAGTTAGTTGCTGGCCACCCAGATTGCAAAGCGTACCCCTCAGGCATGTTTCGTAACCCTTTGCACCAAACTGTGGCAGCCCTTCACTTCCTTGGAACGAGTCATAGCTCAGGCGGAAGAGTGTCCACCTGTGAAGGTGTAGGTCATCAGGTCGATCCTGCTCAGTGGACCCATTTGCAGTTTGGGTTATTTTCCATTCCAACCAGTGGTCCACAACTGGTTCATCAAAGGCTATCCTGTCTGTCGGAAAGTGAAATAAAAGACCCCTTGCTGCTTATCGGAAAGAGTAGCCTATGTGACAGCAGCGGGTTTCCTCCAAAGAAATATGTCAGAATGACTATATGTTTTACATTAAATAGCCGATGATACGAAAATCAATGCGCTCTAGAGGCATCGTTTAATAAACAAGATTTACTCTTCATCAGGTTATGCCGATTTAAGCCCCTGTCACACATCACCGGATTGAGCAATGGACAGAATTGTCTAGTCCGGGCGTCATAAGTATCAAAATCTATTAAAATGTGTCAAAATGTTGCACTATTGAGTCAATGGCCTCTGGACGAACGAACATGAAACGGACATGAAACGGACATAAGACAGACATGAAATGGACATGAATGGATAGCCAATGGACGAAACAAATTCAAAATGGAC
This sequence comes from Branchipolynoe longqiensis, assembly GCA_030323885.1. NCBI lineage: Eukaryota > Metazoa > Annelida > Polychaeta > Phyllodocida > Polynoidae > Branchipolynoe > Branchipolynoe longqiensis. The sequence goes on along the minus strand of CM059200.1, from coordinate 54,588,566 downwards.
AAGAACCATAGATGTCAGACCGGCAGCATCCGTTCTTAGTTTTGTGCATGTTCAAAACTTGTACGGACACAAAACGGATTTTGTTCGGTTTCTGTCTGTTTCCCCAAATCCGGTGAGGTGTGACTGGGCCTTTAGGGTTAGCAGATGCTACAGTGTGAGCAGGTAGAGAGATAGAGTGTATACCATCCGCCGGATGGAACTGGAGGATTATGAGGCAGGGCATGTCGTGTCAGCTCATTCTACAGTACACATGCCATCTGGAAAGCTGACAGTGATGATCGGGACAAAGATGATGATTCCCGGAAGTCACAACATCTAGGCGGGCGTCTGCATTAACTGTACGATTGTAGCCGGAGGGGTGGGGGGTGGGAGTTAGGGGGGTAGTGGTGGTGGGTGGTGGTGGTGGTGAGGGTCGGGGGATGGTGGGTGAGAGCTCGGAGGTGGTGGTGGTTGTTGTCGATGATGGTGATGGTGGGTGTTGATGAGGGTTGGTTGGTTGTTGGAGTTTTACATCGTGGCAAAGTTTAAGGGTTATATATCAGGACGGGTACTGATATGGGACAGTGCACACTCATGGCAAGTTTATAGTGCTGCCCCATTGGGACACCATACCACCAGTACCATGGACTGATATCCCACTCAGTCATATTGTCCTGACACTGAGCCAACCTGTCCTTGCCCTATACTAATGTAGTAGTCCAGACATGAGCCCCACTACCATACGGTGGCAACAAGGACTGCTCCATCGCCGTCACAGTTTATAGCGATAGGTGGCGGTACGGTAACCGCCAGGCAGCGCCACGACAGGGCTGCCACCTACTGCATGCAGCTAGTGTAACCTCCCCTGGAAGTTGACGTGGGAACTGGCAGGTCAGAGGCGGGTCATTTGCTTGTGGACGCTGCAGTGAGCGGAGATTAAAGATGTAAGAAGCAAACGTAGTCATTCTCCTGCTTACTTGGGGGGCCTACAGCCTGAGGGTCCAGTTCTGGGTGACCAAAAGAGGGCCCCCCCATCACACTACTAATGCCGAGTCTCTGGCTAGGAAGCAACAATTGTCAATTTGGAAATCATTGGTTTGACTGTGGGTTCGAATTCCATGATCTATCAAAACGGTCTGGTGGTGATGATGGTGGTGGCGGGTGGTGGTGTTGGTGGGTTGAGGGTGGGTGGTGAGGATTGTGGTGGGTGGTGATGGTGGTGGGTGGAGGGTGGTTTTGGGTTGTGGTGGGTGGTGGTGGTGGTGGGTGGAGGATCTATGGAAGATCTTCTGATCAAAAAGAATCTCTTGTGGACTGGACACCTCATGAGGATGTCATCAGATAGGCTACCAAAGCAGATCCTCTATTCTCAACTGTCTTCTGGTTACGGAAAGAGAGGGTGCCCTCATCTCCGGTTCAAGTTTACCATCAAGAGAAACCTGAAGCTGAGAGACATTAAGACTGACTCATGGATGCAACTCTCACAGCAGAGAGCTAAATGGAGAGCGGCAGTCAAGTAATGAAAGCAGGCTTTGTCGCATCGCGACCGACAGCATGATGATGATGATGATGATAGGTGGTCATGGTGGTGGGTGGAGGGTGGTCATGGGTTGTGGTGGGTGGAGGGTGGTGGTGGGTTGCGGCGGATGGTTGTGGTGATGGGTTGCTCTTTCCAAATTCCAGCCCAATGACATCCCTGTTAAAATTGCATAGTATGATGGTTTTCAAGTTCCGTCAGTTTTTAGAGATAAATACATTAGTTTGATCATTATAATCTACTTTAGGTTAGTTTGAAGTAACCTTTATTTTAAATGGCTAACTTTGGTGTTATTTGGCAAAAACATATCCAAATTAATGTTGGCAGGGACGCCAAAACTCTGACACCATAGACTTCGCCAGTGACAGGTTCCATCAAAGTCGACACTGTCCTCTTCTATGTTTCACCAAATGCATAACAGTTATAAGAAAGATAACAAATACAAAATAAATGCCAAATATATAAATCTGTGTTGTATTCCTGCGGCTCAATTGTACTGTACGGCTTGAAGACCCAGTGCTCTGCCTCTGACAAAGACATTTTTCAGTGAATAAACTACATTTAATACCGAGCAAGGTGGCCTAATCTGTAGAGCGCCCGCCACGAGTGCGGAAGGTCCCTCCATTTCAATCATCATATTATGGCTGCTCACCGGGCACGGTGCCCTAATCTGTACGGGCCTCATGTGTGGGAGATCAGGAGTTTGATTCCCAGTCGAGTCAAACCAATGACTTATCAAATTGATACTTGTCGCTTCCTAGCCTGGCGCTTGGCATTAATAGGATAGGACAAGGACTGGTTAGCTGAGTGCGATATCAGGTGATGGTGATGGCGGTCTGATTTCCTAGTGGGGCAGCAGTATAAAGTCACCATGAGTGTGCACTGTCACAAGTCGGTACCCATCCTGATATGACCTTAGATGTTGCCAAGACATAAAACTCGCAACAAACAATTAACCAACTAACCCAAACTGGCACTGACAAAAGAGATTCTTGAATGAATAAACTACATTTAGTAAAAAAAAAAAACACCAAAAAACCCACCAATACACAGTTAATCGAACATGACTGGGCGCTGACTGCCGAACTTGATTGTTTGCCCGCCGGGCAAGGCCCGTTGCCATGGTTACGCCACATCCTGTCCGATGGCGTCGCGCCGACCATTACGTCACCGGAGCCAAGTGGCCGAATAGTCACGTGATTGCTCAGAAATTAGCGGGACAGCCAATCAGCGGGCGGATGGGGTGTGGGTACGGGGCGAGGCGCCGTGTTTTAAAGAGCTGAAGCGTTTGGTGTGGTTTATTTTGTTATTGTTGATTTTTTTAAATCATGTTTTTTTTAAATAATGTTGTTAAATAATCTTGTTTTAATAAAACAAAGATGAATAAATTTGTCATTTTTGTTTTGTTTTGGTAAGATTATTTGTGAGCGTTGATTGCGTGGTGGCAGGAATTGTTTGTCCTGATTTGAAATGAACACTGGGAGTGTTTTATTTATGTTCTTCTGCTTCGGCAAGTCGAGGCATGCATTAATTAGATGAGCAAACTCTGGCTGGTACCTCCTTAAAGCCCCAACTCCCCCCCCCCCCTGCACCCACCTCGCTGTGTCCCACAATTATTTAACTAAAACTTCCAGGTAACTGAAGGCAGAGAGAATTACGGAGGTTTTTTTTTTTTTTCTGTTGCATTCATTATTTAAATGAGCGCACAATTTCAATTGCAGACAATTGCGTCTTCCACAGTGTATTGTTCCCTGCCCTAGTAGTGCCGAACGTCAGGCTCCGTAGTCTGACAAAATATCAATTGTTAGGACATAGGTTTGATTCTGTCAAGATTCAAACCTTGATTTCTTCTTGTTTTGGTCAGATCATTTGTGAGCGTTGATTGCGTGGTAGCGGTAATTGTTTGTCCTGATTTGAAATGAACACTGGGGGTGTTTTATTTATGTTCTTCTGCTTCGGCAAGTCGAGGCATGTGTTAGTTAGATGAGCAAACTCTGGCTGGTACCTCCTTAAAGACCGACCTCCCCCCCCCCCCACCACCTCGCTTAGCCCACATTTATTTAGCATACAAATTCTAGGTGAGTGAAAGCAGATAAAGAGAACCACGGAGGTGGGTTTTTTTTTGGTTGCATTCGTTGATCGAAAGTTGGTTGTTTGTTGGAGTTTTACGTCTTGGCAACATCTAAGGTCATATCACAACAGGTACCGACTTGTGACAGTGCGCACTCATGGCGACTTCATAGTGCTGCCCCATTGGGAGACCAAGATGTCAGTAGCATGACCCGATATCCCACTCAGTCACATTATCCTGACACTGAGCCAACCAGTCCTTTCCCTATTTTATTAATTGCCAAGTGCCAGGCTAGGAAGCGACAAGTATACATTTGTATGTCATTTGTTTGACTCGACAAGGGTTTGAACCCACCAATCCATGGGTTTGGATCGCCCAATCTCCCAAAACAGGAGACGGATGCCCAACTCATTGGGCCACCCCGTCTGGTCAGACCGTACAAACAAATCATCATCGCCCCCAAAAGAGCCTACGAGATTGTGGTGTTTTTTTTTTACCTCTTTTTAGTTCTCACAATGGCCGCTTGATGCTCAAGGCGTTAGAATGGGTTTGCGGTGATGATGCAGTAACCTCATTGTGCGCTTCCTGCGCGCGTAGATGGGCGTGATGACGTCACTTCCGGTTACGTTTGACAGCCCTTTCTCACCTGATGGATTGCTTCCCGTTGAACTTGTTTGTAACACAGGCCGTGATAGTGCATCACGTTTAAGCCCCTGTCACACCTTGCCGGATTGAGGAAACGGATAGAGCCAGACACATTCTGATTCTGTAACGGACAGTAACAGACAGTAATGGATGGTAACGGTTAGTAATGGTTGATAACGTATCTAACGATTCTAACGATCAATGGACAATTCAGTATACAAAAAGAACTATAACGAATTGCAACGGACGTGTAATGGATGTGTAACGGATGGTAACGGACAGTAACGGATGGGAACGGATGGTAATGGATGGGAACGGATGGGTAATGGACGGGTAATGGACGGGAACAGATGGGGAATGGACGGGGAATGGACGGTAATGGATATTAACCGCATACGTCAGTCTGGCGCAATCCGCTACAAGTTTTGTGCATGCTCAAAACTTGTAACGGATCGGGCTGGGTATCAACAGATATCAACCGATATCAACCGATATGCAATGGACACAAACCGGACTTTGCCGGATATCAACAGACTTTGTTCGGTTTCTTTCCATTTCCCGAATCCGGCGACGTGTGACAGAGCCGTAAAAGTTGCACAGTCCGATGGTTTTGAGTTTCTGTCATTTTCTGAGATAACTATATTAGATTGATCATTTTATAATCTACCTTACTTTAGTTTGAAGTGACTTTTATTTTAACTTACTAACTTTGGAGAGTCTGAATGGGGTAGACACCTGCCACTGGACCGTGCGTGGTTGCCGACTCGGTAGAGCGTGGGCCTTGCGTGCGGGAGATCTGGAGTTCGGTTCCCGGTCGAGTCAAACCAATGACTTATGCAATCGATACTTGTCGCTTCCTAGCCTGGGGGACCAGACAGGATGGCCGAATGAGTTGAGCGTCCGTGTCCTGTTTTGGGAGATCAGGGGATTCGAACCCACGGATCTGGCAAGGGTTGGTTGGCTCAGTGTCAGGATAATGTGACTGGGTGGGATATCAGGTCATGTTACAGGCAGCCTGGTCTTCCAGTGGGGCAGCACTATAAAGTCGCCATGAGTTTGCACTGTCACAAGTCAATGCCCTTCCTGGTATGACCTTAGATGGTGCCAGGGCATAAAACTCCAACAACCAACCAACCTGCCACTGGTGCCCAGCTCTATTCAATACAATGCTCGCTCATTCTAAAAAAAAGCATATTTTGTCATCATCGACTGACATTAGTGGAAAGGTATGTTTTTATACACATAACAAACCCAATAATGGACTCGCTTCGTTGGCACATCATCCATTGTGTTGTTGCTTAGCAACACGCCTAATTCACAGATGCTGAGACAAGCCATAACAACACAAACACCTGGGTACACAAAGAACTGTTGCCTAATACCATCAGACTGCACAACACCGAAATTGTGCATGCAAGTCATCTCATGTACCTTCGCACTCAATTTTGTCCCCACCACCCACCCTTAATAAGCATTTGTGGCCTGAGCTTCCGTCTCCCTTTTTGGTAGATCGTGGGGTTCGAACCATGCTCGAGTCAAACCGATGAGTTGAAGATTGATACTTGTTTGCTTGTGGCTGCCTAACCTGGCGCTCGGCATTATTAGGATAGGGCAAGGACCGGTTGGCTCATTGTCAGGTTAATGTGACTGAGTGGGATATTGGGTGGTTATGGTGCCGACTGTCACAAGTCGGAACCCGTCCTGATATGGCCTTAGATTTTGCCAGGACGTAAAACTCCAACAACCAACCAAGCTATACATTTGTCCTCTATTTATTCAAAGCACATTGGTGGGAATAAGGTGAGTGTTGAGGGGCGGGAAAAGTGTCAATTGACCATATAGAGGGCGCTGTGATGGGGGCAGCTGGAAGTGTGCGGGGGTTAGGGATGTATGGGTATGGGGGGCGTGGGGGGCTGGGTGCTGGAGGGAATAGAGGCGGGGTGGGGTCAAAGGCAATGGAAGGTTTAAATATTAAGCATTGTTATATATGGGACCTGGAGCAGCCAATAGGCAATCAGCCAATCAGTGTGAAGGTCCTGCAAGACTATGCTCTGAATGCAAAGACTGTGCATGAGTGACAGTATTCGCGGCATTGGTAGCGGTGGGGGTGGTGGCAGCACCTGTCCCACAGTGAAGAGGGGTCACCCTTAAAGTAGTACACAACATCAGGGTGGCCAATGTTATGTGCTTTTATACTAGCATAAGTTTTATACAACACATAACTCGTACACAGCCCCATTTATGCAGATGTAGGGCAGGCAGGTCTCCGGCTACGCGTCAGGCTATTTTGGTAACACCTTAGTGGTTCGCAGGTCCAATGACTTAAAAATTGATACCTGTTGCTTCCTAGCCAGGCGCTCGGCATTATTAGGACAGGGCAAGGACTGGTGTGCTTAGTGTCACGATAATGTGACTGAGTGGGGTACCAGGTCATGGTGCCGGCAGCCTGGTTTCCCAGTGGGACAGCATTATAAATTCGCCATGAGTGCAAACTGTTACAAGTCAGTACCCATCCTGATATGACCTTAGATGTTGCTAGGATGTAAAACAACAACAAACAAGTAATTGGTTGAGTGCTAGCCGATAAACGTACTTCATGTGTTCTTGGTTCATTGCAAATATTACGATGTAGTCTATGGTCCTGAGGAGTTGGTGGAGCAGCCTGGAGATCCAGGTGTGATCTGTGAAGTAGGGCAATTGGGCCTGGACCGTAGGAAACCAGCCGAAATAGCTGAGTGGCAGTCAGTCGTCTGTGTGATTTTTGATTTAATCAAGTTTGGTGGGCTTAGTTATGCCAACCAGAGACAAGATCCAAATTATATATTATTGTGTTGCATTCATTGAGTAATAAAGTAGCACATAACGAATTATGCGAGTATAAAGGTGGGTAACGGAATTATTGGATTATATATCATATTGTTACTCTGATTCTAATATTCTATTTACTGCCTCCTGCGCTGCCCTGACTGGTGGCTCCGCCACCGGTGCTTTCCGTCCCCCATGGACGCGCTAACCTCACTTGCACAGGAATTTTATCCAACTGCATATGTGATGTATAACGAATTATGCAAGTATAAAGATACGTAAGGGTTAATTATTACTATTGTTTGTTGTACTCCGAAAGACCAACACTGTACTGGTGGCTCCAACTACCCTCGTCACCTCCACCAGATGTAGACCAGTGTCAGTCGTGCCAGAGGATTTTTGTTTCTTGGAGTTTTACGTCCCGACAACATCTAAGCTCAAATCAGAATGGGTGCCAAATTGTGACAGTGCGCACTCATGGTGGCTTTATAGTGCTGCCCCACTGGAAAACCAGGAAAACCAGGCTGACAGCGTCCGGTGTGTATATATATATATGTCGTGGGGGGTGATGAAAATGGGAAATATTGCCCCTAGGGCGGAACTCAAACCCACATCTCTTTGCATTCCAGGCCAGTGTGCTAACCATTATACCACCTAGGCTCCCTGACATCACCACACTACCCACGCCTACCTGTCTATGTGGTTACTTGCCTGAGAGGTCAGTGCAGACCACTACACTCGTCCCCCTGGAATTGTAAGTCTTTTAATGCTTACAATTACATACAGGCAATGCACTAATACATACATACACAGGGTAGGTTCATCACCCATACAGTGCATAGCTTGTAGAGGATCCTGGTCACTGCACCAGTGTCATGGGGGTGATGAAGATGGGAAATATTGCCCCTAGGGCGGGACTCGAACCCACATCTCTTTGTATTCCGGGCCAGTGTGCTAACAATTACACCACCTAGGCTCCCTGACATCACCTCACTACCCACGCCTACCTGTCTATGTGGTTACTTGCCTGAGAGGGCAGTGCAGACTACTACACTTACATATATATATATATATATATATATATATATATATATATGTATATAAACATGTATATATATCTATATGTATCCAGAGTGTGATGCGAGGGGGCGCCCGCCCGCCACCTGCCGTGAGGGGGCGCCCGCCCGGCAATACCCAACAGCTGGGAGGGGGGGGGGGGGGCGCTCCGCCAATGCGGACGAGGAAATATAGGATGTGCATGTTACCCTTGCATTTATACTCGCATAATGCATTATACATCACATATGCATGTATATAAACTTCCAAGCGAGTGGTGTGTTGTGCCCCGCGGAGGGGACCAGCGTGGTGCATGCTGGACCCCCACCCCACCCCCAGAGAGCAGGGGGGGGGGTCTAACTGGGACTGGGTGCAGGAAACAACAGATCTTATTACATGCGATAACAGTTTATGACTATCCATATAAATATATATATATATGTTTGTTTAACGACCCCCCGGCACAACAAGTAGACATCGGCTATTGGGGGATCTATACATATATACATATGAGCCTGTCTAAAAAGTTGATAACGCTCTTTTTTTGTCCATTGTAACGATTGACACAAAACAGCACAGAAATGGTTACACTGAAAATAGAAGCACATTTGCTTCAAATCAATATGTATTCTAGTGGGATTATGAAACACCATGTAACAAACAAAGTAGTTTATCTTGAGCAAATGCATAAGCAGATAGGATATTGATCGTTACAATGGACAAAGTTTTGTCCCATATTGCTTAGCACCTTTTGAGACAGTCTCATATACATATATACATATATCTATGTGTATATATAACACGGTCAGCTAATAAGGACCGGAAGTGAGGGGAGAAAGCATCATGGGAGGACACGAGTTCTATTAGACGAGATGGCCGAGCAGAGTTCTATTAGACGAGATGGCCGAATGAATTGAGCGTCCGTCTCCCGTTTTTTTCGTAGATCGTGGGATTGTGGGATTCCAGGTTGGTCGAATCAAACCAATGACTTAAAAATGTATACTTGTCACTTCCTAGCCAGGCGCTCAGCATTAATAGGATAGGGCAAGGACTGTGTTGTCTCAGAATCAGGATAATGTGACTAAGTAGGATATCACGTCATGACGCTGGCGGGTTGATTTCCCAGTGGGCCAGCACTAAAATATCAAGTCGCCATGAATGCGCACTGACACAAGTCAGGAGCCATCCTGATGTGACCTTAGATGTTGCCAGGACATAAAACTCCAAAACTCAACCAACTGTAAATAAATCAGGTGAATAAAACCCACACAGCCCTAATCATGACGCGGGGAGTGGGACATAGCGCGGTAGAGTGTCCACCTGTGAAGGTGTTGATCATCCTATCGATCCTGCTCAGTTGACACATTTGCAGTTTGGGCTATGTTCCGTTCCAACCAGTGATCCACAACTGGTTCATCAAAGGCTGTGGTATGTGATGTCCTGACTGTGGGAAAATGCCTATACAAGATCCCTTGCTGCTTATCGGAAAGAATAGCCTGTGTGGCAGCAGCGGGTTTCCTCCAAAGAAATATGTCAGAGTGTCCATATGTTTGACGTCCAATTGCCGATGATAAAAATCAATGTGCTCTAGAGGCGTAGTTAAATCAAACAAGCTTTTTTTTTTTTTTAACCATGACGCAGCTCTAAGATTAAATTTTATAAGTCATTGGTTTGACTCGACGGGGAACCCAACTCCCGATCTCCCGCACGCGAGGCCCGCGCTCTACCGATTCGACCACCCCGCCCGGTGGGTGGGTTCTGGGAGTTCTCGTTGGGCGGTGAAACCTCGCGACACAGTGTGCAAGTCTCGCGTGGCTATGATCGATGAGTCATGACGACCCCAAATGAGCGCTTCCTTCCTTTGCATGCCAAGATGGGAAGGGGGGAAGTTTACTAAAAAAACACTGATCATTTACGCAGAAAAAAAGAAGAAAAGTGCATTAATTAGATTCTTCGTGTGAGTGTGTTTGTGTGGGTGTGGGTGTTAAAGTGCGTTTCTGCCATACTTGTTGGTTTGTTTGTTTAACGACACCCCCCCCCCCCCCCCAAAGCACACAAAGTAGACATCGGCTATTGGAGGTGATGATCTACTTTAGTGTAGGTTAAATTAAAGCTGCATAGTCCGATGAAAACATCAAATTTTCAAAACCAAAGTAATTTTCTAGATTTGATGCTACATATTTAACTTAGGTACTGGTGCATATTTAACTTACATACATTTGTCGCCACATAGAAGGTAATAAATACATCCTGAGGTATTTTAATAGAATATGTTACTGCAGAAGATTATGGTGTCAGAAATTTGGCATGCTTGACCAAATATATTTAGCATGTTTGCACTTCAAATATATCAAAGGTTTGCCATTTAAAATAAAAGTCACTTCAAAATATAATGGGTTTGAATCCTGGTCGAGTCAAACCGATGACTTAAAATGTTATACTTGTCGCTTCCTAGCATGGCACTCGACATTATTAGGATATGGCAAGGACTGGTTGGCTCAGTGTCAGGATACTGTGGCAGCAGTGGGATATCGAGTCATGCTGCTGCCGGCCTGGTCTTCAAGTGGTGCAGTGCTATAAATTCGCCAGGAGTGTGCACTGTCACAAGTCGGTACCCATCCTGATATGACCTTAGATGTTGCTAGGCCTTAAAACAACAAACAAACAAAAACAAATTAAATTGATTGGTCCACAAAATATGAAACCATGCGTGTGCATTTTTTTATCGGCTATCGATACCCTTAGCTTCCCATAGCTGTACCGGGCGCGGTGACCTAATTGGTAGAGCGTGGGTCTCGCTTGCAGAAGGTCAGGGGTTCGGTTCCCAGTCGAGTTAAACCAATAACTTATAAAACTGATACTTGACGCTTCCTAGCCTGGCACTTGGCATTAATAGCATATGGCAAAGACTGGTTAGCTCACTGTCAGGATAATGTGACTGAGTGGGATATCGCGTCATGGTGCCAGCAGCCTGATTTGCCAGTGGGGCAGCAGTATGAAGTTGCCCTGAGTCCGCACTGTCACAACTCGGTACCCATCCTGATATGAGTTTAGATGTTGCAAGAACTCCAACAACCAACCAACCGTGTTATCAAGGAGAACAAACAAAGTGAGTTTGGTTGAGTGTAATATAATTTATGGTTTGTTTGTTTGTTGTTGTTTTACGTCCTATCAACATCTAAGGTCATATCAATACGGGTACCGACTTGTGATAGTGCACACTCATGGCAACTTTATAGTGCTGCCCCACTGGGAGACCAGGCCGCCAGCACCATGACCTGATATCCCACTCAGTCACATTATCCTTACACTGAGCACACCAGTCCTTGCCCTCTCCTAATAATGCCGAGCGCCTGGCTAGGAAGCAACAAGTATCAATTTTAAAGTTATTGGTTTGACTCGACTAGGGTTCGAACCCACGACTTTATGGTGGATTAGAGGTTATATACTGAGCAGGATTGAGATGCTCAGGATTCAGTAGATTTAGTACCGGAAACAGGCTGCAGGCGGCGCCTGGAGTAAGGTTCACCGGGATGGGCGGTTTGCCGAAATAGGAAGTGATGGTAGTCTTTGTTATTTATATTCACGTAATGGATTATATAGGACATATATATATATATGTCTGTTCACCGCATGTGTATTTCCATTAGTGGGAATGATGGCTAATAGCAACATGATGGTCAGTGATTTGTTGATCGCGTGGCTGCCATGTTGTGTGACTTGCTCATCCAGGATATTGTATACAGATGCCCACCATGGCATGACACGCAAGGCGACGACTTGCAGAGCGAGGATTGCTAACAAATCACCCAATGTCTAAGTAGTTCTTAGATGTTGCCAGGACATAAAACTCCATCAACCAACCAACCAACCATCTAAGTAGTTCCCATTGGTTTATCTGTTGTGGGTTTTACATCCTAGCAACACTGAACTTCATATTAGAATGGACTTCTATTATGTGTTTGTTTGCTAAATAATCCCAACCTGAGCGCTTTTTGTTTGTTTGTTTGTTGTTTTACGTCCTAGCAACATCTAAGGTCATATCAGGACGGCCATCTGAGCGTCAGGTAAGGTAGCGACAAGTGTCCACATTGTAAGACTCAGCTGGGGATTGATCCCACGACGTTCGACAGGGGAAGCAAGTGCTCTGCCGAATCTACTAATTGTGTTCTTGATGATTTATACTGCCTATCATGGATAAGTCGGAATAGACTTGTTTTCACCATTAGACAGTTGGTCGATAGAAAGGCAGCGTCTACACTTTCCCCCGATTTTGAACTCCCACACCATACAGTTATAGTATTAGAGCAAGTGGCCTTTGATGATGCTGTAAGTTATACGCATCGGTGGAAACCTAAATTTGGAGAGGTGATGGCATGGTGGGGAATGGAACCATCAACCTGCAGATTAGTGGGAGTCTGACCTAGAAAAAGGTCAGACACTCTATCCACTCCACCAGAGAGAACACCACTAAATAAATGCGATTAGAAATACTAGAATATGTGTTATGGCGCGGTATGGTTTGGAAGGAAATACTGGAATATATAAATAATTACCGATTCTATAGCAACATGGTTGTTTCTATAGCAACCCAGCTGTTTCTATAGCAACACACGCACTGCCTGCCAGCCGCCCTCTCCTCCAACGATCGGTCATAGCGCCGCCATTGATGTCGAAAAAGACCAAAGTCCTTTCACCGTTTTCCCGCCAATAAAAGACAAAATGGCGGGAAATGTGGTCGGGTGTCGTCTGGTGTTCCTTCCATTGCGGCCGAGTTGTCGTCTGTCTTCGTACATAAAGGATTGTGTGCGCAGGCGCGTGCCCGAACCACGCATTGAGTGGGAGGTGGGGCGTGGGGTAGGGAGGGGGAGAGTGTGGGGCAGGGGTGAGGGGTGGGGGAGCGGAAAGGGGGCGGGGGGGGGAGAGGGGGTGGGGGGGCGGGAGAGTAGGAAGTTGGGGTGGGTGAGGTTGGGCCATGGTGGGGTGAGGGGTTGGTGGGGATGGGGGTGGGGGTGGGAGAGGAGGAAGTTGGGGTGTGTGATGGTGGGGTGCGGGGAGGGTGGGGTGGGGCTGGGGGACGGGATGTTGTTGGGAGGACGGGATGGGGTTGGGGAGGGCTAAGGTGGGTGTGGGTGTGAGTGTGGGTGGGGGAGTGGTTAGGGGTGGGGGAGGGGATGGTGGGTGGGGGATTGGGGGGGGCATCATTGTGGCTTCCATTACGGTGTCATCTTGAACACTTGTTGATTAATACAAGACGAAGTCTGTAAATATAAAGAAAAGAAAAAACGAACAAAAACGAACAAAAACGAACAAAAAGAACAGAAGACAACATGTATATTTTTTTTCTTAAACTCCCGAATCTGACAAAAGCCTAAGATTTTCCAAACCAAAGCACTTTCCTAATTGTGTTCCTAGGTAGAATATCTGTTATGTTCTCGCAACATGTAAGGTCATGTCAGCCCCGAGTACCGACTTTTGTGCCAGCATGCATTCATTACAATGTGTTTACTTCATTATCACTGAAGAATTGGCCGGTGGAACCATGGCGCGATATCCAACTCAGTCACATTATTTGTAATGTGAGCAAACCAGTCCTTGCCCGATCCCATAGTAGTAGTCAGTCATGATTCTCACTACCACATGGTGATGGTCTCGGAGATGCTGACGTCTGTTGATAAGAAGTTGTCAACAGACGTTGACTTGTTTCTCCATGGCGCGTTATTTCGTGACATTACAGCACCTGCTATGTGCCTCTGTTCTCGCGCTGTCAGACGTGATCTGGGGCCCCTGTCAACATGAATGATTCACAGGTACGTCCTACGTGTGAAGCTACCCCCACGCACTCCCCCTCCCCCTCCCTCTCCCCCCACCCTCTCTCCCCAGCCTTTCCCTCTCCCCTCCCCTCGGCCTCCCCCTCTCTGCTCTCCCTCCTCCTCTGCCCCATCCCTCCACTCCCCTTCCCTCTCCTCCACCCTTTCCCTTCCCCATCTCCCTATCTCCCCCTCTCCCCCTCCCCCGTCCTCTCCCTCTCCCCCCCTCCCTCCCCTTCCCCTCCCCCCCTCGACTCCCCCTCCCCTCCCCTACGCCTACCCCTCCCGTTTCCCCTCCCCCTCTCCCGCTCCCCCTCTCTCCCTCCCCCACCGCCTCCTCCTCTCCCCTCTCCCTCCACTTCCCCTCCCGCTCCCCCACCCTTTCCCTTCCCATCTCCCTCCCTCCCTCCTCCCTCCCCCTTCCCCCTTCCCCCCTCCCTTACCCATCCCCCTCCCCTCCCCCTCCCCCACCTCATCCCCCCTCCCCCTCTCTTCCCCTCCCTCTCTCCCTCTCCCCCTCTCTCTCCTTCCCCCTCCCCTTCCTCTCCCCCTCCCCCTTCCTCTCCCCCTCCCCATTCCTCTCCCCCCTCCCTTTCCTCTCCCCTTCCTCCCCCTCTCTCTTCCCCTCCCTCGCTCTCCCCCTCTCTCTCCCCTCCCCTCTCCCCCTTCCTCTCCCCCTCCCTTTTCTCTCCCCCTCCCTCCCCCTCTCCATTCCTCCTCCCTCCACCTCCCTCCCCCTTCCTCTACCTCCCACCAACGTCCAACCGCCTGCCACACCCTCATGACATGAATAGCCTGTGTTGTCGGCACACAAACCGTGCGGGGGCGCCACTAGCCAACACCTAGCTAGAAATCAAGAACATGGGCTGACACAGTTACAACTTGGGCGAAAGTATGTTTTGTTTTAGTTTGTTGGAGTTTTACGTCCTGGTAACATCTAAGGTCATATCAGGGCGGGTACCGACTTGTGACAATGCACATTCATGGCAAAGTTGACTAGTGCTGCCATCAGGCCATCGCCACCATGACCTGATATCCCATTGTCACATTATCCTGACACTGAGCTAACTGGTCCTTGCCCTATCCTATTAATGCTGAGCGCCACACTTGCAAGCAACAAGTATCAATTGTGTAAGTCATTGGCTTGACTCGACCTGGAAACAAATTCCCGCGCTCTACCGATTTGGCCACTGCATCCGGTACTTGGACGATGGTGGCGCCAATATGCAATTCGGGACGCTCTCTACACTAGAGGGCGCCACCACTGGTGGCAGTTGCTTATGTTATTTTACCTGCATAACTCACTTTGTGTGTTGCCTATAAGTTAATGGTATAAGAGTGCAAGCTTCCGGTGTGGAGAGGGAGCGGGTCGTAGCTGAGGCGGTAGAATGTGAAGGTGTGCATCATCTGATCCATCCTGCTTAGTGAACCCATTTGCAGTTTGGGTTATTTTCCGTTCCAACCAGTTGAAAAGTTTGTGTTCCTTTTTATATATCCCTTATCTACTTCTGCTATCCTGGTAGGCTCAGTATCTGAAACATCCACAAGAAGAGAACATTGTACTCACTTGGTTGTTTTAATCTCAACATAGTTGCTACAGGCACATGTACATAGTCTGGACTGGCTGGTTACTGTGGTGAAAGAGAGACAGCATGTGACCTGCACCCTTATTTATAGGTTTAACTCCAGGTATCAGTCAGGTGACCCTAGCTTGTACCCGGCAGGACCTTGGCTACAGAGTACCAATGCAGCTGGGTACCAGGCAGGTGACCTAGTTAGCTGGTACCCGGCAGCCCATTGGCTGCAGCGTACTAATGCAGCTGGGTACCAGTCAGGTGACCTAGTTAGCTGGCAGCTGGCACAGTGGTCCACAACTGGTGCATCAAAGGTTGTGGTATGTGCTGTCCTGTCTGTGGGAAAGTACGCCTTGCTGCTTATAGGACAGAGGAGCCTATGTGGCGGCAGCTGATTTCCTCCAAAGAAATGTGTCATAATGACCATATGTTTGACGTCCAATAGCCAAAGATGAAAATCAATGTGCTCTAGAGGCGTCGTTAAATAAAACAAGCCTTTGCTTTTTGCTTCCCGTTTGGAATGTCAGGAGATTGCATCTCGGCCGAGTTAAATCAAATGTCTTACAAAATTCATACTTGTCGCTACCTAGCCTCTGCTTTAACTAGGATAGGACAATGACTGGTTAGCTCAGTGTCAGGATAATGTGACTGAGTGGGATATTGGGTCATGGTGCCAGAAGCCTGATCTCCCAGATTGGCAGCACTATAAAGTCGCCATTAGTGCACACTGTCAGATTCCAGTCGGGATCCATCCTGATATGACATTAGATGTTGCCAGAATGTAAAACCCCAACAACAAACAACAAACTTATATGTATCTAGTTCATGTGTACTGTGGTTGTTCTATGCCTTGCTGAAACCACCAATCATGTCTCTTGTTCCTAACTACTGATGGTTTTGGGTTACTACTATTATATATTTTGATATGCAGTAGTTCATACATGGGCCTCACCACAACATGGTGGTGGCAGGGTCTACGCTGACGACTATTGCCTCTATATGGCGACAGGTGGCAACGGGTTAACCAAAGATTGTAGGTGCCTGGGTGGACCACCCCAATTCTGCGACTGGCGAGCGGCTCCCCCCCCCCCCCCACCATCAGAGGTTAACCACGACCTGGCTGGTCAGGGTGCAGGTCACTTGGAAGCGGTGGACAGAGGAAGGAACCTTGAAGCATATGTTTCTTTCGTTGTTTTCTGTCCGCGTTGTATCAGCTACAGAATTGGGGGAACCGGCCGTACATGTATGATGTTGTTTTACATCCTAGCAACATCTAAGGTCTTTTCAGGATGGGTACCGACTTGTGATGACTTTATATTGCTGCCCCACTGGGAGACGAGGCCACATGCACCATTACCTGATATCCCACTCAGTCACATTATCCTAACACTGAGCAGACCAGTCCTTGCCCTGTCCTAATAATACCAAGCAACTGGCTAGGAAGTGTTAAGTATAAATTGTTAAGTCATTGGTTTGTCTCGACCAGGGTTCGAACCCACGATCTACCAACATGGGGATAGATGATCTAACCCATTCGGCCATCCCGTCTGGTCTATAAATATATCAAATTGATTGTTGTAAAATCTACTTTACTATATATATAGTTTGAAGTAACTATTATTATCAATGGCTAACTTTGGAGACATTTGCAGTGAAAAGACGGGAACATTTATTTTTGGTGTGCATGTCAAAATGCTGGACACTATTGGTTTTAGCAGAAACAAATTCTATGGAATTTACGCAATATTCCCCTTTGTACATCATTACTAATGCTTAATAAGTGCAACAATATCTTAAGTTGTTTAGTTTGGCATGTTTCCACTTCAAACAATTAAGTGCCTGTCACACTATGCCGGATTGAGCAACGGACAAAATTGTCTAGTCTGGTGGCGGTTGGGCGTGATAAGTATCAAACATGTCAAAATGTTGCGATATAGGGTCTAAGAACGGACATGAAAAGGACATGAAACGGACATGAAACGGACATGAACGGATAGCCAACGGACGAAAGGAATTCAAACCGGACAACAACCATGGACATCAATCCAGCAACATCCGTTCCAAGTTTTGTGCATGTTCAAAACTTCTAACGGATCGGGCCGGATATCAACGGATATCAATTGATATGCAACGGACACAAACCAAACTTTGCCGTATATCAATGGACTTTGTTCGGTTTCTTTCCGTTTCCCCCAATCCGGTGATGTGTGACAGGGCCGTAAGTGAGTGATTTAAAATCAAAGTTACTTACAACCAACAACTTAATATATTCATCTAAAGAGACAACGACTAAAAGCCATTTGCTTTGTTCTTTTTTGCACATTAGTTGATTAAGCAGGGTATATTTCAATCACAGACGATTGGTCTTCCTCATTCAACTGATCCTTGCCCAATCCTAATAATGCCAAACACCAGCCTAGGTAGCGACAAGTATAAACTTTTAAGTCATTGGTTTGTATCGGCCAGGGTTCGAACCAGGAGGTTTCAAATCCCACAACCTACCAAAATGGGAGATGAAAGCTCAACTCATTTGGGCATCCAGTCTTTAATATCAGTATTTTACATATCAGTGTGCTGCTTATTGCATGCTTGACTTGCACTTCATGAAGGATATATAAATGTAAACTTTGTCATTTGTTACTAATTCACAAAAAGTGGTCCACAACTGGTTCATCAAAGGCTGTGGTATGCGCTATCCTGTCTGACAGAAAGTGCATATAAAACAACCCTTGCTGCTTATCGGAAAGAGTAGCCTATGTGGCGGAAGTGCGTTGCCTCCAATGAAATATGTCAGAATGACCATATATTTGATGTAGCCGATGATAAAAATCAATGTGTTCTAGAGGCGTCATTAAATAAAACAATTTTTGTTGTTACTAATTTGACTTACTTTCTTTTTGTCTTTGCAGGTACGTCCACAACTAGACTTGCTTCATATTGGTAAGAATTTTTAATCATTTCCCACATCGTGGTATCAAATAGTTGTAGTAGTCTGCAGTGACATCTCAGGCAAGGAGCCACATAGACAGGTAGGCGTGCATAGGATGGTAACATCAGGGAGCCTAGGTGGTGTAATGGTTAGCACACTGGCCTGGAATGCGAGCGATGCGGGTTTGATTCCCACTCTAGGCACAATATTTCCCATTTTCGTCACCCCCATGAGACTGGTTGCCGTGACCATGATCCTGTACAAGCTCCATGCTGTGTGCTTGTTGACTGTACCCTGTGTATGTATATATAAGTGCATTGCCTGTGTGTATGTAATTGTAAGCATTAAATGACCATTTAAAAGACTTACAATTCCAGAAGGAGGAGTGTAGTAGTCTGCACTGCCCTCTCAGGCAAGGAGCCGCATAGACAGGTAGGCGTGCATAGGGTGGTAACATCAGGGAGCCTAGGTGGTGTAATGGTTAGAACCCTGGCCCAGAATGCAAGAGATACAGGTTCGATTCCCGATCTAGGCAGAATATTTCCCATTTTCATCAGAGAAACCTGAAGCTGAGAGACATTAAGACCGACTCATGGACATCACTCTCACAGCAGAGAGCTAAATGGAGAGTGGCAGTCAAGTAATAAAAGCAGTCTTTGTCGCATGATGGTGATGACGACATAGGTAACATTATACACATTCAGCGTTGTTGAAATATACACAATTTTAGACACTGCACAATAATGGTAAATGGGTCATTGTTGTTTTTGTTGTGTCCTAGCAACATCTAAGTTCATGTCAGCATGGATACCAGCTTGTGACAGTGCACACTCATGCTGACTTTATAGTGTTGCCCCACTGGCAGACCAGGCCACCAGAGCCATTACCTGATATCCCACACAGTCACAGTATCCTGATACTGCGCTAACCAGTCCTTGTCCTATCTATTAATGCAGAGCGCCAGGCTATGTAGCGAAAAAGTATCAATTGTCTATGTCACGGGTTTGACTCAGCTGGGATTTGAGATCTCGACCTTCCATACGGGAAGCATGTGCTTTACCGATTCGGACATCGCGTCCACTCGGCAACACTATAAAGCCATCATTAGTACACACAAGTGACAAGATAGACGTCCATGCTTATATGACCTTTGATGGTGCTAGGGATGCAAGTAAAACCCCATTAAAGAAACAAATAAACAATGCAACACAGCAGCAAGCATAATTGATAAAAACCCTGGAGGCTGGTTAGCTCGGTGTCAGGATAATTTGACTGAGTGGGATATCAGGTCATGGTGCCGGCGGCCTGATTTCCCAGTGGGGCAGCACTATAAAATCGCCATGAGTACATACTGTCACAAGTCGGTACCCATCCTGATATGATGCTAGGACATAAAACAACAACAAACAACAAAACTGTTTGTGTGTGAAACCCACGTCTCTTTTACTATTGATTTTATTTATCATATACCACTGTTTGTAACACGTCAATTTTTGTAGATACGTTCTATTTGCTGTCGGATTTTGTAGAAGTACTAGCAAACACACACAAATAAAGATGACCCTAGAAGTGCACAAGACTGACCTAAAAGTTGCACAGTTCGATGGTTTTGAATTTTGATCATCTTTGTGAGATAAATAAACTAAATTGATTGCTATAATCTATGCTATTTTAGTTTGAAGTAACTTCTATTTTAAATGGAAAAGTTATGAGATATTTTAAATTCAAACATGTAAGATTAGTTTTGGCAAGCACACCAACAAATATCTGACACCATATGATTCAACAGTAACAGGTTCTATTAAATTGCCTCGGTATTCATTTCTATGTGGAAACAAATGCTTAATAAGTGCATCGATATCTAAGTTAAATATTGATTGTTGTAGTTTTACTCCTTGCAGAATCTAACGTCATATCGGGACGGGTAAGTTAGATATGTAGAATCAAATCTATGTAATTATTTTGGTTTTGAAAATGTGATGATTCAACGGACTCTGCAGCCTTACCCACCGTTTCCTTTTGTAGGATGGCATGAACCCCCCCCCCCCACCCCTCCCCCCACACACACCTTACCTCTACCCGCCCACGTCCACCTGATAGTGAGTGACCCACGTGACCACTGACGTCGTCACATGGTCTCAATTACAAGCACCCTCAAACCTCGGGAATGGCCACTTAACTGGCCAAAACCCAACCAACTGTAAATAAATCAGGTGAATAAAACCCACACAGACCTAACGATGACGCGGGGAGTGGGACCTAGCTCAGGGGGTAGAGTGTCCACCTGTGAAGGTGTTGATCATCCTATCGATCCTGCTCAGTTGACACATTTGCAGTTTGGGCTATTTTCCATTCCAACCAGTGGTCCACAACTGGTTCATCTATGTGCTGTCCTGTCTGTGGGAAAGTGCATATAAAAGACCTCTTGGTGCTTATCGGAAAGAGTAGCCTATGTGGTAGCAGCAGGTTTCCTCCAAAGAAATATGTCAGAATGACCATATGTTTGACGTCCAATAGCCGATGATAAAAATCAATGCAAATAAAACAAACTTTTTCAAAGTGAAGTAAGTCAGTTCATAATGATTAATCTATATATTTATTTGAAAAAATTAAATGAACTTCAAGGATAATCTTTGGCAAAAATAATAATTATAAAAGAGAAATCGTCCTGGTGTATCGTTTGGAAATTACATGAAATGACCTTCCCAAAACTGCCTCAAGTAGCTGGTGATCAAGCCTCATGTTATTTTAATGTTACGGCCCACCAGCGGGACACCCAATGGAAGGTAACCATGCCAAAAGTAGCCAGATATCACACAACAGAGCTATGTACAATCCTATGATATGTAAATAGGAGTAGGCTAGTCTAGTAGTAAGAGTAGATTGCAAGAAAATTTAACAAAACTAACATAGGCTACTAACCATACCAACCAACTATCTATCTGCTACTGAAATGCAGGCAATCAAATACCTTATCAGCAGCTACTGTGTGATAAGATAACACCAACACTACAGCTGGCCAGCATTGGAAACAAGCCTAAATACCCAGGCTTATATGCTATGGACAGTATAAATACAGCCTAAAAAAAGAGAGAAAAAGTTTGTATGTTTATTCCGTAAACGCTTCCTCACTCCAGAGGACGGGAGAAAAAGGGCTACCCCCTTCACAGGGTGTTGTTGAGTCTCTTCAGGGATGAAAATAGCCTCGAAGCAAAAACCGCGGAAATCAAGCCGATATTATTACACCTACGGCGAATTTTCGCGAAAACGCGGGTTTTCCCTGTTAATGGAATCAGGGGTAAATGTCGGAAGTCATGTTTCAACTATCCCTTTTTATGACTGTCACTGTAATATCGTCCATATCTAACACGTTCTTGCTTGGGGTTTCTGTTCTACCAACGTCTAATGTGATATAAGAACGGTATTCGAACCCAATTGTTGTCATATACGTCCCGATTCCTTGGCATTTTGTTTATCGTTTATCGGTAAACAACACAGAAATCGCGGAGATCTTTCATCCCTGGTCTCTAATGCTCTACCCAAGAGCGGACGCGGTGGCCGAATCGGTAGAGCGCAGGCTTCCTATGTGGAAGGTCGGGAGTTTGAAACCCAGTCGAATCAAACCAATGACTTACACATTGGATGCTTGTCGCCACAGACCCTGGTGCTCTGCATTATTAGGATAGGGCAAGGACTGGTTGGCTCAGTATCAGGATAATGTGACAGTGGGATATCATGGCATGGTGCCAATGGCCTGGTCTCCTAATGGGGCAGCACTATAAAGTAGATATGAGTGTCAACTGTCACAAGTCGGTACCCGTGCTGATATGACCTCGAATGCTGCAAGGATGTAAACCCCAAACAAACAAAGAAACAAAGCTATACCCAAGATCTCTATTATGGCTTGCTGTTGTTTGTTTGTTGTTGTTTTACGTCCTAGCCGCACCTACGGTCATATCAGGACGGGTACCGACTTGTGACAGTGCACACTCATGGCGACTTTATAGTGCTGCCCCACTGGGAAATCAGGCCGCTGGCACCATGACCCGATATCCCACTCAGTCACATTATCCTGACGCTCTATGGATTAGGCCACCGCGCCCGGTATTGTGGCTTGCAGTTGATCTGCTTGATTGATTGATGGTGATGGATTGATTGATGCCAGAAAGAATGGTCATATCCAATGTAAGGGAGGGATGCTATTTAGTTGTCTGTATGATTGATGGGTGACCTAGCAGCAGGTCAGCAGGCCATGTCATATTCAATATAATACTCATAATTTTTATTTAATTGATTGATCACCGGGCGTGGTAGCTCCTATCGGTAGAGTGTGGGCCTCACATGCGAAAGCTTGAGAGTTCTGTTCCCGGTCGAGTCAAACCAATGATGTATCAAATTCATACTTGTCGCTTCCTAGCCTGGCGCTCGGCATTAATAGGATAGGGCAAGGACTGATTCACTCAGTGTCAGGATAATGTGACTGAGTGGGATATCGGGGCATGGAGACGGCGGCCTGATTTTCCCAGTCGGGCAGCACTATATAGCCGCCCTGAGTGTGCACTGTCACAGGTCCGTACCCGTCCCGATGTGACCTTAGATGTTGCCAGGAAGTAAAACTCCAACAACAAACTATTCCACATTTTACCGTGTGGCCATTTTAATTTTAACACTGTAGCCATTCTATTTTAACACTGCGACTATGCCAGTTTTAACATTTAGAATCTAAATTAAATGTTGCCAGGACGTGAAACTCCCAACAACCAAACCAACTATTGTCTTGTGACTTCAATCGGAACTAGTGCCATTCGGATGCGCAGAATGCAGCGCTATATCAAAGGACCACGTTAATCTATGGCAGACTCACACATGTGACGGGCGTGCACGCGCACATCACTTGTTAGCAACCACAGATGTTGCTAAGAGGTAAAACCCCCATACCAATCAATATCCCACCAGCACATGCTGCGTTCCTATTGGCTGGTTTGTTTGTTTCTTGTTGTTTTATGTCCTAGCAACATCTAAGATCATACCAGGACAGTTACCGACTTGTGACAGTACACACTCATGGCGACTTTAAAGTGCTGCCCAACTGGGAGACCAGGCTGCCAGCACCATGACCTGATATCCCACTCAGTCACATTATCCTGACACTGAACCAACCATTCCTTGCCCTATCCTAATAATGCCGAGCAACTGGCTACGAAGCGACAAGTAAACATTTTTAAGTCATTGCTTTGACTCGACCCGGATTCGAACCCACTAACTCATGTATTCGGATCTCCCGATCTCCGAAAACAGGAGACGGATGCTCTCCTCATTCGGCCATCCCGTCTGGTCCTATTGGCTGATGACACGCAAGACGCAGGAAGGGCGAACCATTGCCTCTCTCCCAATTTCCGGTATGTTCCACTCGGTAGCGAATTGGCAGATGTTCAAGGTCAAGGTCAAGCTAACTGTTCGTGACCTCACTGTGACCTCCGCATGTCTGACTGCAGCACTGGCTGAGTGACGGAACAATGATTGCACCTGGCTCTTGGGTTTGTTCGAGCAAAGTTAAATACGCGTTCGCGTAAAGTTGCCTAGTCCGATGGTTTTGTGTTTCGGTCATTTTGTGAGATATATATATTAGGTTGATCGTTATAATGTACATTTCTTTAGATTTTGGTGGCTTATTTTAAATGGCTGATTTTTCAGATATTTGAAGTGCAACCATGTAAAATTTATTTTGGCATCCATGCCAAAACTCTGACACGATAGGGTTCTGCAGTAACGGGTTATATTAGATTGCCTCAGTATTCCCCATCTATGGTGTGACAAATGTTTCATAAGTGGACCGGTATTTAAGTTAGATATGTTGAATCAAATCTAGATAATTGTTTTGGTTTTTAAAATTTGATGTTTTCATCGGACTACGCAGCTTTAATTTTTAAAGGGCACGGTAAATGACCTAAATATGCTTACTTATTCACATAGACAGGTGGGTGTGGATAGGGTGATGACATCATGTAGCCTAGGTGGTGTAGTGGTTAGCACACTAGTCTGGAATGCAAGAGTTGTGGGTTCGATTCCTGCTCTGGGCCCAATATTTCCGATTTTCATCGCTCCCCACTACACTGGTTGCTGAGACCTGCTGGGTCCTGTAAAAGCTATATGATGCATGAGTAGACTTGCATGGTTGTTGAACCTATTCTGTGATTGTTTATGTAAATGCATAGCCTGTGTGTATCTAATTGTAAGTATTAAACAACTTATGGAAGAAAACCATTAAAAGACTTACAATTCCAGGGGGGGCGAGTGTAGCGGTCTGCACTGACCTCTCAGGCAATGAGCCGCATAGACAGGTGGGCATGGGTAGGGAGATGACATCAGGGAACCTAGCTGGTGTAATGGTTAGCACACTGGCCTGCAATGCAAGAGATGTGGGTTCGATTCCTGCTCTAGGCGAAATATTTCCCATTTTCATCACGCCACATGACATTATCAAATATGAGTTGGCATAATTTGTTTAGCTTTTTTGTTGTTGGTACATTAGTTTGGTATGTAGGTATTGCAGGTATAGCAATACCTCAGGGAGTTTGACGCCCCTGCCCTGCAGAGTTGTAAAACACTGGCTTGTGGTACAGGTTCTTGACAGAACCGAAGGCTAAGGGAGCAAACCCTAAACAGAAAACCATGTCACTGTGGCAGCATTAAGGGAGGTTGATGTATGGAACTCCCAACATCTCCTGACCAGCCACTGCAGGGACAAATAGTTTTGCGCCTATCTTGACATGTTCTTGCCGGTGTGAAACCTCTATTTGCTCCCCAAGAGAGTGCCGCTGGTAACTTGCAAAAGCCAGCAGCACTTCAACACTTTTGCAGGCAGCTTTCATGAAATGTAACCATCAAGAAAAACCTGAAGCTGAGAGATATTAAGACCAACTCATGGACGCAAGTCTCACAGCAGAGAGCTAAATGGAGAGCGGCAGTCAAGTAATGAAAGCAGTCTTTGTCGCATCGCGACCGACAGCATGATGATGATGATGACATTAGTTGTTTAAGCAGTGGAAATTTCAATCATGGACGATTGGTCTTCCTCATTTCCCTGATTCTTGCCCTATCCTAATAATACCAGGCGCCTGGCTAGGAAGCGACGAATATCAATTTTTAAGTCATTGGTTTCACTCGACCAGGGTTCAAACCCATGATCCCATGATCTACCAACGGACGGACGCTCAACTCATTCGGCCATCCCGTCTGGTGAAACAATTTATTTAAATCTCGGGTCCAATCACGGTCTGAGAATATCTCTGGGGAAGATATGGATATTAGTGTCATTCAGAACAGGGCCGGTGGCCGAATCGTGCAGTGTAGGCCTCGCGTGCGGGAGATCGGGAGTTCGGTTCCCAGTCGAGTCAAACCAATGACTTACACATTGATATTTGTCGCTTCCTAGCCTGGTACTCGGCATTAATAGGGTAGGGCAAGGACTGGTTGGCTTAGTGTCAGCATAATGTCACTGAGTGGGATATCGGGTCATGGTGCTGGCGGTTTGAATTCCCAGTGGGGCAGCACTATAAAGTCACCAAGTCAGCACCCGTCCTGATTATGATCTTAGATGTTGCGATGGCGTAAATCTCCAACAACAAATATCATCTACAAGACCTTTTCCCCACATGTCCTGCGCCGTTAACTCCAAATGTTCTTCCAGTGGTATCAGAGGTCTGGTTGTGGTGGAAATCCTCTACAAGACCGTTTGCCCACGTTGCATGCTTCGCAGTGAACTGCTACCAAGGCAACGTTACTTCTAACCCATTTACATCAAAGCATTTTTTGGTGGTGGAAATCCTCTATTCATGGCTGGTAAATCGTGGGATTCAAATCCACGGATTTGAACCCCCTATAAAGTCCATGTCTGGAATCTGTTGTTGTGTAGGCAGGCTATGGTGAAATCAATACAGGCAAAAAGAGAAAGGAAGAGTATAAAGAGTGAAAGAAGAGAGAGAGTCAAGCCCTCAGGTTTATTATTTATAGTGGTACATGGATCCAGTATGGCATATCACCTGACCGTTTTCTCCAATGAGAATCAAGCATCTACAGCTCAACCAATGAACATCAAGCATTCCTGTGTCCCTATCGTTACAGTGATCTGCCCACCACCACCAAGAGGCATAGCCCCTTTGGTCACCACCTGCCCTGAATGAGTATGTGGTGATCCCTGACTAACAGAAGGCGGCGGAGGGGGTAGTGAGTAGAGCTCCAAGTGCCCCTTACACACTATCCTACTAGCACCACAATGTCTATTTACAATGATTAAAGTACCACCAGCAACTACATATACACATTCATGCACCTCGCCCTATATACCTTTTTCATAAGTAGAACATTTGCATTCCCCCACCAATGCGTTTTATCGAAATATTTTACACCTGGTCACCATGAATCACCATGAGTGCGCACTGTCACAAGTGAGTACCCATCCTGATATTACCTTAGATGTTGCCAGGACGTAAAACCCCAACAACCAAATCAGAAGTTTGGATGGTTGTGGAGATCCTCTACGAGACCTTTTCCCCACACTGAATTCCTACCAAGACAACATTCCTTCTAACACCACTGACATCAAAGCATTTTTTTGGTGTGGAAATCGTCTATTCATGGCTGGTAGATAGATCTTGGGTTTAGAATCCACCGGTTCGAATCCTGGTCGAGTCAAACAAATGCCTTAAAAGTTGCCAGGAGGGTAAACCTCCAACAAGCAAACGACCAACCAAAACAACATTGCTTCTCCCAACTGATCTCAGAGCATTGTTTGGTCGTGGAAATCCTCTATTCATGGCACACAATGGATCGTTCATAGACCAATGGCGGCTCTAGATGAAACTGTGTCGCCGAGCTGAGATCGAGGCTCCTCTATGTTTTGTTTGTTTGTTGTTTTACGTCCTAGCAACATCTAAGGTCATATCACAACGAGCACCAACTTGGGACAGTGCGCACTCATGGTGCCTTTATAGTTCTGCCCCACTGGAAGACTAGGCCACCAGCACCATGACCTGATATCCCACTCAGTCACATTATCCTGACACTGAGCTAAACCAGTCCTTGCCCTATCCTAATAATGCCAAGTGCCAGGCTAGGAAGCGACAAGTGTCAATTTTTAAGTCATTGGTTTGACTTCACCAGGGTTCGACCACACAAACCTGTGCGTCCAAATCCCCCGATCTCCCAATACAGGAGGCGGACGCTCAACACATTCGGCCATCCTGTCTCGTCGAGGCTCCTGTATGCTAATTGGATCAGCAGTAGAAGCTGGTTAAGCTGGATTTAGGGGCTTCGCACCGAGGTCTGTTCCTAAATACTGATCCACGCAGGGAACGCCGGTGAGAAGGCGCACATTTACTAATTAGGAGCCTCCCGGGCTCGTCTCCGTGTTAGGCAGCTCAGGTGGCCGCGTTGTACAAACAAATCGGCCATGTTTTGTTTATGGTTGGTTGGTAAAGAAGTGACACTGGTAGTGGTAGTGACTCATGAAGCTGCTACGCTGGTAATGTAACTAACTTCCCGGCGGCAGAGCGTGGGCCTCGCGTGCAGAAGGTCGAGAGTTCGGTTCCTGGTCGAGTCAAACCAATGACTTTAAACTTGATACTTGTCGATTCCTAGCCTGGCGCTTGGCATTATTAGGATTATTAGTTGACTAAGTGCCAACCAGTCCTTGACACTGAGCCAAGGACTGGTTGGCTCATTGTCAGGATAATGTGATTGAGTGGGATATCGGGTCATGGTGCCAGCGGCCTGATTTCCCAGTTGGGCAGCACTATAAAAGTCGCCATGAGTGCAGACTGTCACAAGTCGGTGCCCGTCCTGATATGACCTTAGATGTTGCTAGGATGTGAAACAAAAACAAACAATGTAAGTTCCATTTGTTTGATGTTTGTTTTTTGTGGGTGTTTTACATCCTTGCAACATCTAAGATCATATCAGGGTGTGTACCGATTTGTGATAGGATGCACTCATGACGACTTTATAGTGCTGTACCACTGGGAGACTAGGCCATCAGCACCATGACCTGATTGATATCCCACTCAGTCACATTATCCTGACCATGAGCCAACCAATCCTTGCCCTATCCTAATAATGCCGAGCGCCTGGCTAGGAAGAAACAAGTATAAATTTGTACATCATTAGTTTGTATCACGGTTTGAACCAAAGGGTTCGAATCCCACAATCTACCAAAACGGGAGATGGACGCTCAACTCATTCGGCCATCCCCGTCTGGTTCACTTGGTTTATGGAACTATGGTCCGTCCTGATGTGACCTAAGATGTTCCTAGAACGTATGTGTCCACTCAGTCAGTTATAGCTAATAGGAGCTATATAATTCAAAGGCATTCTAGTTATGCTTGCAATTGTTGCGCTAATATTCTCAAATTTTCCCATGTGAGGTAAATTTGAAGGGATTTTTGTTCTAGTTCTGCCTACAATTATTACATTAATATTCTCACATTATCCCATGTCAGATGAATGCGAAGGAACTTTTGTTCTAGTTCTGCCTATAATTATTACATTAATATTTTCATATTATCTCATGTCAGATTAATTTGAAGGGATTTTTGTTCTAGTTCTGCCTACAATCATTACATTAATATTTTCATATTATCCCATGTCAGATTAATTTGAAGGGAGTGTTGTTCTAGTTCTGCCTACAATTATTGCAATAATATTCTCACATTATCACATGTCAGATGAATTTGAAGGGTATTTTGTTCCTGCTCTGCCTACAATTATTAAATTCATATTTTCACATTTTCACATGTCAGATGAATTTGAAGGGATTTTTTTCTAGTTCTGCCTACAATCATTACATTTATATTTTCATATTATCCCATGTCAGATTAATTTGAATGGATTTTTGTTCTAGTTCTGTCAACTATTATTACATTAATATTATCATATTATCACATGTCACATGAATTTGAAGGTTTTTTTGTTCTAGTTCTGCCTACAATCATTACATTAATATTTTCATATTATCCCATGTCAGATTAATTTGAACGGATTTTTGTTCTAGTTCTGCCAACTATTATAACATTAATATTCTCATATTATCCCATGTCAGATGAATTTGAAGGGATTTTTGTTCTAGTTCTGCCTACAATTATTATATTAATATTTTCAAATTTTCCCATGTCAGATTAATTTGAACACATTTTTGTTCTAGTTCTGCCTACAATAATTACATTAATATTCTCATATTGTCTCATGCCAGATGAATTTGAAGGGATTTTTGTTCTAGTTCTATGTACAATCATTACATTAATATTTTCACATTTTCCCATGTCAGATGAATTTGAAGGGACTTTTTTTCTAGTTCTGCCTACAATTATTACATTAATATTCTCACATTTTCCCATGTCAGATGAATTTGAAGGGGTTTTTGTTCTAGTTCTGCATACAATCATTACATTAATATTTTCATATTATCCCATGTCAGACTAATTTGAACGGATTTTTGTTCTAGTTCTGCCTACAATATTTACATTAATATTCTCATATTGTCCCATGTCAGATGAATTTGAAGGGACTTTTGTTCCAGTTCTGCGTACAATCATTACATTAATATTTTCACATTTTCCCATGTCAGATGAATTTGAAGGGGTTTTTGTTCTAGTTCTGCATACAATCATTACATAAATATTTTCATATTATCCATGTCAGTCTAATTTGAACGGATTTTTGTTCTAGTTCTGCCTACAATATTTACATTAATATTCTCATATTGTCCCATGTCAGATGAATTTGAAGGGACTTTTGTTCCAGTTCTGCGTACAATCATTACATTAATATTTTCACATTTTCCCATGTCAGATGAATTTGAGGCGGTTTTTGTTCTAGTTCTGCATACAATCATTACATTAATATTTTCATATTATCCCATGTCAGTCTAATTTGAACGGATTTTTGTTCTAGTTCTGCCTACAATATTTACATTAATATTCTCATATTGTCCCATGTCAGATGAATTTGAAGGGACTTTTGTTCCAGTTCTGCGTACAATCATTACATTAATATTTTCACATTTTCCCATGTCAGATGAATTTGAGGCGGTTTTTGTTCTAGCTCTGCATACAATCATTACATTAATATTTTCATATTATCCCATGTCAGTCTAATTTGAACGGATTTTTGTTCTAGTTCTGCCTACAATATTTACATTAATATTCTCATATTGTCCCATGTCAGATGAATTTGAAGGGACTTTTGTTCCAGTTCTGCGTACAATCATTACATTAATATTTTCACATTTTCCCATGTCAGATGAATTTGAAGGGGTTTTTGTTCTAGTTCTGCCTAGAATCATTAGATTAATATTTACCACTTTTCCCATCTCAGATGAATTTGAAGGGGTTTTTGTTCTAGTTCTGCCTAGAATCATTAGATTAATATTTACCGCTTTTCCCATCTCAGATGAATTTGAGGCGATTTTTGTTCTAGTTCTGGCTACAATTAGTACATAACCAATCTCACATTCCTCCTCATGACATAAATGTCTATAATTGTTTTCATTACTTTCTGCCTTCATTTGTATCAAAAGTTGCATACTCTGATAAAAGCGGACCAGGCGGAATGGCCAAACGAGTTGAGTGTCCATCTCCCCTTTTGGTAGTTCATGGGATTCGAACACGCAGGTTCGAACCTTGGTCGAGTCAAACCGATGACATTAAAATTGATACTTGTCACTTCCTAGCCAGGCACTCGGCATTATTAGGGAAGGGCAAGAACTGGTTGGGTCAGTGTCAGGATAATGTGACTGAGTGGAATATCAGGTCATGGTGCTGGCAGCCTGGTCCCCCAGTCGGGCAGCACTATAAAGTCACCATATCACAAGTCAGTCAGTATCCATCCTGATATGACCTTAGGTGTTGCCTGGACGTAAAACTCCAAAAACCAACTGATGAAAGCATAACATTCAAAACAATGGGAATGTATAGTCCTGCCATAATGGGAGACCGAATTGCCAGTAGCATGACCCGATATCCTACTCAGTCGTATTATCCTGACACTGAGCAGACCACTCCTTGCCATATCCTATTAAAGTTGAGCACCCAGAAAGGTAGCAACAAGTATTCACTTTATAAAGGCCCTGTCACACGATGACATAACGACGTCAGCGTAGGGAGAACGTGAAAAACGTCAAACTTCTTGGCGTAGTATGCAAATTTGGGCACAAGTTGAATGTGGATGCAGCATAGTTGACGAGAGCGTAACATCGGTAAAGCATAGTGATAGCATCATTCAACAAGAGAGGACAACGTAGTTACGCTCACGGAACATTATGTATGTTATTCCATCGCCAGAACTACGTTGTGTTACATTACGTGACATTATATATGTCATGACACGGTGGCGAAATGCTGAATGTACATTGGACGTATGTTTGGCATACGTTGGACGTACGTTCGGCATACGTTCTCCTGATGTTCCCATTACGCCACGTGGACATTTCCACCGGCTTTAATGTGGGTCAATGTAGCGGAACGGAGTGGAACGTAGTGAGCAGCATTTGACTAACGTCCGTCTAACGTCATTGACATTCGCCAAACGTGTACAGAACATACGCCGAACGTAAACCCTTACGTTCGAGTTACATCGAAAGTTTTGAACAGGTTGAAAACCTTGACGCGTGCCGACGTAACATGATGTAACGTGACGTAGCTCGACGTCAGTCTAACGTCATTCTGACATAATCATAACGTAACCCAACATACGTCAACGTAATAACGAAACGTGAGCACGTCAGGCTTACATTGGCGCGTTATGTCGTAGTGTGACAGGGCTATTAGTCATTGCAATAGAGCACCTCGTGGTTATTTGTTTGTTGTGGTTTTGCATCCTAGCAACACCTCAGGTCATATCAGGAAAGATACCGACTTGAAAAAATTATGCACCCATGACAACTTTATAGTGCTGCCACACCGGGACACCTGGCACCATGACCTGATATCCTACGCAGACACATTATCCTGATACTGCGCAAACCAGTCCTTGCTCTATTCTAGTAATGCCGGGCACCAGGATAGGTAGCGAGAAGTATACATTTTGAAAGTCATTGGTTTGACTCGGTTAGAGTTTGGTAACCCATCCTGATATGATCCTCCACACCTTCAGACATCCACATATCCACACTTCCACACCTCTCTACACCTCCACCTCCAAACATCCACACCTCGAAACATGTATATCCCCTCACATTCAAACTTCCACACCACACCTCCGGAACTCCCCACCTACACACCTCCACACCTCCACACCACCACACCTCCACACCTCCACACCACCACAGCTCCACATCTCAATACCTCTACACCTCCACACCTCCTCACCTCCTCATCTTCAATCGTCCACACCTCTCTACACCTCGGGACATCCACAGCTCCACATCTCCACACTTCCACACCACCACACTTCCACACCACCACACCTGCACCCCTCCACCCCTCCACACCTCCACACCTCCACACCACCACCCCTCCACACCTCCACCCCTCCACACCTCCACACCTCCACACTTACACACCTCCACACCTCCACACCTCCACACCTCCTCACCTCCACACCTCCTCACCTCCTCATCTTCAACCCTCCACACCTCTCTACACCTCCGGACATCCACACTTCCAAAATTCCACACCTCCACGCTCCACACCTCCACACATGGATACCCCCACAGCTTCAAACTTTCACCCCTCCAAACTTCCACCACTCCACATCTTCATCCCTCCACACCCCACCCCTCCACATCTCCACACCTCCAAAGCCCCCACCACTCACACCAGCACACATCCACACCACCACACCTTCACACCACCACACATCCACACCACCACCCCGCCACACCACCACACCTCCACCCTTCCACACCACCACACCACCACACCTCCACACCTCCAAACCACCACACCTCCACACCACCACACCTCCACACCACACCACCTCCACACCACCACACCTCCACACCTCAACACCTCCATACCACTACACCTCCAATCCACAACACATCTACACCACCACGCTTCCACACTTCCAAACCTCCACACCACCACACCACCACACCACCACACATCCAAACCTGTAGTAGTCTGTACATGATCTCCACTGCCATACGATGGCAGCAGCGACTGCTCCATCACCGTTGCAGTTTACTGTGGTAGGTGGCAGTACAGTAACCGCCAGGCAGCGCTGCGTCAGGGCTGCCATCTACTGTGTGCGGCTAGCGTAACCTCCCCCCCCCCCCGCAACCCCCAAGGAAGTTAACATGGGACATGGTGGGTCAGGGGGTGGACACTTGATCGTGGGCGCCGCCATGACACCGCCCACCGACCCCTTCAGACAATTACTTGGAAGAATCGATCAATAACTAAATAAACAAAATAAAAAATGTATAGATACATAGATAGATAATAAATTAATACATAAATAATAAATTAATTAAGAGAGAAATAAATATATCAATCAATAGTAAACCACTGAATTAATGAATTAATAAATAATAAAGAAATAAAATAATAAAGAAATACATTATAAATACATAATAAATACATAATACATACATAATAAATACATAATAAATACGTAATAAATACATAATAAATACATAATAAATACATAAATAACACATGCATGAATACATAATAAATACATAATAAATACATAATAAATACATAATAAATACATACATAATAAATAAATAAACACATGAATGAATAAATAATGAATCGTGAATGAATAAATAAATAAATAATAAAATAATGAATAAATAATGAATAAACAAATAAATCAGAAAGAAAGAAATTATGAATAAATAAAATAATATATAAATAAATAATGAATAATAGATAAATAAATAAATAAATAATAAATAAATAAATAAAGCGATGTTGACGCGCATCACAACGCAGAAATTAAAATGAACTTGGCGATAGTTGGATGATAGGGTCTCCGCCTCCCCCCCCCCCCCCAGCCCCCGCCCCCTTCACTCACCTCCCACTCCCTAACTCAACCCTCTGACCCACCCAGTCACCCCCACCCCCACCCCCACCTCCCCCATCCCCACCACGCCCGTTTCACAACCTCCCCACGCGCCTGGTTTTTAACCACGAGTCATGTGACTTCCGCCCATTCCGCATCCCATAATAATGTCGCGCTTCGCGGAGTAGGGTGAGAAGGGATTTGGGCTTACTGGTGATGATGGTGGTGGTGGTGGTTGGTTGGTTTGTTGGAGTTGCACGTCCTGGCAACATCTAAGGTCAGATTCGGGGGGTATCGACTTGTGACAGTGGTCACCCATGGCAACTTTATAGTGCTGCCCCACTGGGAGACTAGGCCGCCAGCACCATGACCTGATATCCCACTCAGTCGCATTATCCTGACACTGAACCAACAAGTCCTTGCCCTATCCTAATAATGCCAAGCGCCTGGCTGGGAAGCGACAAGCATAAAATGTTAAGTCATTGGTTTAACTCGACCTGCGTTCGAACCCATGGGTTCGAATCCCACGATCTACCAAAACGGGAGTCGGAAGCTCAACTCATTCGGTCATCCCGTCTGGTCTAGGTGGGTGGTGGTGATGGCGGAGCTGGTGGTGGTGGGTGGGCGCGGGGCGGGGGTGGTGGGTAGTGGGGATGGTGGATGCGGTGGAGGTTAGGGGACGGATGGGGGTTGAGTTTATGATGACATGTCCCAGATCTCGTGCAACCTCAGGCACACAATAATCCCCAACACCCCCACATCCCCACACCCACACCCATACCCCCCACACCCACCCACTTCTTCCACTTCCCTGGTCCTGATTCACGGCTGTTTGGCTCAATAAATAAAAGGATGGGAGGGGAGAGAGAGGGGGGGGGGAGGGAAAATACATGGGAGGGGGCAATCCAGAAAAAAACCCACCAAAGCCCAGGAGAATGAAGACGGAGCCTGAAGGAAAGGTGAGTGAGGTGGGTGGGTGGTTGGGTGGGTGAATG
Source organism: Branchipolynoe longqiensis (assembly GCA_030323885.1). Taxonomy (NCBI): domain Eukaryota; kingdom Metazoa; phylum Annelida; class Polychaeta; order Phyllodocida; family Polynoidae; genus Branchipolynoe; species Branchipolynoe longqiensis. The sequence goes on along the minus strand of CM059200.1, from coordinate 54,553,160 downwards.
GATAGAAGGGTGGGTGGGAGAGTGGGTGGATGGGAGCGTGGGTGGATGGGTAGAAGCGTGGGTGGTACAGTGCGAGGGTGGGTAGAAGAGTGGATGAGTGGTGGTTAAAGTTTAATGGTTAACGGTTAAAGTTGCAAAGTTGAAAGTTGGAGGTTGAAAGTCAGCATCAGTGCCCACGGTCACAATAGACGGGTCAATATATGACTAATAATGGCCTTACCCCCACACAAATTGCAACAAATTGTTCTATTGTTTTAAATGCATTGGGGGGGGGGGGGGTGCGGGTCATACTCTACCCCATAACAAAAAGTCTTCAAAAATCCGATCACGGGAAGGGGGTTAATTAGCATGAATTCAAAATTGGTAAACGTCTTGATTATGACCACAGATGTTGCTAGGATATAAAACCCCTGAAACCAAACGTTCATTTCATTCTTTACCATTTCATACCAGTCATATTAATGTTTTGCTCAGTACAGTCTATCTTTATTGGTATAGATTTGCTTATGCCTCGGTCACAAATGCGTTACGGCATGCTTACGGTGTGCTTGCGTCGACCATAAGTCGCCGCATCAGCCAGACCATATGGTGATCGTACGGTGGGTTATGGTCACCATGCAGTTTTTTGCTTGCCGCAAGTGTTGCATTTTTTTGTATGTTGGTGTTATGTTAACTTTGAAAAATTGTGATGCCACAGGCCGCAATCATGGCAATCCAGACTCCACAACACTGCACGATCACCTTTGTTTATTTTAATAAAAAAAGGTTGTAAAACCTCAAATGAACATCAATATGGTACAACATTCATGTTTGTGTCATGAATAGTAAGAAAGTTATTAACTTTTTTGTATATTAAATACGTGTATATATTCAACACAAACCGTACGATTTGTGAAGAGATAAACCGCAGACCGTAACGCCATAACATTTGCATAAACCGCAAGACACACGGCAGACCGCAGCACCATACGGCGCCCACAGCATTTGTGACCTAAGCATTAATGTGTACTGCATTTATTGTTAGGGATTGAAGACAATGACAATGTGCCAGAGGAATAAATCCACTTGAAGAAAAAGAAATTATTGTTGGGTCAAAGACCACCACAAATAACTTCTACTTATCGGAGGCTATAATCACAGTAAACACCCTACTCCGCACTATAAACTTGGCATGAGTGCGCACTGTCACAAGTCGGTACCCATCCTCATCTGACCCTAGATGTTGCTAGGACGTAAAACATTAGGACTGTCATTATTGCGGGGGGACAAACCCCACCCACCACAGGAATGGCAGCCAATCACAACTCTCACACAGGCACACTCCCACTGGCCCACCGCTCTTCTGCTCAGCCAATCACACTCCACCTCAGACTTACGCTCTTCCTCACGCACTGACCCACTCTCCTCAGTGAGTTTATTCTGGATTGTCTAGCTCGCCTCATCTTTTCGCTACCCACCCACCCACAATCCCACTTGATTAGTTGAAACAAAAACATCAAATCAAACAAAAATATAGCGACTAACTATTATATCCTGTAAAGCGGTAACACCTATAAGGTATAGGTAAAACAAAGATTCCTGAGTAGTCACCTTGATTCGCGAATCCTGTCATCTGTTTCATTTACATTTCTCGTGTGTGACTTCATCCCTCTGCCAGACACCCTCATTGGTTCAACAATTCTTGAACAAGCAATGAGTGGTCTGCGCGTCGATGATCTCACTGACCTGTGGATAGGAATAAAATGATGTTTTGTCTCCAACTCTGCTTTCCTGTTCTCTCTGCCCATGACATCAATGACCTACAAGTGTGTTTGGGTGTCGGTGTTTCATGGCTTAGCATCATCAAAGGTCATATCAGGCTGCTTACTGACTTGTGACAGTGTGCACTCATGAGCCCCGTCCTGATATGACCTTAGATGTTGCTAGGACGTAAAACAACAATAAACAAACAACAAGCACTCAGGGCAACTTTATAGTGCTACCTCACTTGGAGAGCAAGCCACCAGCACGATGACCTATTAACCTACACAGTCACATTAGGCTGATACTGGGCAAACCAATCCTTGCCCTGTCCTATTAATGCTGAGCGCCAAGCTAGGTAGCGACAAATATCAATTGTATAAGTCATTGGTTTATCTCGGGGGAGCGGGACGTAGCTCAGGCAGAAGCATTGTCCACCTGTGAAGTTGTCGGTCATCTTATCGATCCTGCTCAGTGGACCCATTTGCAGTCTGGGCTATTTTCCATTCCAACCAGTGGTCCACAACTGGTTCATCAAAGGCTGTTGTATGTGCTGTGGTGTACTGTCCGTGGGAAAATGCATATAAAAGACCCCTTGCTGCTCACCGGAAAGAATAGCCTATGTGGCAGCAGCGGGTTTCCTCCAAAGAAATATGTCAGAATTATCATATGTTTGGTGTCCAATAGCCGATGATGAACATCAATGCGCTCTGGAGGCATCATTAAATATAACTAATCTTTTTGTTCGACTCGGCTAACATTCGAACTCCCGACCTTCCGCATGGGAATCCTGCGCTCTTCCGATTAAGCCACCACATCCGGTCTCTGTAAGTTATATCCCATAATAACCCCCACATCCACTAAAGGAACCACCCCATATAGAGCTGGGCTTTGTTGGCTCGAACTGAACAGCTTCGGCTCTATGGCATAGGATGTTGGGGGTTGAGGTGGTGGGTGGGGGTGTCGGGGGGTGGAGAGGAGGAAAGACGAATGTGCCTGTGGGGTAGGCATTCGGGTGAGAGGCGTTGTAATGGGTTCGGGTGATGCAGTGGGGATAATAGATTGTGTAACTGCAATGTCTGCAGTATGGAACTAGCCTCATTCCAAGTACTGTATTGTCTCAAGTTAGCGCACCCCACAGGAATAGTGTAGTAGTATGCACTGACCTCTCAGGCAAGGACCCGCATAGACAGGTAGGCGTGGGTAGTGTGGTGATATTAGGGAGCCTAGGTGGTGTAATGGTTAGCACACTGGCCTGGAATGCAAAGAGATGTGGGTTTGAGTCCGGCTCTAAGCCCATTTTCATCACACTCCATGACACTGGTTCACATGACCAGGATCCTGTACAAGCTACATGCTGTATGGAAGTTGAACCTACCCGGTGTATGTATAGGTAAGTGCATTGCCAGTATGTATGTAATTGTAACTTGTAAGCATTGAGAGACTTACAATTCCAGGGGGACGAGTGTAGTAGTCTGCACTGACCTCTCAGGCAAGGAACCGCATAGACAGCTAGGCGTGGGTAGTGTGGTAACATCAAGGAGCCTAGGTGGTGTAATAGTTAGCACACTGGCCCGGAATGCAAGATATGTGGATTCAAGGTACCCTCTAGACGCAATATTTTCCATAATCAATTCCACTTGTTGCCTTGGAAACGGTAAACTACAATGACCTGAAGTACACGGTGTTTCATGTGATGCTGGTCTCTCAGGGACGACTGAAGCTGTGACCCAGCACACCAGGTCGCGGTTATAGTTTAAATGTCGTAAGGTAGATAGGGTGGTGGATTTTTGTTGTTTTTGTTGTTTTTGTTTTTGGTAAATTAGTTGATTAAGCAGGACCAATTTCAATTGCCAATTGTGGGCAATTGGTCTTCCTCATATTCCACTGCTCCTTGCCTTAACCTATTGTAACGTTCTCAGCTGGAATCTGTGGTTTGTGTAGGCAGGCTATAATGAAATCAATACAGGCAAGAAGAGAAAGGAAGAGTATAAAGAATGAAATTTGAGAGAGAGACAATGCCCTCAGGTTTATTATTATATACATGGATCTGGTATGGTATACCACCTGAATGTGTTCTCCAATGAGAATCAAGCATTTATAGTTCCACCAATGAACAACAAGCATTCCTGTGTCACCATGGCTACCATGATCTGCCCACCACCACCATGTGGTGTGGCTGCTGGGCCACCACCTGCCTGAGCTGAGTGCGTGGTGATCCGTGACTAACAGAGGGGGGAGGGGTAGTGAGTAGAGCTCCAAGTGCCCCTTACACACTATCTCTAGTGCCTCTTTCACACCATCTACCTTATACATAATGACTATTGACCATGAGTAAAGGATCACCAGGAACATAAATACATTCATGCACCTGGCACTATATACCATTTACCATTGTAGACCATTTGCATTCCCCCACCAATGCGTTTTATCAGAATATTTTACACTATGGTGATGGGCCCTTGTTGGCCACCCGGAACTTGACTCTTACATAGTAGAACCCCCCCCCCCCTCCCCAGGAATGAGGACGACCGATCAAGTTTGCTTCCAAATGTTTATTCTATATCTCCTACCGCTCACCGCGGTGTCAACAGTCAAGTGTCCACCACCTGGCCCGCTAGGTCGCATGTCATCTTCCGTGGGTGAGTTACACTAGCCATATGGCAGCCCTGTTGCGGTGCTGCCCAGCAGCTACTGTACCGCCACCTAATGCAGTAAACTGTGATGGTGACGGACCAGTCCCTGCTGCCACCATATGGTAGTGGAGCTCATGTACAAACTACTACACTATTAATGCAGAGTGCCAAGCTCGGTAGCGACAAGAATAAATTTGATAATTCATTTGTTTCACTCGGCCAGCATCCAACTCCCATGACCTGGCACATAGGCTGCCTTCATGCACACAGAACAGGTATCTAGGTCCATGTGACTGTCCAATCCGCAAGCTTTGAGGTTGTGGCTTCGATTCCACACATATAAATGCAATTTGACACAAAGGTTGCATAATAATAATATTCGTATAAATACTTTATACCACACAATATATATATATCTTTTTAAAATAGAATCCAACAGTAATTTGTAGTATAAATTAGTGTTCGTTACTATTAGAGGAAATGCAACCAGAGTGGTCCACAACTGGTTCATCAAAGGCTGCGGTAGGTGCTGTCCTGTCTGTTGGAAAGTGCATATAAAAGACCCCTTGCTGCTTATTGGAAATAATAACCTATGCGGTGGCAGCGGGTTTCCTCCAAAGAAATATGTAAGAATGACCATATGTTTGACGTCCAATAACAAATGATACAAATCAATGTGCTATAGAGCCATCGTTAAATAAAAGAAACTTTTGTTTGCACCCAACTGTCCAGCATGCAAGATTGGGGGTTGCGGGTTCGATCCCATACACACAAATGCAATTTGACAGAAAGGTTCCATAATAATAATATTTGTATAAAAGCTTTATACCACACACTATATATATATATATATATATATATATATATATATATATATATATATATGTTTAAAAGAAATAGAAACCAACAGTAATTTGTAGTATTCCTTTCCTCTGGATGTGACTGCTGGATTATGGGATACATGCATGGTAGCGTGAGAGGATTGGTGTCCTCTGTGGCAGATTGGTTAGAGTGTCTGACTTTTTTCTAGGTCAGACTCCTAATCTGAATGTCGGTGGTTGGATTCCTCGTGCCCCCATCTCTGCCAATTTGGATTTCCACCGCTGCGTATAACTTACATCACCATCAAAGGCCAGTTCCTCTCATACCATGTCTATGTGGTGTGGGAGGTTAAAAATCCCTTGGGTCAGTAAAAGTCTAGGCTAAGACTTTCTATTGACTAACTGTCTAATGGTGAAAACAAGTCTATTCAGACTTATCCATGATAGGCAGTATAAATCTTCAAGAAAAAAAAGAAGTATAAATTAGTGTTGGTTACTATTAGCGGAAATACGGTGTCTAGGTGAAAGTTGGGCATCTGGAGGGGGGTGGGGAGATGGGTAAAGCTAGGATTCCTTACACGCGGCATGTGGCATGCAGCATGCGGTATGCGAATGGGAAGATTCCTTCTACGCGGTATGCAGCATGCGGCATGCGGCACACAACCTGCTATATTTAAAAAATAAAAATAAACAAGTATACTCCATACTGCACTGTATATGGTCTAATATGGGATTTATATCTATCTAACTCTTGGTACGTCACATGGAGGTTCCTATCTTTATAATTACCAAATTATAGATAAGTATTCATATTTTTGTGGCTCTGGTAGCATTTTTACCAACCCGAACCCCCACCAGCACCACTACCATATGTTTCCCCTCAGCACCCTTGTGCGTGACCATTCCGTAATGCTCAGTCGCCTCTCCTAGTGCTAAACTAATGGACACATCAGACTCAGGTTTCTATTCGCACCCCGCTTGCCGCATGCCGCATGCCATCTGCCGCACCGATCGCTACATGGACCGATCAGAAAAACGCATTCGCATTCGCATTCGCATACCGCGTGTAAGGGTTGTAGCCCATTGACGTCAAGGCGTTTCAATTTTTTGCCCCATTCGCATTCGCATACCGCATGCTGCGTGTAAGGAATCTCAGTTTTAGAAGGCAATAAGTGATGTAGATATCACTGCAGTGTGGGGGGTAGGCAGCTTGAGTGGGATTTTGTTAGTGTAGATGTGACTGCTGGATTCTGGGATACATGAATGGTAGCGTGAGAGGAGTGGCAGGCTGGGGGGATAGTGTATTCTAAAGGGATGGGGACCAGACGGGATGGCCGAATGAGGTGAGCGTCCATCTGCTGTTTTGGGAGATCGTGGCGATCCAAATCCATGGGTTCATCGGTTCGAACCCTGGTCGAGTCAAATCGTTGACTTAAAAATTGATACCTGTCGCTTCCTAGCCAGGCACTCGGCATTATTAGGACAGGGCAAGGACTGGTTGGCTCAGTGTTAGGATAATGTGACTGAGTGGGATATCAGGTGATGGAGCTGATGGCCTGGTCTCCGAGTGGACCAGTACTATATCAATTCGGCATAAGTGCGCGATGTCACAAGTCGGTACCCGTCCTGATATGACCTTAGATGTTGCTAGGATGCAAACCAACAACAAATAAACACAACTGTAAAGTGTGAAGGGGTAGGAGGATGGGCGGCGATGTCTTAGCGTGTAAGGCCTTTTACAAAAATGTTGTGTTTCCTGTTGCAAGCAGGAAAGTAGGGTACGTAGGTAGGGATTACACAAATATTTTTGTTGGCAATGAAACAAGGAATTCTCTATTGTCAGGTATCTGTGACAGTCTGAAAGGCTTTATTTCTAAAGTGCCTGTCACACTATGCCGGATTGAGCAACGGATAGAATTGTCTAGTCCGGTGGTGTTCGGGCGTGATAAGTATAAAAATATATTAAAATGTGTCCAAATGTTGCAACATCGGATCAAAGGCCGCCGGACGAACAGACATGAAACGGACATGAAACATACATGAATGGATAGCCAATGGACGATAAGTGGACTAAACAAACTCAAACCGGACAAGAACCATAGACATCAATCCGGTGGCATCCGTTCCAAGTTTTGTGCATGTTCAAAACTTGTAATGGATCGGGCCAGATATCAATGGATATCAATGGATATACAACGGATATGCAACAGACACAGACCAGACTTTGCCAGATATCAACGGACTTTGTTCAGTTTCTTTCCGTTTCCCCAATCCGATGATGTGTGACAGAGCCTTAAAGATTAAATAATAAATCATTTAAAGTTAACGGCGCAAGAATCAACTCATAATAATCTTGTGGAGGTGATGGAAATGGGTCAGCGCAGACAACTACACTCGTCCCCCTTGAATTGTAAGTCTTTTAAATGGTTTACGTTCATACATTGCTTAAGGCTTGCAATTACACACATACAGGCAATGAACGTACATAGCCATACACACGGTAGGTTCAACAACCGTATAGTGTATAACCCACACAGGATCCTAATCCCCGCACCAGTTTTCTGGAGGTGGTGAAAATGGGAAATATTGTGCCTAGAGCGGGAATCAAACCCACATCTCTTTCATTCCAGGCTAGTGTGGTAACCATTACACCACCTAGGCTCCCTGATGTCACCCCCCTATCCACCACGCCCACCTGTATATGTGGCTCCTTGCCTGTGAGGTCAGTTACTACAGTAATGAGGCACCACCTCTTTGGTTTGTCCTGATATGGTTGGCAACCTTTTGCAGGGTCGCTCGCGCTTGTGCCCAACCCCGCGCGGTGGTGGCCGAATTGGTAAAGCCCGGGCCTCGCGTGCGGGAGATCAGGACTTTGGTTCCTGGTCGAGTCAAACCAATGACTTATAAAATTGATACTTGTCGCTTCCTAGTCTGGCGCTCGGCATTAATAGGATAGGGCAAGGACTGGTTAGCTCAGTGTCAGGATAATGTGACTGAATGGGTTATCAAGTCATGGTAACGGTGGCCTGATTTCCCAGTGGGGCAGCACTGTAAAGTTCCCATGAGTGCGCAATGTCACAAGTCAGTACCCGTCCTGATATGACCTTAAATGTTGCCAGGACGTAAAACTCCAATAATCAATAGATCCTGTTTTTTGGTCACGATATGGTTGGGAACTTTTCACGGGGTCGGTCACGCAACTGGAAGCACTTTATTTTGATGTTTGGCCTGGTTTGTTGGTTGGTGGGAGGATGGTTGCGGTGAGGGGCGTGGGGACTTTAGCTGGTAGTGTGTGTGTGGGGGGGGGAGGGTGTCAGGAGCAGCTTGTGGCAGTAAGACTGTCAGCGTTTACGAGAAGTGGCTGCGCCAGATGCGGTGTAGGTTTAGCAGGCAGATAAGGGAATCATGTATTAGTCGCAGCCATCCCGTAATGCATCAGCGTCGACTCGGGGCTGTGAGGGTGTGAATGTAGGTAGGTGTCTTCTATATCTTAAAGCACTGTGTCACTATAAATTCATCGCAAGATTTATTCCTCACACCAGACGGGATGGCTGAATGAGTTGAGCGTGTGTCTTCTGTTTTGGTAGAACGTGGGATTCAGACCCTGGTCGAGTCAAACCAATGACTTAAAAATGTATACTTGTCGCTTCCAATTCAGGTGGTCGACATTATTAGGATAAGGTAAAGACAGGTTGGCTCAATGTCAGGATAATATGACTGAATTTTGCTTCTCATTTATGTGTTTTGATTTTGTTTGGTGGTTTATTTGATTGCTTGATTAATCTTTCATTCATTCAACTACTGAATGGGATATCAAGTAATGGTGCTTGCGGCCCAGTTGATTCTTGTCGCTTCCTAGCCTGACACGCGCCATTAATAGGATAGGGTAAGGACTGGTTAACTGAGACAGGATAATGTGACTGAGTGGGATATAAAGGCATGGTACCGGCAGCCTTATTTTCCAATGGGGCAACACTATAAACGTGCGCTGTCACAAGTCGGTATCCGTTCTGATATGACCTTAGATATTGCTAGGATGTAAGACAACAAACAAACAAAGTTTATTCCTCACACGTTTGGTGATTCCTCCTCCCCCCCCACCCCCACATATTCATAATTATAGTTGGGTGGTTGTTTGAGTTTTATGTCCTGGCAACATCTAAGGTTATATCAGGGCGGATACCTACATTCTTGTGACAATGTGCACTCATGGTGACCAGGTCACCGGCACCAATGACCTGATATCCCACTTAGTCACATTATCCTGACACTGAGCCAACCAGTCCTTGCCTTATCCTAATAATGCTAAGCGCCAGGCTAGGATGCGACATGTATACATCTTTAAGTCATGTTAGTGTTTATGAGAAGTGGCTGAGCCAAATGCAGTGTAGGTTTAGCAGGCAGATAAGGGCATCAAGTCCTAGTCGCAGCCATCCCATAATGTATCAGCATCAACTCGGGGCTGTGAGGGTGTGGATGGAGGTAGGTATCTTCGATATTCCGAAGCGCTGAGCAACTATAAATTCATCGCAAACTTTATTCCTCAGTGTGTGTGCTTTTTCCCCCACATATTTAACATTATGTATAGCTATATATAAGCATATGTATATTATATAGAGATAAGAAAATATCCTCCGGTGTGACTTACACTGGTCAACATCCGGTTGAGCAGAGGTGGACTGAGCTGGTGCCACCAGAACAGTGTTGCATCTTAAGTAGTAAAACAATAATCATAATAATAAGTAATATTCTTTTGTATCTTTATACTCACATAATACGTTTTACATTAGATAACTATATATATTTATTTAGATAATTATATGTGATGTGTAACGCATTATCCAAGGATAAATTGTAGTGGAACATATACTGTATTATGTTGATTCCTCCATAGGCACTGTGGTGGAGTGCTCCCCCCCCCCTCCCCAAGTGTCTGTATTTGGGTGCGCCCCCCCCCCCCCCCTCGCGCCTCACACAATGGGGGAATCATGTTAATGTGCTCATTGAACTATTTTATGTATAGAGAGCGAATAAAAGAGCTATTGGGATATAAGATTAGATCAAATCTATCCACATGTACAATTACGATTTACTCTTCTATGGCATCTGTGAGTTTTACTCAAAACAATTTTTGTTGTTGAGATGGTATATTTATGCTACCCATAACGGTTAAGTCTAATGACTTGTTTTTGTCGCTAGCCCTGGTCACATACACATTAGTGGACGTAGTGATCCGTAGATAGATTAACGTGGGTGAAACGCGCTATCACTACATTAAACTACGTTAACGTCTGGCAGGTTCTGGTTGATCACCCACCTAATAGTACGGATAAATACGTTACGGTACGGATCCCGGTACGTTACGGTACGGATCCTGCCACAACCTAGAAAAGGTAGATTAGAACGAGCAACCTAATATATATATATATCTCAGAAAATGACACAAACTCAAAATCATCGGACTATGCAACTTTAATGAGCTAAATGTCACTTGATACCCAGCTAGCAAACTCAAGTTGGTGCGACGTTGAAGTGACATTGGAGCCGCATGTAGAGCATTGTTGAACATTAAAGTAAAGATTGTTATAATTAACGATGCCTCTAGAGCACATTGATTTTCATCATCTGCTATTGGACGTCAAACATATGGTCATTCTGACATATTTCTTTGGAGGAAACCCGCTTCCGCCACATAGGCTACTCTTTCTGATAAGCAGCAAGGGGTCTTTTATATGCACTTTCCCACAAACTGGACAGCACATCCCTCATCCTTTGATGAACTAGTTGTGGACCACTGGTTGGAATGGAAAATAGCCCAAACTGCAAATGGGTCCTCTGAGGAGGATCCATCGGATGTCCGACACCTTCACACGTGGACACTCTACCGCCTGAGCTACGTCCCACTCCGGTTTTTCTTTCTTTTTTTTCTTGAAGATTTATACTGCCTATTATGGATAAGCCTGAATAGACTTGTTTTCACCATTACACAATTTGTCGATAGAAAGCCCGAGCCTACACTTTTACCGACCCAAGGGATTTTTAACCTCCCACACCACATAGACATGGTATGAGAGCAACTGGCCTTTGATAACGCTGTAAGTTATCCACAGCGGTGGAAATCCAAAGTGGCAGAGGTGGGGGCATGGGGAATCGAACCACCAACCTTCAGATTAGGAGTGTGACCTAGAAAAAAGTCAGACACTCTAACCACTCCGCCACAGAGAATGCCATTGAACTTATTGAAAATTAAGGTGGATTTGTATCGGGCATTAATTAACACAGTGCCCCCAAGTAGTCTCCAAGTCACCGTGACCTGGTGACCCCTTGCCACCCTGGATATATTAGCTGGTGTCGGTGGCCAATTGTCCCAGGCACTCAGGAATCACGCGGGTGCAATTTGCGACAAGCGAAGCCGAATCGGCTTTCTTTCGCTGCCCTCCTTTCTTAAAGCTGCATAGTCCAATGAAAGCTTTGGATTTTAAAAGAAATTATGCTAGACATTGTTATTCATCTGAATGCAATCCTAATTATAACTAGATCTGATTCTACATATCCAACCTAGATTTTTTATTTTTTTTGTTCTTTCTTGAAGATTTATACTGCTCTCCCTCCTCTCCCACTCCTCTCTCCCTCCTCTCCCCCTCCTCTCTCCCTCCTATCCACCTCCTCTCCCTCCTCTCTCCCTCCTCTCTCGCTCCTCTCTCCCTCCTCTCACCCTCCTCTCCCCCTCCTCTGTCTCCCTCATCTCCCCCTCCTCTCCCGCTCCTCTCCCCTCCCCTTCCTCTCCCCCTCCTCTCTCCCGCCTGTCCCCCCTCCTCTCCCCCTCCTCTCCCTCTCCTATCCCCCTCCTCTCCCCTCCCCTCCCCCCTCCTATTCCCCTCCTCTCTCCCGCCTGTCCCCGTCCTCTCCCCCTCCTCCCCCCTCCTCTCCCCTTTCTCCCCCCTCTCCCACTCGTCTCCCCCTCGTCTCCCCCCTCCTCTCCCTCCCCCGTTTGATTGCTCTTCCGCCATCTGGAATACAACCTGCTGACATAAGCATCTCTAAGGGTCATTGAGTTTCCAGGAACACCACTTGGGATTAGGCTTATTTTCATGACTAAAAGCTACGGACAGACAGGACGTGTGCGTCGTGCGGGCGGCAAGTACAAGTGGACGCCATGCGGTTCTCACGCGGAAATAGCGAACACACTGGACGCGGTCGGCATGCGGCAAAAAAGCTATAGATATACATTACCCGACTTGACTTTACCCGACCTCACTACACCCGACCTCACTATACCCGACCTCACTCCACCCTACCTCACACTACCCGACCTCACTCTACCCGACCACACTTTATCCGACATCACTTTACCCGACCTCACTTTACCCGACTTGACTTTACATGACTTGACTTTATGTGACTTGACTGTACACTGGACTTTACAAACCTTGACTTTACATGACTTGACTTTACATGACTTGACTTTGCACGACTTGACTTTACCCGACTTGACTTTACCCGACTTGACTTTACCTGACTGGACTTTACACGACTTGACTTTACCCGACTTGTCTTTACATGACTTGACTTTACATGACTTGACTTTACACGACTTGACTCTACACGACTTGACTTTACCCAACTTGACTTTACCCGACTTGACTTTACATGACTTGACTTTACCTGACTTGACTTTACCCGACTTGACTTTACACGACTTGACTTTACCCGACTTGACTTTACACAACTTGACTTTATGTGACTTGACTCTACACTGGACTTTACAAACCTTGCCTTTACACGACTTGACTTTACAAACCTTGACTTTACCCGACTTGACTTTACCTGACTTGACTTTACCCGACTTGACTTTACCCGACTTGACTTTACCCGACTTGACTTTACCCGACTTGACTTTACCCGACTTGACTTTACACGACTTGACTTTACCTGACTTGACTTTACCCAACTTGACTTTACCCAACTGGACTCTACACGACTTGACTTTACACGACTTGACTTTACAAACCTTGACTTTACCCGACTTGACTTTACCTGACTTGACTTTACCCGACTTGACTTTACCCGACTTGACTTTACCCGACTTGACTTTACCCGACTTGACTTTACCCAACTTGACTTTACACGACTTGACTTTACACAACTTGACTTTACACGACTTGACTTTACACGACTTGACTTTACACGACTTGACTCTACAAACCTTGACTTTACCCGACTTGACTTTACCTGACTTGACTTTACCCGACTTGACTTTACCCGACTTGACTTTACCCGACTTGACTTTACCCGACTTGACTTTACCCGACTTGACTTTACACGACTTGACTTTACACGACTTGACTTTACCTGACTTGACTTTACCCGACTTGACTTTACCCAACTTGACTCTACACAACTTGACTTTACACGACTTGACTTTATGTGGCTTGACTCTACACTGGACTTTACAAACCTTGACTTTACACGACTTGACTTTACACGACTTGACTTTACCCGACTTGACTTTACCCGACTTGACTTTACACGACTTGACTTTACCCGACTTGACTTTACATGACTTGACTTTACCCGACTTGACTTTACCCCACTTGACTTTACACGACTTGACTTTACCTGACTTGACTTTACCTGACTTGACTTTACCCAACTTGACTCTACACAACTTGACTTTACACGACTTGACTTTATGTGGCTTGACTCTACACTGGACTTTACAAACCTTGACTTTACACGACTTGACATTACACGACTTGACTTTGCATGACTTGATTTTACCCGACTTGACTTTACCCGACTTGACTTTACCCGACTTGACTTTCTTTACCTGACTTGACTTTACACGACTTGACTTTACCCGACTTGACTTTACACGACTTGACTTTACACGACTTGACTCTACACGACTTGACTGTACACGACTTGACTTTACATGACATGACTTTAAGCGACCTGACTTTACATGACTTCACTTTACACGACCTCACTTTACACGACCTCACTTTACACGACCTCACTTTACACGACCTCACTTTACACGACATCACTTTACACGACATCACTTTACACGACCTCACTTTACACGACATCACTTTACACGACCTCACTTTACCCAACAACACCATAAAGTTGTTGTGGATAGTCAAATCTTGTAATGTCAAGTTTAGTCAAGTAAATTTGTGTCAAGTCAATTAATGTAAAGTCAAGTCGTGCAAAGTCAGGTTGTGTAAAGTCAATTCCTGTAAAGTCAAGTCCTGTAAAGTCAAGTTGGGTAAAGTCAAGTCGGGTAAAGTCAAGGTTTGTAAAGTCAAGTCGTGTAAAGTCAAGTCGTGCAGTGAAGTCGGGTAAAGTGAGGTCGGGTAAAGTGAGGTTGGGTAGAGTAAGGTCGGGTAAAGTGAGGTTGGGTAAAGTGAAGTCGGGTAAAGTCGGTTAAATTCGGGAAACGTTGTGGAAAATTCAAGTCATGCAAAGTCAAGTCATGCAAAGTCAAGTCGTGCAAAGTCATGTCGTGTAAAGTCAAGTCGTGCAAAGTCAAGTCGGGTTAAGTCATGTCAGGTAAAGTTGGGGACAATTTTGGAAAATTTGGGCAAAGACGGGCAAAGTCGGAAAAAGCCGATCAAAGTCAGTGAAAAGCCAAGTGGCACCACGCGTCAAGTGGCAAAAATCACTCCAAAAGCGATGCTATCCATCTGCACGACGCCCGTGCGACAACTGCCCGCGCCAGTGTGTTTGGCTTCTCTTTGTTACATACATTTAGATTTTTTCCGTGTGATGCCCACGCGAGAACCGCGTCACTTCTGAGTCAAGTGAGTTTGCAGCTTAAATCCTTTTAACACAAATAAGTATCTTTTTTTAGTTTGTTTGTTTAAAATCCATGGTTCACAAAGAATTCGGTCAATTCATTATCTATCGATTGATGCCTATAATAATAAAAGTTTAACTGACTTTAAAATGACAACTAAAATTACTAACAAAAATAATGTTGTGACAATCTTCCATCTAGTGCTGTGGTTTGGTAAAGAACGCTAACAAAATCAATGTGCTCGAGAGGCGTCGTTGAATAAACTAAACTTAACTTTACCTTTTGGCGTAGAACGCATGCTGTGATCATGCCGGCTACAGCACACAGGACAAGGAGGCATGAGTGGGATAACATGTCTTTATTCCGGGCGGCCCCCGGGGGCATTACATGAATGGTTTTACTGTGTTGTGGCCATCCGAGAGCAGCACTGAATCAGTGTCAGGGATAAGAATGGCATGAATGAGGTGCGACAGATGATCAAGGCGAGGCGAGGTGAGGAGATGTCAACCAGCAGGTAACAGTAGTTGAGTAAAGTAATATATTATATAGTAACAGTTGATGGTTAATTAATTAATAAATGGTTAATTACATAAATGGTCCTCACCATTGGTTAATTGATGTAATATAATTAAATTAATTGATGATTATTGTTATTGTTTATATTTCCTCGCGGTGCGGGTGGGTGGTTAAAATTGAGTAGTGGTCAGTCCGGATGGGTCATGCGGAGTGACCAGTGTAGAGGCGTGAGTAGTGGTTATGAGCAGGGGAGGCGGTGATTGGCTGGAGGAGCGATGAGTGAGTTGGGGGCTGAAGGAGTGGTGATGGAGGGCCAGTAGGAGTGGGTGGCAGTGTGTGTCCCCCCTGTAAAGTATGACTGCCCCACCACCCGGCGATGGGGGAGGGGTGGTGTTTTGCCTCGCAGCCCCGCATGCCCCGCAATTACCCCGAATAAGCACTCGCTCATTCCCCACATTCTATTTGAGTATTCAACTGAACAGCAATTAGAGTGTTCACCAGGCCGCTCTAGTGTTTGAGCGTTGAACTTAGCACCTTCACAAACAGACTGCGTTAAACATAATTTATCTATAATACATTATACCACATATAAATATGATATATTACTTATATATGGGTGACCAGACAGGTTGACCGAATGAGTTGAGCGTCCGTTTCCCGTTTTGGTAGATCGTGGATTCGAACTCTGGTCGAGTCAAACCAATGACTTAAATATTGATACTTGTCGCTTCGTAGCCAGGCGCCTGGCATTGTTAGGATATGGAAATGACTGGTTGGGTCAGTGTCAGGATAATCTGATGGAGTGGGATATCAAGTCATGGTGCTGGTGGCCTGGTCTCCCAGTGGGGCAGCACTACAAAGTCTCTATGAGTGCGCGCGGTCATAAGTCAGTGCCCGTCCTTATTTGACCTTAGAAGTTGCCAGGACGTTCAACTCCACCAACCAACTAACTTATATATGGGTAAATAAATTCATCACAAAAACGAATGTTCAGATAAGAAATTGGCGACGAGGTGATTTAGTGGCCCGCCCACCCGCCCCGCCCCGCCACGCCCACCTCTAGTCACACGTTGGCCGAGCCACGCCCCTTTTACCCATCATGCAATCTGTTGATAGCTGACTCACACAGCCCCCTGATCAGTTCCGCGTGACGTCACACCTCATGTGATCGCCGAGGCGAGAACTGACGAGACCGGCGAGGTCACCCACCCCCTCTCCTCAAAGCTCTCCTTCACTCTCCCCCCACAGTCTCCCCCCCCCCCCGAACACACACACCGGCAACAACTTCCGCACACAGCGCTCTCCGAGCGGATGTTCTGATAGCATATCTAGCCCCCTTGTCTGTGTGGGTCTGAAATGTTCGCCAACGGCAGAGGGTCAGAAGGTCCGCTTGGAGAGTGAGGGAGCGACAGAGGTCAGGACCAGAAGGTCTGCTTGGAGAGTGGGTGAGCAACAGAGCAGAGGACCAGTAGCTCCGCATGGAGAGTGAGTGAGTAACAGGGGAGAGTGCCAGAAGCTCCGCTTGGATAGTGTATGTGCACTTGGCGCCCTGGCCACAGTGCAACAAGGGAGGTCAGAAGCTCCTATTGGAGAGTGAATGAGAGACAGGGCAGACTGCTAGAAGCTCCGTTTGGAGAGTGAGAGACTTGTCTGTCACCCTGGCAACAGTGCGACAGTCAGAGGGTCAAAAGCACGGCTTGGAGAGTAACTGAGTGCCTGGCACCCTGGCTCACGGTGCGGCAGGGAAGAGGGGAGAGTGCCAGAAGCTCCGCTTGGAGAGTGAGAGACTGCCTGTCGTCCTGGCCATGCTGATAAGGCAGAGGACTTGAAATTCCGATGGGAGAGTGAGTGTCGCCCTGATCTCCGTGCGACAGGGCAGAGGGCCAGAAGCTCTGCTGGGAGAGTGAGTGACGCCCTGGTCGTGGTGTGACAAGGGATATGGCGAGAAGCTCCACTGGGAGAGTGGGTGACGCCGTGATTGCGGTGTGACAGGGGAGAGGGCCTGAAAATCCGATGGGAGAGTTAATGACACCCTGTTCGCGGTGTGACAGAGGATAGGGCCTGACACTCCACTGGGAGAGTGAGTGACGCCCTGGTCACAGTGTCACTTGGCAGAGGGCCAGAAGCTCCGCTGGGAGAGTTAGTGACGCCCTGGTGGTGGTGTGACAGGGGAGAGGGCCTGAAAATCCGCTGGGAGAGTTAATGATACCCTGGTCGGGGTGTGACAGAGGATAGGGCCAGAAGATCTACTGGAAGAGGGACTGACACCTTGGTCGCAGTGTGACAGGGAATAGGGCGAGAAGCTCCACTGGGAGAGTGAGTGACGCCCTGGTCACAGTGTGACAGGGCAGAGGACCAGAAGCGTCCGCTGGGAGAGTTAGTGACGCCCTGGTCGCGGTGTGACACGGCAGAGGGCCAGAAGATCCGCTGGGAGAGTGAGTGACGCCCTGCTCGCTGTGTGACACAGCAGAGGGCCAGAAGCTCCGCTGGGAGAGTGAGTGACGCCCTGGTCGCGGTGCGCCTCGCTGGGTCTGCGGCGGAAGCGGCGTCGTATCATGAAAGTGGCGTAAAACACGCGGGCCGCTGCCATAGCAATACCCATTACAACGCAGTCAAGCGGAGACTCGTCATCTTCGGGGCGTGGGGGGTGGGGGGTGGGGTGTGGGTGGGAGGGGCGGGGAGCGGGAGGGGTGGGGGTGGGAGGGGCAGGGTGGGGATGGGGGTGGGGAGGATGTACAGGAGGGGGGGGGGGGGGTTGTGAAGAGCCGTGGGGAGACGGGTATGATGGGGGGGGGCAGGGGGGTAAGTTTGACGGTGGGAGGGGAGAGGGGGAGGGGGGGGAGGGGACGGTAGGAGGGGGGGGGGGGGAAAGGGAGGGAGGAAGGATAAGGGAGAAGGGAGGAGAGTGTGGATAAGTTCCATGGTGGGTGGGGAGAGGGGGAGGGGACGGTAGGAGGGGGGGGGAGAAGGAAGGGAGAAGGATAAGGGAGAACGGAGGAGAGGGTGGTAAGTCTCAATGGGGAAGGCGGGAGGAGGCGGGGGTAGAGCTGGGGAAGTCTGAGCAAATCTCATGGGAGAAGGGGTGGGGTTGGGTCAGGGGAGGTGATGGGGAAGGAGGTGGGGGGGGAAGGCGGGTAAGTCTCACCGGGGGAAGGCGGTGTGTAGGCGGGACAGTTTCACTGGGGGAAGGCGGTGTGTAGGTGGGACAGTTTCACCGGGAGAAGGCGGTGTGTAGGCGGGACAGTTTCACCGGGAGAAGGCGGTGTGTAGGCGGGACAGTTTCACCGGGAGAAGGCGGTGTGTAGGCGGGACAGTTTCACCGGGGGAAGGCGGTGTGTAGGCGAGTAAGTCTCACCAGGAGAAGGCGGTGTGTAGGCGGGGCAGTTTCGCAGGGGGAAGGCGCAGGGTTGGCGGGACATGGGCCCTACACTGCAGCAACATGCACATGAGGAGGAGGAGGAGGAGGAGAAGAGGGATGGGGGAGGAGGGAGGGGAGAGGGGGAGGAGGAGGAGGGGACATGGAGGTGGGATAGGTGTCATGAGAATGGGGAGGGGGAGGGAGCGGCTGTGGGGGGGGGGGGGGGGGCGTACGGGGAAGGCCGGGCTGGCGGGGAGGGGGGGGGGCGGGGCTTAATGACATGTTGTTCACTAAAACCCAATACCGTATTTCATCATTTAGCAGCCAGGTCGTTTATTGATTGCCGTATTTACTGGTGAGAGCAGGTGGTTTTGGGGGTGGTTTTTGGGGTGTTTTTGAGGTGTTTTGGGGGTGTTTTGGGGGTGTTTTGGGGGTGTTTTGGGGGTGTTTTGGGGGTGTGTTGGGGTGTTTTGGGGGTGTTTTGGGGGTGTTTTGGGGGTGTTTTTAGGGAGGTTGCTTAATGGGTTGGCGGCGAGTGCTGGGGTTGGGATACGTGTGTGGGTGGGTGTGTGGGTGGGTGGGTTGGTGGAGGTGAGTTTGTGGGTGTGTGGATGTGGTGTGTGGGGATGTGTGGGTGTTGCTGGGTGGGTGAGTGTTGCTCGGTGGGTGAGTGTGTGGGTGTGGATGTGTGCGCTGTTGGGTGGGTGTGGGTGTAGGCGTGTGTGGGTATGTGCTATTTGTGGGTTGGGTGTGGGTGTGTGTGGGTGTGTCTGAGTTGAATGAGTTGAGCATCCGTCTCCCATTTTGGTTGATCGTGCGATTCGAAGCAACGGGTTCAAAACCTGGCCGAGTCAAACAAATGACTTAAAAAAATTGATACTTGTCACTTCTTAACCAGGTGCTCCGCATTATTAGGATAGGGCAAGGACGGGTTGGCTCAGTGTCAGGATATTGTGACTGAGTTGGATATCATGTCATATCGCAGGTGGCCTATTTTCCCAGTGGGGCAACACTACAAAGTCACCATGAGTGTGCACTGTCACAAGTCAGTACCCGTCCTGATATGACCTTTAATATTGCCTGGACGTAAAACTCCAACAACTGACCGACCAACAAGTGCTATTTATTAGTGTTTATTCCCGGAAATACGGCGCGCCTCTGGAACACTGAGGTTGCACCAACACCACCACACTGTCTGCTTTAATCAGGACCCATGATGCTGTTTAGAAGGCCCATGGGGGATGGGCTTAGAGCCCACATGGAGATGAGCCGGGAGTCTCTCTGTATGGGGGCTTTATGTCACTCACAAGGGGGCCCCTTAGAATACCAGTAGGAGGGGTTGAAGGGGCTGATTGTAGGGGGGTGCGGAGGGAGGGGGGAGGGGTGAAGGGGCGGGGTGGGGGACGGGGTGGGGGTAGGGGGAGGAGGAGGTAGGGGGGTAATCCGTGGATAAGGAGGCTGAGGGATCAAGTGTGTGCTGAATATGGCCCATGTTGCTGCAGTGTATGGCCCATGTTGCTGAAGTGTAGGGCCCATGTTGCTGCAGTGTAGGGCCCATGTTGCTGCAGTGTAGGGTCCATGTTGTGGCAGCGTATGGCCCATGTTGATGCAGTGTAGGGTCCATGTTGCTGCAGTGTAGGGCCCATGTTGTTGCAGTGTAGGGCCCATGTTGCTGAAGTGTGGGGCCCATGGTGATGCAGTGTATGGCCCGTGTTGATGCAGGGTATGGACCATGTTGTTGCAGTGTATGGCCCATGTTGCTGCAGTGTACGACCCATGTTGCTCCAGTGTAGGGTCCATGTTGCTGTGCTGTAGGGCCCATGGTGTTGCAGTGTATGGACCATTTTGCCGCAGTGTATGTCCCATGTTTCTGCAATGTAGGGCCCATGTTGCTGCAGTGTATGGACCATGTTTCTGCAGTGTAGGGCCCATGTTTCTGCAGTGTAGGGCCCATGTTGCTGCCGTGTTGGGCCCATGTTGTTGTGCTGTAGGGCCCATGTTGCTGCAGTGTAGGGCCCATGTTGCTGATATCAGCATCATCTGACTACACCCTCCTCCTCCTCCTTGTGCGTCTCTTTCTAGACCTCCTTCTCCCCTCTTACCCGGGTTCTAAGCAGATATATGTAGAATCAAATCAAATCTAGATAATTGTTTCAGGTTCTAGAATGTGATGTTGTCATCAAAATATGCATCTTTAAATAATTGCTGCGTCATCTCTCACCCCTAGGCCCATTAGTGTTTACATCTGTTCGATGTTCTTGCATTGCGACAATAATAATGCATATTTCCTTGTACTTGCACCTTACACCACCCCCACACCAACAACCCACGCCTACATCCACACCCCACACCCACACCCCACACCCACAACCCCACACCCACACCACCCACATCCCGCATCCGACACCCACACCATGCACCCACACCTACACCCCACCCCCACACCCCAACACCCCCAACACCCCCCCCCCCCACACCCACACCCTACACCCACACCCCACACCAACAACCCATGCCCACATCCACACCAACACCCCACACCCACACCCAACACCCACACCCCACACCCACACCACTCACACCCTGCACCCCACACCCCACACCAACTACCCACGCCCACATCCACACCCACACCCCACACCCACACCTCACACCCACACCCCTGCCAACAACCCACATCCACACCCACATCCCACACCCACACCCCACACCTACAACCCCACACCTACGACCCCACAACCACACCCACAACCCCACACCCAAACCCACACCCACACCACCCACATCCCGCATCCGACACCCACACCGCGCACCCACACCTACACCCCACACCCACACCCAACACCCACACCCACAGGCACACCCACACCCCACACCCACACCCACATACCACACCCACATATACACCCACACCCACACCCCACACCCACAACCCCCACACACCCCACACCCACATCCACACCCACACCCCCACCAACACCCCACACCAACACCCCACACCCACACCCAACACCCCACACCCCACACCTCACACCCACACCCCACACCAACACCCACACCCACACCACCCACATCCCGCATCCGACACCCACACCACGCACCCACAACCCACACACCACACCCACACCCAACACCCAACACCCAAACACACACCCCACACTCACACCCCACACCCACATCCGCACCTACAACCCCACACCCACACCCCACACCACCCACATCCCGCATCCGACACCCACACCATACACCACCCACCCACACATACACCCCACATCCACACCCCACACCCACAATCCACACCTCACACCCACAGCCACACCTCACACCCACCCCCACACCCACCCCCACCCCCAAGTCCATCTGAGATGCAGGTAACTGAGACTCCCCATCGGGTAATCTTAAGCTGTGTTTACACGGGCAACTGTGAAGCGAATTAGGCAAATCCATTTATATGAAGCGATGTAGTGGCGCATTTACATGGACCGAGTTTGAAAGTGTGTCAGCGCCGGGAACCAGCAGCCTTAGTGGGGAGCCTGTAGCCGGCGAGTACTGCTATGTGTTTAGTTTACATACGTGGATTCACAATATGAATAACGACACCAATGTAGCGGCTACGTTAATATCGCTTGGAATTAGAGTTAATTTAATTAAATTTCATTATTTGAGTATGTAATTCTGTTAAATATGATCGCAGTCAATAGATTTCGGCCTAATCGGTCCCTAACACTGCCGTGCACCAGTGATAGTTACAGCTGAGCCTGTAGCTGGCGAGCACTGCTATTTTACACTATCGCCGCCCGGGAACCAGCTGAATCGCTTCACATAAACCACCTCGCGACCCGGTATACATAAAGCGAATCATATGAAGCGAATCAGCCCTAGTCCGCTTCAGTGGCGCGTTTACACGGCGAATGTGAGGCGAACTAGGCAAGGCGATTTATATGAAGCGATTTAACTCTCCCGTGTAAACACAGCTTTATCTGGTGAGAGTGGACGCAGTGGCCAAATCTGTAGAAAGCAGGCTTCCCATGCGGAAGGTCAGGAATTTGAATCCTGGTTGAGTCAAACTAACGACTTATGAAATTGATACTTTTTGCTACCTAGCCTTGTGCTTGGCATAGGACAAGGACTGGTTTGCACAGTATCAGGATAATGTGACTGAGTTGGAAATCGGGTCATAGTGCCAGTGGTCTGATCTCCCAGTGGGGTAGCACTATAAAGCCACCATTCATGCACACTGTCACAAGTTGGTTCCCGTCCTGGTATGACATTTGATGTTGACAGGATGTAAAACTCCAACAACCAAAGAACAAACAATCAATTATGCCAATGAAGCCCACCACATTAACATTCAATTTTGTTTCACTTTAACACTTGCAGGTCAGAAACCTAACCGAAGAAACTCTGGACCGTGTTTGTGACATCAAAGGTAAACCCTTTTTAAGAAATTACTTTCTTCTTTTTGGTTTTGGTCCACTATTATTTTCACCAAATATTATCTGCGCTATAGTAGTAATAATAAATAATGAGAAGACACAAATACAGTTTGGAATGAGTAATATCATCTGGCTGGCCTCTAAGACCCAATCCATCTATTTAAGAGAAAATTCAGGCAAAAGTGACCAACCGGTAGTGGGACAGGAAGGAACAGCTGACCGGCTACCTTCGCTTACATGTCCCCCCTGACAACTGTGCACCAAGTCACTCTAACCGCATTGCACAGAACCTTCCAGATTCAAGCCAGGAAGTAGCCACTTAGTATAATACTTGTATAAAGGTGAACATTTATATATACATACACATAAGGAAAGAAAATTCGCCATTTTGTTCTTACTTTGGACTTGGCATTGATGAAGCATCCATTCATTTTAATGCAACTACAAATAAGTTCCAGGGTCTGGCCTTACCGATATGACCTTAGATGTTGGCAGGACGTAAAACCCCAACAAAGAAGGGTAACAACAGTTCAGGGTCTGGTCATGTGGTTGTTATCATGTTTTCGTTGTGATACTATTTGTCGTGGGGGTGATGAAAATGGGAAATACTGCGCCTAGAGCGGGACTCGAACCCACATCTCTTTGCACTCCGGGCCAGTGTGCTAACCATTACACCACCTAGGCTCCCTGATATCAACACACTCCCCACGCCTACCCGTCTATGTGGTTACTTGCCTGAGAGGTCAGTGCAGACCACTACACTCGTCCCCCTGGAAGTGTAAGTCTTATACTGCTTACAATTACATACATACAGGCAATGCACTAACACATACATACACAGGGTAGGTTCAACAACCATACAGCGCAAAGCTTGTACAGGATCCTGATCATGGCACCAGTGTCATGGGAGTGATGAAAATGGGAAATATTGCGCCTAGAGCGGGACTCGAACCCACATCTCTTTGCATTCCGGGCCAGTGTGCTAACCATTACACCACCTAGGCTCCCTGATATCAACACACTCCCCACACCTACCCGTCTATGTGGTTACTTGCCTGAGAGGTCAGTGCAGACCACTACACTCGTCCCCCTGGAAGTGTAAGTCTTATACTGCTTACAATTACATACATACAGGCAATGCACTTACACATACACAGGGTAGGTTCAACAACCATACAGCGCAAAGCTTGTACAGGATCCTGGTCATGGCACCAGTGTCGTGGGGGTGATGAAAATGGGAAATACTGCGCCTAGAGCGGGACTCAAACCCACGTCTCTTTGCATTCCGGGCCAGTGTGCTAACCATTACACCACCTAGGCTCCCTGATATCAATACACTCCCCACGCCTACCTGTCTATGTGGTTACTTGCCTGAGAGGTCAGTGCAGACCACTACATATTCAATGTATGTTAACAAAATATTTGTATTCCAAAAATCTCAACCACATTGCATTTAGAATAGGCTATTTTGAGCTGGAAGTCATTACGTACGGTTGGTTAGTTGGTTTTTGGAGTTTTACGTCCTAGCAATATTTGAAGTCATATCAGGATGGGTACCGACTTGTGACAATATACACTCATGGTTACTTTATAGTGCTCCCTCACTGGAAGACCAGGGCACCAGCACCATAACCTAATATCCCACCCAGTCACATCATTCTGACACTAAGCCAACCAGTCTTTATCCTAATAATGCTGAGTGCCTGGCTAGGAAGCCTCAGGTATACATTTTTAAGTCAATGGTTTGACTCGACCAAGGTTCGAACCTGTGGGTTCTACCAACACGACATTATGTAAGGAGTGATCTGTACAGTACCATTAGACTGAGTACCTCCATGGTTATTATTAGTACTTTTGTGACGTCACACAGGGCAGGGATGGATGGGCTTACATAGCTTATATGGCATACTCAAAGGCTTTGTGTTGGTACATCGTGGGGTAGTGGGTTCGAACCCTGGTCGAGTGAAACCAATGACTTAACAATTGATAGTTGTCACTTCCTAGCCTGGCGCTCGGCATTATTAGGACAGGGCAAGGACTGGTTAGCTCAGTGTCATGATAATGTGACTGAGTGGGATATCAGGTCATGGTGCTGGTGGCCTGGTCTCCCAGTGGGGCAGCACTATAACGTCCCCATGAGCGCGCACTGCAACAAGTCGGTACCCATCCTGATATGACCTTAGATGTTGCTAGGATGTAAACCAACAACAAACAAAGGCTTTGAATTTACTTCAAGCGATATTTTCAAGTATGTATATTCCCTGGCCTACATCACCCTAAAAGCTTAGCAGGGTTATTAGCGTTGAATTACACGAGTATTATGGTATGCAGGTATTGCAATACCAAGGTCAGAGTTGTAAACCACTGCCTTGTGGTACAGGTTCTTGACAGAAGCGAAGGCTGAGGGAGCAAACCCTGAACAGAAAACCATGTCACTGTGGCAGCATTAAGGGCGGTTGATGTATGGAATTCCCAACATCTCCCCACCAGCCACTGCATGGACAAATAGCTTTGCGCCTGTCTGGACATGTTCTTGCCGGTGTGAAACCTCTATTTGCTCCCTGAGAGAGTGCCGCTGGTAACTCGCAAAAGCCAGCAGCACTTCAACACTTTTGCAGGCAGCTTTCATGAAATGTGAAAGCAGTCTTTGTCACATCGCGACCGATAGCATGATGATTACACGAGTAATGGCATCTTGACCACACAGACCGTCAAACCACCTTTGGCCCTAACTAACTTCTACAGAATCAGTTGTTTAAGGCTATGCAAATTCTGACTAGTCACAATTGATCACGTTACTGCCCCTTTAAGTAAAGTTGTGCCGGTCATGTTACTTCCGATTTGAATAAAGTTATGATGGTTCTTGTACTGTCCTTTAAGTAAAGTTGTATTGGTCGCATTACTGCCCCTTTAAGGAAAGTTGTGTTGGTCGTGTTACTGCTCCTTTAAGTAAATTGTGTTGGTCATGTTACTGCTCCTTGAAGTAAAGTTTTGTTGGTGATGCTACTGCCCCTTTAAGGAAACTTGTGTTGGTGATGTTACTGCCCCTTTAAGGAAACTTGTGTTGGTGACGTTACTGCCCTGGTAAGTAAAGCTGTGTTGGTCATGTTACTGCTCCTTTAAGTAAAGCTGTGTTGGTCATGTTACTGCCCCTTTAAGTAAAGTAATGTTGGTCATGTTACTGCCCCTTTAAGTAAAGTTATGTTGGTCATGTTACTGCTCCTTTGAGTAAAGTTGTGTTGGTCGTGTTACTGCCCCTTTAAGGAAACTTGTGTTGGTGATGTTACTGCCCTGGTAAGTAAAGTTGTGTTGGTCATGTGACTGCCCCTTTAAGTAAAGCTGTGTTGGTCATGTTATTGGCCCTTTAAGTAAAGTTGTGTTGGTCATGTTATTGGCCCTTTAAGTAAAGTTGTGTTGGTCATGTTATTGCCCCTTTAAGTAAAGTTGTGTTGGTCATGTTACTGCCCCTTTAAGTAAAGTTGTGTTGGTCATGTTACTGCCCCTTTAAGTAAAGTTGTGTTGGTCATGTTACTGCCCCTTTAAGTAAAGTTGTGTTGGTCATGTTACTGCCCCTTTAAGTAAAGTTGTGTTGGTCATGTTACTGCTCCTTTAAGGAAAGTTGTGTTGGTCGTGTTACTGCTCCTTTAAGTAAAGTTATGTTGGTCATGTTACTGCTCCTTTAAGTAAAGTTGTGGTGGTCATGTTACTGTCCCTTTAAGTAAAGTTGTGTTGGTCATGTTACTGGCCCTTTAAGTAAAGTTGTGTTGGTCATGTTACTGGCCCTTTAAGTAAAGTTGTGTTGGTCATGTTACTGGCCCTTTAAGTAAAGTTGTGTTGGTCATGTTACTGGCCCTTTAAGTAAAGTTGTGTTGGTCATGTTACTGCTCCTTTAAGGAAAGTTGTGTTGGTCGTGTTACTGCTCCTTTAAGGAACGTTGTGTTGGTCGTGTTACTGCCCCTTTAAGGAAACTTGTGTTGGTGATGCTACTGCCCCTTTAAGTAAAGTTTTGTTGGTCATGTTACTGCCCCTTTAAGTATTTGAAATTAAAAGGCTATGATGATCTTAACCCGGTCCAGTTACTGCAAAGTGATACGCGGAGCTCCAAGCCTGGCTTCTTATGGACATTTTCTTTTTTTTTAAGTGAGTGAGAGAAGAACAATTGTTAAATCCAAACCCTGTTGCACACACCTGTACACTCCAGGCGAGTGTAGCTTCTGCGTTGCTTTGTTTTGGAGTTTTACGTCCTGGAAACATGTAAGGTCATTTCAGGACGGGTACCGATTTCTGATCAAGAAAGCATTGACTGAACGAGCCTGCTTGACCGTGTTGCCCTTCAAATCAGTTGGGACGATAATGAGTGACCGTGGACGATTATAGTCATCATGGGCGATAATGGGTGGTTATGGTCAGTAAGGGCTATAACATACCTATTTTCCGTTCCAACCAGTGGTCTACAACTGGTTCATTAAAGGCTATGGTGTGTGCTGTCCTGTGTGTGGGAAAGTGCATATTATAGATCCCTTGCTGCTTATCGGAAAGAGTAGCCTATGTGGCCACAGCAGGTTTCCTCAACAAATAAATATGTCAGAATGACCATATGTTTGATGTCTAATAGCCAATTATACGAACATCAATGTGCTCTAGAGGCGTCGTTAACTAAAACAAGATTTAATTTACTTTTTTGATAACAGACGATACAGGATGGACCAAAGGGGATCGCCGAATGATTTGAGCCTCTGTCTCCCGTTTTGGTAGATCGTGGGGTTCGAACCCTTGTCAAGTGAAATGAATAACATAAAAATTGATACATGTCGCTTCCTAGCCAGGCACTCAGCATTATCAGGATAGGGCAAGGACTGGTTGGCTAGGTGTCAGGATAATGTGACGGAGTGGGATATCAGGTCATGGTGCTGGTGGCCTCATCTCCCCATGGGGCAGCACTATGAAGTCGCCATGAGCGCGCACTGTCCCCAAGTCGGTAGCCATCCTGATAAGACCTTAGATGTTGCCAGGACATAAAAACTCCAACAACCAACGAACCTATTTGTTGTGGGTTTGATGCAAACAAAGAAAACATAATATTTGTATATGTTGTGGTGCTGTAGTGCTGTTGTCGTATTCCTTTATGATAATTCTGTATTAAAGCTGCATAGTCCGATGAAAACATCAAATTTTCAAAACCAAAATGGTTATCTATATTTGATTCTACATACCTAACTTGGATACCGATGCACTTATTAAAGCTGCATAGTCCGATGAAGCATCCAATTTTCAAAACCAAAACAATTATCTAGATTTAGTTCTACCTATCTAACTGGCGCACTTATTAAGCATTTGTTGCCACATAGAAGGGAATAGTGAGCAAATTTAATAGAACCTGCTACTATGGTGTCAGAGTTTTGGCGTGCTTGTCAAAACTAATTTTACATGTCTGTACTTCAAATATCTCAAAAGTTAGCCCTTTAAAATAATAGTTACTTCAAACCAAAGTTAGATAGATTATAACAATCAATTCAATATATTTATCTCAGAAAAATTGCAGAAACTCAAAACCATCGGACTGTGCAACTTTAAGTATGTGTCACCACATAGAAGGAATTCAGAGGCAGTTTAATATAATCTGTTACTGCAGAAGCCTATCGTCTCAGAGTTTTGGCGTGCCTGCCAAAGTTAATTTGACATGTTTGCACTTCAAATATCTCAAAGGTTAACCATTGAAAATAAAAGTTGCTTCAAGCTAAAGTAAGGTAGATTATAACGATCAACCTAATATATTTATCTCAGAAAATGACAGAAACTCAAAACCAATGGACTATGCAACTTTAAACAAAGTTGTGTTGATCTTTTTTACCTCCCGCCCCTTTACTGTTAATATGAATAAGCAATGCTTAGGACCGACCCCGGCTAAATGCTCGGAGAATTATTTATTTATTTATTTATCAACACAAGGATATTATTAACCAATCGCTGTCATCCGCCTTGCTTACTGCATCGCGAAGTTCAACAAGGTGTTTCCATTTCCGTTTGCTGGATTTTGATTATTCAACATGGCGGTGCTCATTTAGGGCTATTTCCATTTCCGTTTGCGGGATTTTGGTTATTCAACATGAGTGTACAAATGGCGGCACCCATATAGGGCTATTTCCGTTTCCATTTGCTGGATTTTGGTGATTTCATTTTGCACCTCTTTGACTTTGAGTACGAGTATTGTTTATGTATATATATATATATATATATACACGTGTTAGTCCTTAGCCTCCCCCCTGGGTGGAGTCGGTATTAATAATTCAGCATTAAAGTCTGCATTCAATAATTGTTTGACTTTGCCTTTTATTGCTGACATGGCATGAAACCACTGTCACATATGTACTCACATTCCCGAATTGTCAGTAGGGATCTTTCTTGTTAAGACGAGGGGACGAAAATTGCTGATGAGATCATAATAAATAATAATTGTATGTTTATTCTTGGTTTTAAAAAACTTATCTATCTTGGTATCTTCGCATGCAAAATTTCAATCGCGGACAATTGGTCTTCCTCATTCAACCACCCCTTGCCATATCCTATTAATGCCAAGCGCCAGGCTAGGTAGCGACAAGTATACATTTTTAAGTCATTAGTTTGACTCGGGCAGCATTTGAAAACGACAGTGTCGAATCCAACAACCTACCAAAACAGGAGGCGGGCGCTCAACTCATTCGGCCATCTTGTGTTAAGTTGATAGGGAATAATGAATCATTATTATTCCGCGTTGTCCATATTAACATAAGCTTGGCCCATTGATGGCTGTGCAGGGGTGGTGGTAACTGTCGATAAATGGCCCTGTATCCTGTCTGTACAGCAGTTTCTCCCGGTATTAAGTATTTATAGTGCCAGTCTTCTCTGTACCACTCCTACTGGTGGTGTTCTCTCCGGTGTCTCATACATGATTCCGCGACAATTAGGAATAATTCTCCATAATTGCATGCATCATCTCGCTGGGCGCAGGTGGTGGGTGTTAGCTTGGTTGGTTGGTTGGTGGAGTTTTACATCCTAGCAACATATAAGGTCATATCAGGATGGCTACCGGCTTGCAGGCAGTGCGCATTCATGGCGAATTTATAGTGCTGCCCACCTGGGAAATTACTTAATTAGGCCACCATCACCATGACCTGATATCCCACTCAGTCACATTATCCTGACACTGAGCCAATCAGTCCTTGACATATCCTATTAATGCCGAGCGCCTGGCTAGGAAGTGACAAGTATCAATTTTTAAGTCATTGGTTTGACTGGACCAGGGTTCGAATGCGTGGATTTCAATTTCCACGATCTACTAAAATGGGAGATGGACGCTCAACTCATTCGGCCATCCCGTCTGGTCCATGGGTGTTGGGTGTTGGGGTTGGTGAGTGTTGATGTTGTGATGTTCTGGTATTGTGCTGTGGTGGAGTTGTGCTGTGGTGGTGTTGTGATGTGGTGGTGTTGTGCTGTGGTGGCCTTGTGCTGTGGTGGTGTTGTGTTGTGGTGGTGGTGTGGTGTGGTGGTGTTGTGTTGTGGTGGAGTTGTGTTGTGGTGGTGTTGTGTTGTGGTGGTGTTGTGTTGTGGTGGTGTGGTGGTGTTGTGCTGTGGTGGTGTTGTGCTGTGGTGGTGTTGTGCTGTGGTGGTGGTGTGTTGTGGTAGTGTTGTCTTGTGGTGGTGTTGTGCGGTGGTGGTGTTGTGCTGTGGTGGTAATGTGCTGTTGTGCTGTTGTTGTCGTGGTGTTGTGCTGTGGTGGTGTTGTGGTGTTGTGCGGTGGTGCTGTCACTTGTGTAAGCTGTAACGGTACGTAGTGCTGCCTAACAATGGCGCCACGTAGATTAGTGGATAGCTAATCCTCCCTTTGTTGGCGTATGTCCTGAATCCCTTCTATGCATTTGACATCTGGATGCTTTGGCTGAATCGCTAAGAACGCCGGCTGGATTCCACTGTGGAAGGTCTTCGGTTTGTCTTCGGTTCGTACTTCAGCTGAGTCAAACCAATGACTTACTAAATTTATACTTGTCGCTACCTAGATTTGCCCGCGGCATTAATAGGAGAATGGTATGATGTCCAATAGCCGATGATAAAAATCGATCCGCTCTAGCAGTGTTGGTAAATAAAACGAGAACAAAAAAGAGGATAGGGGAAGTACTGGCTTTCTCACTCACCCCCCAAACCCTCTGATGCAAACTAATATTTACATACAGTTATACAAAATAGATCCCCGACTAAATATCCTGCCAATGATCAGGGATCTTAATATAATTCTTCCTGTGATATATTCCATCAGAAAAGCTACCAAAAACTCATTGTGCTACAGGCATATATGTCAATCAAGTATAAGTAAAGCTTTTTTTATTTAACGACGCCTCTAGAACACATTGATTTTCATATCATCAGCTATTTTATTTCAAACATATGGTCATTCTGACATATTTCTTTGGAGGAAACCCACTGCCATCACATAGGCTCCTCTTTCCGATAAGCAGCAAGGTTTTTTTTATATGCACTTTCCTACAGACAGGACAGCACATACTGCAGCCTTTGGTGAACCACTTGTGGACCACTGGTTTGAACAGAAAATAGCCCAAACTGCAAATTGGTCCACTGAGCAGGATCGATAGGATGACCCGGACCTTCACAGGTGGACACTCTACCGCATGAGCTACGTCGCGCTCCCCTTATATGTCAATCACTGCATTATTCTTATATAAAATACGACCCTGGAAATTAAACCGTATAATTAATGACCAGCGTCATCCAGACGAGGTAAGATCTCCAATCTGTTTATGTCCATAAGTCATTCAGTGCTTACTATTACACACATAGATGCAATGCACTTAGGTATGCATACACAGCATAGGTTCATCAACCATACTAGATACAAGATTCACCCCGTACTGCTGCAGTAGGGGTCCAAACCAACCCTATGTAAAAGCTGTCGAAAATGCGGGTCAAAGAATTGAGGGCCTAATTTCACAGTCTAAGAAGCAACAATTATTCTTTACATCTGTCTTATTATTAGCCAACTACCTTTGAGTTGAAAAATGTAATATAATATCTAGTTTAATAAGATTTAAAAGTGAAATCGACGGCGTTCTACGGCCGCCATCTTGTCTTTTTGCATTCTCTCCCATTTCGCCAACTCTGTGCCTATATAAATATCCATTTGATACTGGAGGCAGACATTCTACTCCCTGATCCATAGTAAAGCTATTTTCGCCCGTATTTAGACTACGTTGTCCTTCACCCGTATACTACAAGTACCGGGTGAATCTTTTATCTACAACCATACCTGATCCTGGTCACAGCACCATCGGCTTGTTTTTTGGGGGGTTTTCAAATCGGAAACTTTGCTCCTGAATGGCTTCCGAACCATTTTGTTACCTAGGCCCCCTAATGCAATCACCCTATCCACGCATGCCTGTCAATATGCTTCTTTGCCTAATAGGCCAGTGCAAAGTCTACATTGTCTATGCCAACCAAATAGATCATATATTATATAATGAACTTATACTGTACAGATATTGTTGTATATCATTGTCATCATCATCATCAATCCCTCAATTGCCTGTCACACCTTACTGGATTGAGCAACCGACATAAACCGGACAAAGAATTGTCTAGTCTGGTGGTGTTCGGTATCAAAATGGACCGAAATGTGTCGAACTGTTGCAATGGCTGCCGGACGCTAAATGGACAAGGAACGTACATTAACGGATATCCACCGGATGATAACCGAACGATAACAGGACGACAGCTGAATGTCAAACGGACGCACCAAACACCAAACAGACACATACCGGACTGATCACCGACGTGCCGAAAACATATACTGACCGAATTTCCGCAACACCATCACAGGACACCGCAGGAAGCAAACCGGAGACGTAATGGATGGGTAACGGACATGAACCAGACAAAACGGACTACACAGACATTAAAATGCGACCACCAAGCCATGACACGCCCCAGGTCTGTGCAAGTTTTCGTTGCACTGTTCAAGAAACTTGCTTACCACTACACCTTGTCTTCTTGTCCTTTTCACTCTGCATTGCAAACCGGTTTTGGCCAGACCTGATGAATGTGAAATATGCCCATGCCAGTGTATACAGTAAAGCCTCTCTATACCGACTCCTCCACAGATCAACCACTCCCCTATATCGATCGCTTTATTTGGGTGCCAAAAATACCATTGGAAGGATATTCTAACTCTCTAAACAGACCATATCCCTAAATGAACCACTAAAATCGGTCCC
Organism: Branchipolynoe longqiensis; assembly: GCA_030323885.1. Taxonomy (NCBI): domain Eukaryota; kingdom Metazoa; phylum Annelida; class Polychaeta; order Phyllodocida; family Polynoidae; genus Branchipolynoe; species Branchipolynoe longqiensis. Next base: position 54,519,589 of record CM059200.1, on the reverse strand, counting down.
ATGGTCGGTCGATTGAGAGAGGTTTACTGTATACATCATCATGCTGTCAGTCGCAATGCGACAAAGACTGCTTTCATTACTTCACGATACATATATATATACATATATCAGGGCTGGAAGATCTCTGCGATTTTAGATATTCTACCGATTAACGCTAAGCAAATCATTAACATTATATATTATGACAGTAATTGATTGGTCCCAATCCTATTCATATAACCTTAGATGTTGCTAGAACATCAAACTCAAAGAAGAAAGAGTTAGATATGGACAATGAAATGGTAACAACAAGGACAGTTGAAACCTGACTTCCGGCATTTTCCCGTGATTCCCTGACAGCGCTAATCCTATGGGGGAAAATCCACGTTTTCGCAAAAATTTGCTGTTATCGCCACGGTCTTGGTCTGATTTCCGCGCTTTTTTTCGGAGACCACTTTCATTCCTGATATATACATACATATATGCTGTATACAAATTATACAAGTATAATAACCCGGAATATCCCTTCTTTCCCTCATCACTCACTCAGCTCCATGGACTGATGGAGTCTGTCCTAGTCATCTACTGATCCAGCCTCCCCAACCCCAGCTCCGATGGTGGCGCCACCACCCCTGCACACTGTAACAGGTGTAGCAGGAAATCGCAAACCCTGTAAATCGCATACCCCCACTTGTGATTTCCTAGGAAATCGCAAACCCCCATGCCATATATGGGCATGGGGGGTTTGCAATTTCCTAGGAAATCACATATCCCCCCTGGAAATCGCAAACACCCCACGTTTGGCAGTCTTTATCCTAATGAAAACATCTTTAACTTACAGATTAACTTACAGATCCTCTTCTGGCTGATCTAGGCCCTAATAGGCCTCTAATGCCAGCTCGTTATGGCTTTGCGATAGTCCAGTTTGTAATTCCGACCGCACATGCGCTGAAAACGGCCTTTATTCACAGATGTCGCCACTGTGGCCATTCTAAAGGCCAGGTAAAGAGGTGCAGCAATATCCTGGTATTATCACTCAGTTTCAGGATCGGCAATGTAAACAATGTTGTTAGCAAAATAGCCTTTTTAGTTCCAACTTCAGTCAATGCATACAGTAAATAGAACCATTTTAATGTTCCAAATTCTTATTTATCCATTATTTAAACCATTATTTACTAGTGTGTTAGTTGAATATTACAAAATGCTACAAAGCCTGGGGGGTTTGCGATTTCCAGGAGGGGTTTGTGATTTCCTAGGAAATCACAAACCCTGGGGTGTGCAATTTCCAGGGGTTTGCGATTTCCTGCTACACTGGCACTCACTGTACCGCTGAATATATACATATACCACTCTACATAAGTTTTTTTTAAACAAAGATTAACCCTCACTAGACTAGATTTTCCCCATCTTCCTAGATCAATTTAGAGATACGAGCAGTCTGAAATCTCAAGTGGTCTGTCTGAGCAGGACTTTCATTTCAGGAAATTGAAGTGTGTGTAGTCTCTGCACAAAGGCAAGAAGAAAATCTAATGAGGATTGTCAGCATACTTTAAAGATAACGTCACAACAAGGTTCTCAGCGGGGAGAAAAAGAGGCAAATTTCACTAGAATTGTCATCACTAGGCGTATCTGTGATGATGACAGCAAATATTCAAGATTCAACGGGACCAGACGGGATGGCCAAATGAGTTAGAGCATCCAGTCTCTCGTGTTGGTAGATCGTGGGGTCGTTGATTCGAACCCTGGTCGAGTCAAACCAATGACTTAAAAATTGATACTTGTCGCTCCCTAGCATGACGCTTGACATTATTAGGATAGGGCAAGGACTGGTTGGCTCAGAGTCAGGATAATGTGACTGAGTGGGATATCAGGTCATGGTGCTGGCGGCCTGGTCTTCCATTGGGGCAGCACTATAAAGTTGCCATGAGTGCGCACTGTCACTAGTCGGTATCCGTCCTGATATGACCTTAGATATTGCTAGGATGTAAAACAACAACAAACAAACAAACAAATCGAGATTCAACGTTTAGTTTTGAATCCTTCGAATGCTTGAAGAAACTCAATGGTGATTCAGCATTTATGTAATACGCTAGATAAAATATTCACCTCCAGTAGAATAGTGAACGGCGTGGCAGTACCCCAGTGGAGCAGCACAATAAAGCTACCATGAATGCACACTGTCATAAGTCTGTGCATGTCCTGCTGTGACCTAAGATTTTGATAATTAGATTTGAGAGGTCCAACACAAATAAACCAATTCAAAGCTCCCACTCCGATGGAATCAACCCACCCACAACTACATACCTAACCAGGCAAGGAACCACATACATAAGTACATGGTTCCTTGCCTGGTTAGCTTTGTTTGTTGGAATATTACGTCCTAGCAACACCTAAGCACATAACAGGATGGGTACCTACAGACTTGTGACAGTGCACGCTCATGACAACATTTTAGTGTTGCTCCTCTGTAAACCTGGGCCACCCGCACCATGACCCGATGATATCCCACTCACATTATCCCGATATTAAGCAAACTGATCTTGTCGCTAGCCTATTACTGCCAAGCGCCAGGCTAGGTCGCGACAAGTCTCAATTTTGTAACTCATTGGCTTGCCTCAGTCGGGGTTCCAGCCGGAAGCCAGCCAGCACTCTTACTGATTCAGCGAATCCCATCCCGCGGCTGGGAAGGTCCCACAGTAGAATAGCATTGCCACTTATTGGGATGTATGTCAGGTGTACATCTTCTGTGCATACCTAGGTTGGAGCGACCGGAAATGGCGGCTGAATCGGTCAAGTGCAGGCTTCCTGTTGTTTGTTTGTTGTTGATTTACATCCTAGCAACATCTAAGGTCATATCAGGATGGGTACTGACTTGTGACAGTGCACACTCATGGTGATTTTATAGTGCTGCCCTACTGGAAGAATAGGCCGCCACCACCATGACCTGATATCCCACTCAGTCACATTATCCTGACATTGAGCCAACCAGTCCCTACCCTATCGTAATAATGCCGAACGCCAGGCTAGGAAGGGACAAGTATACATTTTAAGTCATTGGTTTCACTCGACCAGGGTTCCAATGACATACAAACCGATAACTGTACAAGCGATGAACGCGGTATAAAGTCCACGTCTGGAATCTGTGGTTGTGTAGGCAGGCTATGGTGAAAACAATACAGGCAAAAAGAGAAAGGAAGAGTATAAAGAGTGAAAGAAGAGAGAGAGCCAAGCCCTCAGGTTTATTCTTTATATGGTACATGGATCCAGTATGGCATATCACCTGACCACATTCTCCCAATGAGAATCAAGCATCTACAGCTCTACCAATGAGAAAGAAGCATTTCCGGTCCACATGGTTAGAGTGATCTGCCCACCACCACCAAGCGGCATGGCTCCCTTGGTCACCGCCTGCCCTGAGCTGAGTGTGTGGTGATCCGTGACTAACAGAGGGGGGAGGGGGTAGTGGGTAGAGCTCTGAGTGCCCCTTACACACTATCTTACTAGCACCACAGTGTCTATTTACAATGAATAAAGCACCACAAGCAACTACATTAACACATCTATGCACCTGGCCCTATATACCTTTTTCATAAATAGAACATTTTCATTCCCCCACCAATGCGTCATTATCGGAATATTTTACAGCGTGACATACATCCTAATAAGTTGGTTGTTTTTTTGGAGTTTCACCTCCATCTAACTTCTAAGGTCATATGACCAGACAGCATGGTCGAATGAGTTGAGCGTCGGTTTCCCGTTGTGGTAGTTCGTTGGATTCGAACCCTGGTCGCGTCAAACCACTGACTTAAAAATGTACACTTGTTGCTTCCTAGCCAGGCGCTTGGCATGAATAGGATAGGGCAAGGACTGGTTTGCCACTCTTACTAAATATTCCACCCCTTTCTTATATGGGCAAAGAATAAATAGTTAAACCGCTGCTTATTTATTTGTAGATATGTGTTGAAAGTGAGCAGAGTGACAGTTGGCTCACAATGTAGAGGAGGTGGGGAGGAGAGAATGCCCACTCCACAATGAATAACATGGAAGTTATGGTGGTTAGAGAGAAACATTAAGGGGCTGCCGTTATTTATATCCACATAATAAATTAAATAGTACATATATATATACTTATATGTCCTATGGTGCGACTGACACTGGTCTGCATCCGGCGGAGGCGAGGAGGCCTCAGGTGGCACGGTGACACTGATATAGTGTTGGGTCTTACTGAGTATAACAATAAAGATAATAATTCCCTTACGTATCGTTATACTCGCATAATTCGTCATACATCGCATATATAAAGGTGTCAACCATGTGTAATCAAAGTGAATATATATATCACATATATATGTGGTATAAATGAATATTTATGCAAATATTATTAGGAAATGCTGCTGGTAGTGGGGTGGGCTAATATAATAGATTCTTATGGTGTATGGCTCTGTGTTGTTGGAGCAGCTTGGTGATGCGGTTAATTGCATTGAAGAGGGTGTAATAGGCCCTTCCTCCCCCTCCACTACCCTCCCCTACCCTCCCCTCACCCACCCCCCTCCCACCCCCCTCCAGCACCCCTCCCCTCCCGTCCCCCTCACCTTCCCCTCCATTCTCCTCCAGTCCGCCTCTCCTTCCGCCCCCTCACACCCCTTCTCCTTCCCCCTCTCCCTCCCCCTACTCTCCACCCTTCCTCCCCACCCTCCTCCCCCTCCCGCCACCCCCTCCCGCCACCCCTCCACCTCCCCCTTCCACCCCCTCCCCACTCCCTCCACCTTCCACTCCCTCCCCGTTCCCCATCCCCTCCCCTACCCCTACCCCCCCTCCACATACCCCTCCCCTCCCAATCCTACCCCTCCCATCCCATCCCCCCTCCCCATCCACCATCCCCTCCCACTCCTCCTCCCCCTTCCAACAAGCAAACACGCACCAAACTACCTGCTGATAAACCCCCTCTCCCCCTGCCCCTCCCCCTCCCCCGTCCCTCCCCCCTCCCCCCTTATACACAGGCTGCGTACCTACCGTGTAGATCATCCCGCAGACAAGCCCCATTGTCAGGCCGGCTTTACGGACAGGCCACCATTGATATATCAGTCCGCTGGCAGTCGGTAGCGGGTAACCGGTAACCGGTAGCCTGAAGCTGGTGGCCCGTAACTGGTAGTCCGTAACCGGTAGCCAGTAACTGGTAGATGGTAGCCTGTAGCCTGTAGCCTGTAGCCAGTAGGCTATAGCCGGTACCCAGTAGGATGTAGCCAGGAGCCTGTATCCAGTAGCCTGTAGCCGGTAGTCTGTAGCCTGTAGTCTGTAGCCGGTAGCATGTGGCCTGTAGCCAGTAGCCTGTAGCCAGTATCCTGTAGCCTGTAGCCGGTAGCCTGTAGCCGGTAGCCTGTAGCTGGTATCCTGTTACCTGTTGCCAGTAGCTGGTAGCCTGTAGCCGGAAGCAGGTAGGTGGTGGCTGGTGGCCAGTAGCATGTAGCCGGTAGCATGTAGCCGGTAGCCTGTAGCTGGTAGCCTGTAGCCGGTTGCCGGTAGCCTGTAGCCTGTAGCCGGTTGCTTGTAGCCTGTAGCCGGTAGCCTGTAGCCTGTAGCCGGTTGCCGGTAGCCTGTAGCCGGTAGCCGGTAGCCTGTAGCTGGTAGCCTGTAGCCGGTAGCCTGTAGCCGGTTGCTTGTAGCCTGTAGCTGGTAGCCTGTAGCATGTAGCATGTAGCCTGTAGCCGGTTGCCGGTAGCCTGTAGCCGGTAGCCGGTAGCCGATAGCCTGTAGCCGGTAGCCAGTAGCCGGTAGCTGGGCGAGGACATGAGTAAGATATTATACACGCCCGGTAATCAGCGCTGTTTGTCAGCATATCCCCATGAAAACAGCATTGTGCCAGCTAAGTCCTTGCCCCTCCCCCCTCCCCCCATTCCCGTCAGCCATCCCCCTCTAAATCGACCCACCCCCTTAACCCATTCCCCAACTTCCTAATATTGCCGCACTGGCCGAATCGGTAGAGCGGGGGCCTTGTATGCGGGATGTCAGGAGTTCGGTTCCTGGTCGAGTTTAAACCGATGACTGGCGCTCAGCATTAATAGGATACGGCAAGGCCGGGTTGGCTCAGTGTCAGGATAATGCGACTGAATGGGACATCCAGTCATAGTGCTGGTGACCTGATTTCCGAGTGGGGCAGCACTATAAAGTCCCCATGAATGTGCACTGTCACAAGTCGGTGCCTGTCCTGATATGACCTTATATGTTGCCAAGACATAAACCTCAAAGAACCAACCTAACACTCCCCTGAGCCCCCTCTCCAGCTCCCGCCCGCTCCATACAGATGCTGGTAAGGGACGCCAGCCCTCACTGCGCTAATACGCATGCACAGCATCAGAATGTGGCTTACGGAACTGGAAGATACTTGGCGCACGCCATCTTGTTTGGGTTTGTTGAACTAAGCTGTCTTTTTGGGTTTTTTTTTCTCCTTTCGTTTGTTTAAAATTACATAGTATGATGAAAGCATCAAATTGTTGAAAGTAAAAACCCTCATCTAGATTTCAACCGACACAGCCCCCCCCCCACCCCAATGGGACCCCCTTCCCCTGCCACCACCCCTAACCATCATGAACAAACCATCAAAACACCGAACATCCTACACAACTATCAACCAGTTTTAAACACATTGAAAATTACATAAGACATACAAAATGTCTTGTCAACTATAAACTTACCATGTTTTATAACAGAACACATTTAAACCTCAACGATTGCTTGAGTTGCTCCAAGTATACACTTTCTCCTCGGTGCTGCTCCCCATTTTTGCATGAACTACAGTGACTGGTGCTGTAGATTAAACAGCAGGAGCCAGTCCCTTAATTCTACAGGATCGTGCTGTAACTAATACACCACGCATCAAACTTAGACTATATAGACATTATTAGGAAAAGGGCAAGGGCTGGTTAGCTCAGTGTCAGGATAATGTGACTGAGTGGGATATCAGGTCATGGTGCTGGCAGAATGATTTCCCCGTGGGGCAGCACTATAAAATCGCCATGAGTGCGTACTGTCACAAGTCGGTACCTGTCCTGATATGACCTTAGATGTTGCCTGGATGTAAAACAACAACAAACAAACAGATAAATCATTCGGTGGGAACGACACTGCCTCCCTCCTACATCCACTGCGCGCTGGCCTCGTCTTCAGGGTGGATGGATGCGTTTATCTCTCCGTCCACTGGATTGTCCAGTGAGCTTTCACACCCTTTCTGCCATCGACCACAGCTCGGCACTGTCTCTTCACTTCTTGATGGGCTGGCAATGTGCAACTTTTCCACCCAGCCACCCTACTCTTGAAGATTTATACTACCTGTTATGGATAAGCCTGAATAGACTTGTTTTCACCATTAGACAGTTTGTCGATAGAAAGCCCGAGCCTACACTTTTACCGACCCAAGGGATTTTTAACCTCCCACACCACATAGACATGGTATGAGAGCAACTGGCCTTTGATGACACTGTAAGTTATCCACAGCGGTGGAAATCCAAATTGGCAGAGGTGGGGGCATGGGGAATCGAACCACCGACGTTCAGATTAGGAGTCTGACCTACACAAAAGTCAGACACTCTAGCCACTCCGCCACAGAGAATACTACTTAACTTTGTTCTTTCCTGTGGAGGGCTGGGTCCGGACGCGACTGTAAATTGTGAATACACTTTTGTTACCTGCAATTAGATCCTTGTTTGTGCCGTCTTCCCCCGGGTCATCATTTGCATGAGAGGGAGTCAAATTTAAATTTGCGGGGGAGAGGTGGGAAGGGCTACACTTTATTAAACATTATCCAATGTTCATAATGAAAGTTAATTTGGTCTTTTTGTTGGTACATTCATCATCATCCTGTCAGTTGCAAGGTGACAAAGACCGCCTTCATTACGTAACCGCCGCTTTTGGCGATTGTACATTTCATGAAAGCTGCTTGCAAAGTATTGAAGTGCTGCTGGCTTTTGCAAGTTACTAGCGGCACTCTCTCAGGGAGCAAATAGAGGTCTCACACCAGCAAGAACATGTTAAGACAGGCACAAACTATTTGTCCCTGCAGTCGCTGGTCGGGAGATGTTGGGAGTTCCATTCATCACCATCCTTAATGCTGCCACAGTAACATGGTTTTCTGTTAGGGTTTGCTCCCTTAGCCTTTGATTCTATCAAGAACCAGAACTTGTACCACAAGGCAGTTGTATACAACTTTGGAAAGCAGGGGCGTCAAACTCCCTGAGGTATTTTAGCACCTAAGGTATCCGAGGTACTGCATTACCCGCATACCACATTATTAGTTGATTAAACAGAGGGAATTTCAATCACTGACAATCGGTCTTCTTCAGTCCACTGCTCCTGGCCCATTCGTAATAATACTGAGCACCAAGCTAGGTAGCGGAAAGTATAAATTTGTACGTCATTGGTTTGATACGGCCATGGTTCGAAACTGGGAGCTCAAATCCCCACGACTGAGCAAAGCGGGATGTGGATGCTCAACTCATTTGGACGTCCCATTTATAAAATTATTCAGACAAAGTGGCGGAACACAGCCAGGCTTCTCTGAATTAGTTACGTTAATGTGTCCAGTGAGACCTACTGTACTATTGGGGGAATATGCATGGCAACCGTGGCACCATCAAATCGCTTGCTATGCAGGTTGCCTGGCAAGTGGTAGAATTCTATTTTAGTGGTCACGTGATACGGAAAAAAACACACACGCCAAGACAGGCCAATATCATCCGACAAAACGGGATGGTGGAATATGTTGAGCGTGCGTCTTCCGTTTGGGTAGGTCATGGGATTCGAACCCCATGGGTTCGAACCCTGCTCGAGTCAATCCAATGACATACAAATTGATAATTGTCGCTTCCTAGCCTGGCGCTTGGCATTATTAGGACAGGGCAAGAACTGGTTGGCTCAGTGTCAGGATAATGTGACTGAGTGGGATATCAGGTCATGGTGCTGGTGTTCTGATCTCCCAGTGGGGCAACACTATAAAGTTGCCATGAGTGTGCACTGTCACAAATCGGTACCTATCCTGATATTACCTTAGAAGTTGCCAGGACATAAACTCCAACAACCAACCAGACACATATCATGCCATGCCAACACACACATACTTGTCTGCACACACTCCAAGACACACAGGACACACACTTGCAGTTACACGCACACGGCACGTACATGGGATGTCAAACCTACCGCACACACTTAGATTAGACTCGTCTCATGCCACGATTATTCAGCTGAGGTGTGACACAAACAGGGGTGCCAACACTTACTTACATGCGAACAAACACATGCCATCACCCACACAGCAAATATCGACATGTGAACACCCACATGGCAACACCAACAAGCCAACACCCACACCCCAACACCCACACGCCAACACCCACACCCCAACACCCATGTGCCAGCACCCAGACTCCAACACCCACATGCCAGCACCCACACCCCAACACCCACATTTGGTAAGTCATCGGTTTGACTTGTCTAGGATTCGAACTCCCGACCCACCGAGGGAGAAGCTTTCGCGCGCTCTGACCGAATCGGCCGCCGTGTCCAGTCCCTGAAATAATGAGTACAGAATGCCTTACACTTTCTAAGATAAATGTATCAAATTGAACGCTATGATCTACCTTACATTAGGCTAAATAAAAATACAAATTGTTTCACTCGGCCAGGGTTCGAATCCAGGAGACATGTTCAACTCACTAGGACATTGCATCTGGGGTACACTGACACTCAAACACATTTGACTAAGTTGTGTTGATTTTTTGGCCCTGCACCAACAATTCTACACTGCAGACAGTATGCGTGACCTTTTTACTAAAGTAAAACAAGAAAACATTTTAGCCTTTTTAAGGGCAGCTGGTTTGTACCACCTCATATAGTTTACTGTATAAATTCTATCAACTATTAATCAGGCTTTTCTTTTTCTATGGGAATTTGTTTCCCTTGACCACAAATATATGATTCTGAGCTTTTTAATTTAATCAGTGTCTATTGGCACATAATTGATTGTCTGCTTGTACATGTAAAAGTGATGGTTTGAACAAAAAACTAACATTTCTCGCCGTGAATATGGCCTATGCTACCGACACGGCGTAAAGCAACCACCAATCAATCAACATATTACGTCAATGTCAAAGATCAAAACAGCCCGCCCGAAACTGAATTTTATTTCAAACAGACGATAACCAATTTATATATTTTTTATTTGGCCTAGTTTGAAGTACCTTTCATTTGAAATGGCTAACTTTTGAGATATTTGAAGTGCAAAAATGTCCAATTAATTTTTTGCAAGCACGCCAAAAAACCTGACACCATAGGATTCTGCAGTAATGGGTTCGATAAAAATAGCTCAATGTTCCCTTCTATCTGACAACAAATACTTAATCGGCTGTCACACCTCGCCGGATTGGGGAAACAGAAAGAAACCAAACAAAGTCCGTTGATATCTGGCAAAGTCCGGTTTGTGTCCGTTGCATATCCGTTGCATAAACATTGATATCCGTTGATATCCGGCCCAATCCGTTAGAAGTTTTGAACATGCACAAAACTTGGAATGGATGCCGCCGGATTGACGTCTATGTTTCTTGTCCGGTTGACCGGGTGCCGTGGCCGAATCGGTAGAGCACAGGCCTCGCGTGCGGAAGATTGGGAGTTAGTGAGTTTGGTTCCCGGTTGAGTCAAACCAATGACTTAAAAATTGATACTTTTCGCTTCCTAGCCTGGTGCTCGGCATTATTAGGATAGGACAATGGCTGGTTAGCTTGGTGTCAGGATAATGTGATTGCGTGGGATATCGGGTCATGGTGCCGGCGGCCTGATTTCTCCGTGGGGCAGCACTATAAAATTGCCATGAGTGCGTACTGTCACAAGTCGGTACCCGTCATGATATGACCGTAGAAGTTTGCTATGATGTAAAACAGCAACAACAAACAAACAAACAATCTAGTCTGCTTATCGTCCGTTGGCTATCCGTTCATGTCCGTTTCATGTCCCTTTCATGTCCGTTTCATGTCCGTTCGTCTGGCATCCTTTGACCCGCTCCGCAACAATTTGACACATTTTAATACATTTTGATACTATCACGCCCCAACACCACCAGACTAGACAATTCTGTCCGTTACTCAATCCGGTATAGTGTGACAGACACTTTAACAAGTGCATCAGTATCTAAGTTAGATATGAAGAATAAAACTGTGATGATTCAATATGTGATGCTTCATCGGACGATACAGCTTTAAAATAAAATCTAAATTATTTCGCTGAATTGCCAATGGTGCCAGTCTTGTGTCAGGGAAAAAAGGAAAGTTTGTTTTATTTAATGATGCCACTAGAGCACATTGATTTTTTATCACCAGGCTATTGGACGTCAAACATATGGTCATTCTGACATATTTCTTTGGAGGAAACCTGCTGCCGCCACATAGGTTACCCTTTCCGATAAGTAGCAAGGGGTCTTTTATATGCACTTTCCCACAGACAGGACAGCACATACCACAGCCTTTGATGAACCCGTTGTGGAGCACTCATTGGTTTTGTGTCACTGTAGCAAAACGGTTGCTCCACATCTCACTAGGAGCATGCCGCCATTGCTCGGCCCGCTGAACTAGGGATCACAAGTACTGATCGATTCGCCCTGTATATTAACCACTCCTACCCCGTGACCATTTCATTTGATGCCGGTATAGCGGTATCAAACAGTCTCCACCCACCCCCCCCCCCTCCACCGGTCCCCCCCCATCTGATTCTTGCAACCTGCCCCATCCATTCGTCCTCCGCTGATGTTGCGGTTTCAGATCTCTGCCAGTGTCAGATCTCCGCATCGCTTCTGTGCATGCGTCAAAATCGAACAGCATCGTCAAGGCATTGTTAATGGTCGTGAGCAATCTTCATACAGAAAAAGTGAAATATCTCTAAAACCATACCACCTAGAAACAAATCGCTTGGTACCCATATAGAAAACATGTTTACCAAAAAGATTATATTAAATTTATATCATTAGGTTTCTGGATTTCTATTAATTTTGAATAATGTTTTGCACTGCACTTACCAGCAAACTCAAGGCATTGTCAATGGTTGTGAGCAATCTTCATACATAAAAAGTGAAATATCTCTAAAACCACACCACCTAGAAACAAATCGCTTGGTACACATATAGAAAACATATTTAACGAAAAGATTATATTAAATTTATAAGCTTAGTCAGACTGACACTATAGTGACAGTATGAGTGCAGCGATTTGCCGCGATCGGCGACGGTTTGAATCTGGCTCGATGTTGACACATGTGCAGATGATGCTGTTTGATTTTGATGCATGCGCAGAAGCCAGGCGAAGACCTGAAACTGGTGGAGATCTGAAACCGCGACACCCGCAATGATATCCACGAACAAACATGTCAGGAAGCAAAGATGTACCAGAACAAAATTGCCTGCGAGGGGAGGGGGCGATAATATGCCAAATTCTTTATACCTCCCTCCAGAGTAGAACCGCCCTGCCGTGTTTATTAGAATCTAGCGCTCTCCGGGATAATGATGCCTGTTTTTCCACTCTGTTTATATAACCAAATACAGTACAACCCCGTTAAACCAAGCTCGGTTAAACCAAACGATCGGATAATCCAAACTTTTTTCGGCGGACTGGCAAAATACTACCATTTATCATATAAAAAGTTGATTAAACCAAAGTCGGTTAATCCAAAGTATCGGTTAATCCAAACAAAAATATCGGTCCCAGGCCACTTCCCGTACAGGTAAACCAAACTTTCATGTGGTTTTAAGGTCATCTGAGACTTTTTCATATGATAAATGGTAGTATTTTGACAGGTCGACAAAAGAAGTTTGGATTAACCGATCGTTCGATTTAACTGAGGTTGGTTTAATGGGGTTAAACTGTATATACATAAAAAACAATAATCATAGTGTCCACATACATTGTACATTTATAATGCACCCACGTTTTTTCGAAAGCCAAGTGAAAGTCAAAGCTTGGTTAAACCAATGATCGGTTAATCCAAACAAATTTCTAGGGTCCCTTCAAGTTTGGTTTAATGGGGTTATACTGTATATGTATGGAGAGTGTGAGGGTTGTAACGGGTAAGCCGTACTCCTCAGCGTAAACAATGATGACAAATGACAAGCTTGTTTGTTTGTTGGTTGTTGTTTTACGTCCTAGCAACATCTAAGGTCATATCAGGACGGGGCAAAACGCTGCATTGCAAATTACAAACAAGGCTTGTGGCAGCAGTGCGTTGACTTGTTGTGTGTGAAGCCCCAGTCAGACCTCACCGGATTGAGGAAATGGACAGAAACCGGACACCGGCCAGTGAAATACGGCAATGTATGGTTTATATATGGTACCCATCCGGCGTGTCCGTTCTATCTCCGGTGGTGTCCGGCGGAGTCTGGTACATGTTTTGAACATGCACAAAATGTGTACCGGACACCAGCAGACTGACTTGTATGGTTGATGTCCGTTTTAAGTCTGTTTTGTCCGTTTTTTCCATTTCATGTCCGCTACCCATCCGTTATGTCTCCGGTTTGCTTCCTGCAGTGTCCATTGACGGTGGTTTTTATTAATTTAAAATCTTTTAAATTTGTTTTATTGCATGAATTCAATCAGTATATGTTTTCTGTGCGTCCGTGAACATCCATTACGGCCATTTGACATTCGGTTTTCATCTGGTTATCGTCCGGTGGCTATTCGTTAATGTACGTTCCTTGTCCATTTAGCATTCGTTTCATACGGTACATTTCGGTGCATTTCGGTACATTTTTGTACATTTTTTATACCGAACACCACCAGACTAGACAATTCTTTGTCCGGTGGTGTCCGGTACTCACTCCGGTAAGGTCTGACTGGGCCTTTAAGCATTGCATGCCGGGAATTCATAGCCGGAAATATTATACAAGGGAGGCAGCATTATGCCCGTATTATTAATTACACAACCAACACAATACCATTATGGTTCTCAAACCTCTGGCTGGCTAAACCAACCTCTTTAATTAAACACAATTCGGTGGCAGCAAGCGCCGTACTGCTGTGTGGGGCCTGCTTATACACCCCTAGACAGCACCCGATCCCTACTTGCATGCACACACAGGTGCTGACCATACAGCTCAAGCTAGAACTTTCCACAGGTCTTGATACAATTAACCTACTCCTCCAGTTCCATTAATATAATATTGATATAAAACTACATTTTATATTTCACATACAAGTTTAATTCTGGTATAACATTGAAGTGTGGGGGGGGTTATAAGACTATCGTTAGAGCGCAGGCTTCCTGTGCGGAAGGTCGGGGGTTGGAATCCCTGCCGAGTCAAACCAATGACGTATCAAATTAATACTTGTCGCTACCTAGCCTTGCATTCGGCATTAATAGGATAAGACAAGGATTCGTTAGCACAGTATCAGGATAATGTGACTGTGTGGGGTATCAGGTCACGTTGCCAATGGCCTGGTCTCCCAGTGGGGCAGCACTATAAAGTCGCCATGAGTGCACACTGTCACAATTTGGTACCCACCCTGATATTCCATTAGATTTGTTTGTTTGTGTGTGTGTTGTTGTTTTACATCCTAGCAACATCTAAGGTCATATCATTATGGGTAGCAACTTGTGACAGTACGCACTCATGGCGATTTTATAGTGCTGCCCCACTGGGAAATCAGACCGCCGGCACCATGACCCAATATCCCACTCAGTCACATTATCCTGACACTGGGCTAACCAGTCCTTGCGCTATCCTAATAATGCTGAGCACCAGGCTAGGAAGCGACAAGTATCAATTTTAAAGTCAGTGGTTTGACACGACCGGGAACCAAACTCGCAAACTCACGATCTTCCGCACCCGAGGCCTGTGCTCTACCGATTCGGCCACCGCGCCTGGTCTATTACATTAGATGTTGCCAGGACGTAAAACTCCAACAACCAACCATAAAGTTACGGAGATAATATAGGGTGAATGAATTATAAGGAGGTTGGTTCTATGGTAATATTTAAATAAATATTGGAAGCTATGACAGAGATCAGTTGGGTTTGAAGTTAGAGAGGGCAGCTTTTGACTGCTGCAAGGGACCCTTGTCTGACCCCAGGCTTTAAATCACATCGTAACATATTCTGATAAAACACATTGGTGGGGGAATGCAAATGGTCTATTGTAGTAAAAGGT
This sequence comes from Branchipolynoe longqiensis, assembly GCA_030323885.1. Classification (NCBI taxonomy): domain Eukaryota; kingdom Metazoa; phylum Annelida; class Polychaeta; order Phyllodocida; family Polynoidae; genus Branchipolynoe; species Branchipolynoe longqiensis. Next base: position 54,504,435 of record CM059200.1, on the reverse strand, counting down.
ATATAGGGCCAGGTGCATGAATGTGTTTATGTAGTTGCTGGTGATACTTTACTCATGGTCAATAGTCATTGCGTGTAAGTCAGATAGTGTGAAAGAGGCACTAGAGATAGTGTGTAAGGGGCACTTAGAACTCTACACAATACCCGCTACCCCCTCACCACACACTCAGCTCAGGCAGGTGGTGACCAAGGGAGCCACGCCACATGGTGGTAGGCAGAGCACTGTAACCATGGAGACACAGGAATGCTTGATGTTCATTAGTGGAGCTTTAGATGCTTGATTCTCAGTGGAGAATAAGGTCAGGTGGTGTGCCATACCAGATCCATGTACCACTATAAATAATAAACCTGAGGGTTTGGCTCTCTCTCTCTACTTTCACTCTTTATACTCTTCCTTTCTCTTTTTGCCTGTATTGATTTCACTATAGCCTGCCTACACAAACACAGATTCCAGCCGTGGACTTTACATATTGGTGACCATGACAAGACTCGAACTCGCAATCTTCTTTCATGGACATAAATATGTCCTGAACGGTGGTTCATTTGAAAATTCATAGACATAAATTGTTGAATATTGTCATTAATTCATGAAAAGGTGGTTCATTTGAAAATTCATGGACATAAGATGTTAAATAATCTGCCTCCTCTCCTATAGGATAGGACAGTTAATATCCACAGCCAACCCGCCCCCCCTACAAGTAGAGAACAACGCCTTGTAAAATATTCCGATATACACCATAGAGGGGAATGCAAATGTTTTATTACTGATCAGTGTACGCGACCAGACACATGTATGTATATGTATATATGTGTATGGGCTGGTGGTGCCTGAGTGGGATGTAAATAGACATAGTGGGGCTGGCAGGTCTGGGTGTGAGTGCACTCAGGGCCTACCCCCTCTGCTGGGATAGTGATCGCCAAACTCAAAGGTCAAGGTTGGTGGTGGCCATGGGGCCATACAGCTTGGTGGTGGTGGCCAGGAATGCTGGATCCCTATTGGTAGGGCAAATAATGCTTGTTTTCCATTGGGGGAAAGGGTGGGGTGATACTCTACAATGAACCCATGTAACCATATAAATAATAAACCAGAGGGCTGGACTCTCTCTCCTTCTTTACACTTTATACTCTACCTTTCTCTTTGTTTGTATTGATTTCACTATAGCCTGTCTACACAGCCACATATTCGAGCATTAGCCTATTTACAAAATTGGTGACCATGACGGTTATCGACACGTTACGGTTAGTAATACATTGGTTATTTGACCACAACGGTTATTTGACATGATGGGTGGTGACCACGTTGGTTATTGACATGGTGTTGATTTAAAAGATTAGGAACTTGTTGACTAGTACTTGTTTGGTGTGTTGCATAGGTGGTGTTTTTTATTCTATTTTTCGACTCTGTGGGGGTTTGAAATTTATTCGGAATTGGGTTTGTCGACGAATATTTCTGACAATACTACTATTTTAGAAGGTCCGCTAGACTTTATTGATGGTATGTCTGTAACGTGCCGTCATTGAAGCCTCGTGTCGCCACTAAAAAAAATTTGTTTACGGGACTACTTTTGGCTTTTCTTTAACCTTGTCAGGGAGGGGTGAGAGTAAGGATACACTACATCGTTTTTTTTAGCTAAACTCGACTACTTACACACTCAGTTACATTGTTTGTTCTCGTTTTACTACGAGACGGGGTGGCCGAATGAGTAGAGCGTCCATCTCCTGTTTTGGGAGATGGGGAGATCCGAACCCATGAATTTGTGGTTTCGAATCCTGGTCGAGTCAAAGCAATGACTTAAAAATTGATACTTGTCGCTTTCTAGCCTGCTGCTCGGCATTATTAGGATAGGAAACGGACTGGTTAGCTAGGTGTCAGGATAATGTCACTGAGTGAGATATCAGGTCATGGTGCTGGCAGCCTGGTCTCCCAGTGGGGCAGCACTATAAATTTGCCATGAGTGCGCACTGTCACAAGACGGTACCCGTCTTGATATGACCTTAGATGTTGCTAGGATGTAAAACAACAACAAACAAACAAGTAGAGAACGCCTGCTGCATTTCAGCTGAACTCTACTACTGACACCCTCAGTTTCATTGTTTGTTGTCGTTTCACGTCCTTGCAACATAAAAGGTCATATCAGGACAGTTCACACTGATGGCAATTTTATACTGCTGCCCCACTGGGAGACCAAGCCACCAGCACCATGACCCGAAATCCTACCCAGTCATATTATCCTAGTACTGTACTAACCTGTCCTATCCTGTTAATGCCAAGCATCAGGCTAGGTAGTGACAGGTATAAATTGGATAAGTTACTCATATTTCTTTGGCTACATAGGCTACCCTTTCCGATAAGCAGCAAGGGGTCTTTTATTTGCACTTTCCTACAGACATCTCACCCCACAGTCTTTGATGAACCAGTTGTGGGCCACTCGTTGGAACGGAAAATAGCCCAAACTGCAAATATGTCCACTGAGCAGGATCGATCGGCTGACCGACACCTTCACAGCTCGACACTCTACCGCCTGAGCTATGTTGCGCTCGCCGTGTCTGGATTCCCATGTGGAATGTCATTGGTTAGAGCCCCGACCGAGTCCAAGCAATAACTTCTGAAACTGATACTTGTCGCTACCTACCCTCTACTGGTGTTCGGCTTTAAATAATTATGGCAAGGGCTGGTTGGCACAGTATCAGGATATAATGTGACCGAGGATATGGGGGTGATGGTGCCGGGGCAGCGAAATAGAATTGCTCCACACCCACAAAAAGTGTCTCCCCTCCCCCCCCCCCCAGCGATTCTATTTAAAAATAAAGTCACCTCTGGAGATTTTATTTCAAAATTAAACACCCCTCCTACCCTCCATCTCCCTCCTTCGTCCCCCTCCCACCTCCTTCCTCACCTCCACCTCTCTCCACCCTTTCTCTCTCCTCTCTCTCTACCACCCTCATGCCCCCCCCCCCCCCCACCCTCTCATCTCCAACCTCCACCTCCCTCTCTATTTTATTCCCAGTTGAATCTTGTGGGTCAGGGAGATTCTATTGCAATGAGGCAGGTTTTATTTCTAAATAGGTTCGCCAAGCGGGAGAAAATTTTGAGGGAGATATTATTCTATTTTGTGACACCGGCCACTCTAATCTCCCAGTGGAACAGCTCTACAAAGTTGCCACCATGAACGCGCTGTCACAGGGCGGTGTCCATCCTGATATCATCTTGAATGTTGCCAGGGCATAAAACCCCAACAAACAAATAGCTATGATGAGGTGGCTGCCATTGTCATTGTCAGGATATTGTGCGTGAGTGGGATATCAGGTCATGGTGCTGATGGCCTGGTCTCCCAGTGGGGCACCAATATAGAGTCACCATGAGTGCGCACTGTCAGAAGTCGGTACCCGTCCTGATATGACCTTTGATTTTGCCAGCATGTAAAAGTCCCAATAACTAACCAACCAACCCATCCTCACCCTTAGCCTTACCTTCACCCTCACCCTCACCCTCACCCTCACACTCACACTCACCCTCACCCTCATCCTCACCCCAACCCTCATACTCACCCTCACCCTCACCCACACCCTCATCCTCACACTCACCCTCACCCCAACCCTCACCCTCATCCTCACCCTCACCCTCACCTTCACCCTCACACTTACCCTCACCCTCACCCTCACACTCACCCTCACCCCAACCCTCACCCTCACCCTCACACTCACCCTCACCCTCATCCTCACCCACACCCTCACCCTCATCTTCACCCTCACCCTCACACTCACCCTCACCCACACCCTCACCCTCATCATCACCCTCACCCTCACACTCACCCTCACCCTCACCCCCACCCTCACCCTCACCCACACCCTCACCCCAACCCTCACCCTCAACATCACCATCACCCTCACCTTCATCTTCACCTCACCCTCATCCTCACCCTCATCCTCACCCTCATCCTCACCCTCATCCTCACCCTCATCCTCACCCTCATCCTCACCCTCATCCTCACCCTCATCCTCACCCTCATCATCACCCTCATCCTCACCCTCATCCTCACCCTCATCCTCATCCTAACCCTCAACCTCACCCTCACCTTCACCCTCAACCTCAACCTCACCCTCTACCTCATCCTCATCCTCACCCTCATCCTCATCCTAACCCTCACCCCTCAACCTCACCCTCACCTTCACCCTCACCCTCACCCTCACCCCAACCCTCACCCTCAACATCACCCTCATCTTCATCTTCACCCTCACCATCATCCTCACCCTCATCCTCATCCTAACCCTCACCTTCACCTTCACCCTCACCCTCACCCCCACCACCACCACCCCCACCCTCATCCTAACCCTCACCCTTATCCTCATCCTCATCCTCACCCTTATCCTCATCCTCACCATCCTCACCCTCATCCTCATCCTCACCCTCATCCTCATCCTCACCATCCTCACCCTCACCCTCACCCTCCTCTCAAGTGTGTGCGTCGTGAGTGTTATTATCACTTACCATATACCGACTTACCTACTCCATACCTACTTACCCTACCATGTGGCCACAGCACCCCCCCCCACCCACCCACTTCCACTGTCCCCTGTAACCCCTTCCCATGAGAGCCCTATAAGACCTCCTCGCGGGTTGGCCAGCGCCTGAAGCCTAACTGACCAATCAGATAGTCGCATCGACCTAGGGGTATTTACGAGGAAGCCAATGGTCGCCATTCAAATTCCAATGAAATGATATTTTCGCACCATATTTTGTCTATGCCCTAGTAATAATTCCAATTAAATATTTAGATTTGAGTTATGTTATCAATTATTCCAAATGTCCTGATAATCAATCAAATCTTGTTTGACTATGTTGTATATGTTAAAATGAGGTTCTGGATGTGTCTTTGATTTTCATGTTACACAAGTGATATTAATGTATTGCTCAATTTTTATAAGATCTAATTCAAAAAGTGAAATTAATTTTGTTCAACTCTGACATATGTACAACATGCAAGCCTTCATAGGGCATTGGATCAGGCTATTATTTTGAAGGTTTTTTTTGCTATTATTTGAAAGGTTTTCACTGTTGGTTTCCATGTCACACTTTCGTGCCCAGTTTTAAAGAATCACCCATATATATATATATATATATATATATATATTTGTATTTGTATGTATTAGAAATTACATCACATTTCCCACCAAAATTAAAACTTCGAACTTCGTTGGCGAAAACGAGGCCAATAGATGAACGCAGAGATAAGCGTCTACTTGGTAGTGCAGAAACCCGTTCACTAAATATTCACCTACCTCTCCAGTAAATTACAAATCCTTGCTACAAAAATCGCGACCTTACTATAAAAAGGTTCTATCTGACAAAATGGTGCTTTCGAGATAATGAGGACTGAAGCTGTGTAACATTATTTTTAATATATCTCCTTGAAAAATACCAGTTGAGAAACAGCTGTGTAACTGCATGATAGGCTTTTGTAGATAGAACATTTTTACATCCATAACACCAATTCGGTCACTTCGTCAGATGGAACCTTTGTATAGTAAGGTCATGAAAGATTGTGACCATTCGAACCTGTTTTTTTTCTGTGGATAAGATGGGTCTATAATTCGTGCTGAAATCCTTTAAATATATCCTTATATACATCTATTTATTCCCCCGGGTGCAACTGACACTGTTCTACATCCGGTGGAGGTGAGGAGGCCCCAGGTGGCGCCACCGGTACAGTGTTGGAGAATTACAATAATAATAATAATAATAATAATAATAATAATTCCCTTATATATCTTTATACTCGAATATTTCATTATGCATCACATATATACATATATCTTTAATTTGAATAATTCAATATTTTGAGAAAATCAGACGGTGATTTTTTAGTTCAGCGGTGAAGATATCCGATGCGGGTAGATTCCTATGCTGGAAGGGGAAGGAGAAGTCCCTGCCTTCACATAGTAATACCCTACTCGCATGCATACCCTTTACTAACTCATTCACTGACCATAGCGACGAAAGTAGTTTCGTGAGAAAATGTTAAATGGATAAGATTAAGAGAGGGAAGCTGTACACCAATTCGTTCTCATGAAACCTAATCAAGGATAGTGATCTATATGAATATGTATTATATATATTATATTTATATTATATATATTATATATTATATATATTATGTATATTATATATATATATATATATATATATATTATATGATATATATTATATATATATTATAAATATCATCATCATCATCATCATGCTGTCAGTCATGATGCGACAAAGACTGCTTTCATTACTTGACTGCCGATCTCCATTTAGCTCTCTGCTGTGAGAGTTGCATCCATGAACATTTCATGAAAGCTGCCTGCAGGAGTGTTGAAGTGCTGCTGGCTTTTACAAGTTACCAGCGGCACTCTCTCGGGGAGCAAATAGAGGTTTCACACCGGCAAGAAATGTCAAGACAGGTGCAAAACTATTTGTCCCTGCACTGGCTGGTTGGGAGATGTTGGGAGTTCCATACATCAACCGCCCTTAATGCTGCCACAGTGACATGGTTTTCTGTTTAGCGTTTGCTCCCTTACCCTTCGGTTCTGTCAAGAACCTGTACAACTCTGCAGGGCAGGGGCATCAAACTCCCTGGGGTATTCCTATAACTGCAATACCTGCATACCATATATTTTATCTATATATCATATATATACATTTCTTATGTGTGTTATACATAGTATACATATTATATATATCATATATATTACGACTATTTTGTAAGTTGTGTATGTTTTGTATGTTATGCATGGTTGGTTGGTGGAGTTGTGCGTCCTGGCAACACCTAAGGTCATATCAGAACAGACACCGACTTGTGACAGTGCACTCACGGCGATTTTATATAATGCTGGCCCATAGGGAGACCAGGCTGCCAGCACCATGACACGCTATCCCACACTCTGATATCACATTATCCTGATACTGAGCCAACCAGGCCTTGCCCTATCCTAGTAATGCCGAGCGCCAGGCTAGGAATCGAGAAGTATCAATTTTGTAAGTCATTGATTTTACTCGACCAGGGTTCGACCCACACCACATAGACATGGTATGTGAGCAACCAGCCTTTGATGACTCTGTAAAGTGCCTGTCACACTATGCCGGATTGAGCAACGGATAGAATTTTCTAGTCCGGTGGTGTTCGGACGTGATAAGTATCAAAATGTATCAAAATATTTCAAAATGTTGTGATATCGAGTCAAAGGCTGCCAGACGAACGAACATTAAACGGAAATGAAATGTACATGAACAGATAGCCAACGGACGGTAAGCAGACTAAACAAACTCAAACCGGCCAAGAACCGTAGATGTCAATCTGGCTGCATATGTTCCAAGTTTTGTGCATGCTCAAAACTTGTAATGGATCAGGCCGGATATCAATGGATATAAACGGATATGCAACAGATGCAAACCAGATTTTGCCGGATATCAACAGACTTTGTTTGGTTTCTTTCCGTTTCCGCAATCCGGTGATGTGTGACAGAGCCTTCAGTTATACACTACGGTGGAAATCCAAATTGGCAGAGGTGGGAGGTGGGAAGGGGGGGGGGCAGGGAATCGAACGATCGACCTTCAGATTAGGAGTCCGACCTAGAAAAAAGTCAGACACTCTAACCAATATGCCACAGAGAACAGTTGAGGCCATGTGGAGGGTACGCGACGCTCCACAGGCGGTAAAGTATTCGCTTTGCACAAACTGTGGGTGTGGGTGTGTGGGTGTGGGTGTGTGGGTGTGGGTGTGTGGGTGTGGGTGTGGGTGTGTGGGTGTGGGTGTGGGTATGGGTGTGTGAGTGTGTGTGTGGGTGTGTTTGTTTGTTTGTTTGTTGTTGTTTTACGTCCTAGCAACATCTAAGGTCATATCAGGACGGTTGTGTGTGTGTGTGAGTTGGTGTGGGTGTGTGGGTGTAGGAGTGGGTGTGGGTCTGTGGGTGTGGGAGTGGAATTGGGTCAGCGTGGATTTAGGTGAGAGGTTATATGTTTGTTTGTTGTTGTTTTGCATCCTAGCAACATCTAAGGTCATATTAGGATGGGTACCGACTTGTGACAGTACGCACTGATGTCGATGGTATAGTGTTGCATTACTGGGAAATCAGGCCATCAGCACCATGATCTGATATCCCAGTGAGTCACATTATCCTGACACTAAGCGAACCAGTCCTTGCACTGTGCTAATAATGGCAAGCGCCAGGCTAGGAAGCGAGAAGTATCAATTTTTAAGTCATTGGTTCGAACCCACAAAGGTGTGTGTGTGTGAGTGTGGGTGTGAGTGTGGGTGTGTATATGCTGGTGGCTCTGTGGGGGTATGTGTGTGTGTCGGTGATTCAGGACACTGATAAATTACTACATCTCACCTCGTCTAAAGCCTGGTACACACCTCCTGTATACGATTCACGCGCTGAAACTCATTGCCCGATGCGACCAGACCGGACCCGGCCCAATTCCTGACTAAAATTGAAAACAGGGGACAATATACATATCCCGACTGCTAAAGACTGGGGCGCTCACATATACCGTCCGTTTCATGACTAGTCTCTGGGCACCTGGCGTCATTTGCGTGAACTAGACCAACATGAGCACCTCCTATTATGAGTCCCCCCCCCCTCTTCCATTCCCCCTTCTTCCATTCCCCCTCTTCCATTCCCCCTCTTCCATTCCCCCTCTTCCATTCCCCTCTCTTCCATTCCCCTCTCATCCATTGCCCCTCTCTTCTATTGCCCCCCTCTTCCATTCCCCTCTTCCATTCCCCCTCTTCCATTCCCCTTTTCCATTCTCCTCTTCCATTCCCCCCTCTTCCGTTCCCTCCTCTTCCATTCCTTCCTCTTCCATTCCCCCTCTTCCAATAGCCCTCTTCCATTCGCCCTCTTCCATACCCCTCTCATCCATTCCCCTCTCTTCCATTGCCCCTCTGTTCTATTGCCCCCTCTTCCATTCCCCCTCTTCCATGCCCCCTCTTCCATTCCCCCCTCTTCCATTCTCCCCTCTTCCATTCCCCCTCTCCCAATGCCTCTCTTCCATTCAGGCAAGGGGGTGGGGAATGCAAGAGGGGAGAATGGGGGAACAGAAGACTGGGGGAAGGTGTATGTTCTGACATTGTATGTGGGTGGCTGTGAGTGTGGATGTGGGTGTGTGTGTGTAGGTGTGCGTGTGAGTGTGGGTGTGTATGTGTTGGTGGATGTGTGGTTGTATGTGTCTGATTCAGGACACTGATGAATTAATGCATCTCACCTCGTCTTACAAGGTGTATGTACTGACAGTGTCTGTGGGTGTGTGGGTGTGTGTGAGTGTGAGTGTGTGGGGGTGTATGTGTTGGTGGCTGTGTGGTTGTATGTGTGTGTGATTCAGGACACTGATGAGGTGAGGGGTGAGGCGAGGGGCTGGGTGAGGTGAGGGGTTGGTGGATGGAGGGTGAGGTGAGGGGGGGGTGGGGTGGGGGTGGGTGGGTGAGGTGAGGGGTGGGTGGGTGAGGTGGGGGTGATGTGGGGGGGTAGGGGGGGGGGTGGGTGGGTGGGGTGGGGTGAGGGGTGGGTGGGGTGAGGGGTGGGGGGTGGGTGAGGGGGGGGGTGTGAGGTGAGGGGGGGGTGAGTGGGGTGGGGGGTGGGGTGAGGTGAGGGGTGGGGGGTGGGGTGGGGGGGGTGGGTGGGGGGGGGGTGGGTGAGGGTGGGGGGGGGGGTGGGGTGGGGGGTGGGGGTGAGGTGGGGGGGTGGGTGGGTGGGGGGTGGTGGGGGGTGGGGGGTGGGTGAGGTGAGGGGTTGGTGGGTGAGGTGGGGGGGTGGGTGGGGGAGGGGGGGTGGGTGAGGTGAGGGGGGGTGAGGGGGGTGGGGGGTGGGGTGAGGTGAGGGGTGGGGGGGTGGGGGGGGGGGTGGGGTGGGGTGAGGGGTGGGTGGGGGGGTGAGGGGGGGTGGGTGGGGTGAGGGGTGGGGGGGGTGGGGTGAGGGGGGGGGTGGGGGGTGGGGGTTGGTGGGTGAGGGGAGGGGTGGGGTGAGGTGAGGGGTGGGGGTGAGGTGGGGGTGGGGGGGTGAGGTGAGGGGTGGGTGAGTTGGGGGGTGGTGGGGTAGTGGGTGAGGGGGTGGGTGGGTGGGTGAGGTGACGGGTAGGTGAGTTGGGGGGGTGGGTGGCTGAGGGGAGGGGTGGGTGTGGTGGGGGGTGGGTGGGGGTGAGGTGGGCGGTGGGTGGGTGGGTGAGGGTGGGTGGGGGGTGAGGGGTGGGTGGGTGGGGTGCGGTTTGGGTGGGTGGGGTGAGGGTGATGGGTGAGGTGAGGTGACCTATGGGTGGGTGGGTGGGTAAGGGGTGGGTGGGGGAGGTGAGAGGTATGTGAAGTGAGGGGTGGGGTGTGGGTGAGGGGGTGGGTGTGTGAGGTAAGTGGTGTGTGGGTGAGGGGTGTGGGTGGGTGGGTGAGGTGAGGGGTAGGTGACTTGAGGGGTGGGTGACGGAGGTGAGGGGGTGGGTGAGGTGAGGGGTTGGTGTGTGGGGTGAGGTGGAGGTGGGCGGTGGATGGGTGGGTGGGGGGGTGGGTGAGTTGAGGTGGGCGGTGGGTGGGGGGGGTGAGGTGGGGGTGGGGGGGTGGGTGGGGTGGGTGGGTGGTGGTGGTGGGTGAGGTGAGGGGGGGTGGGTGGGTGAGGGGGTGGGTGGGTGAGGTGAGGTGAGGGGGTGGGGGGGGGTGGGTGAGGTGGGGGGGTGGGTGGGTGAGGTGAGGGGTGGCTGAGGTGAGGTGAGTGGTGGTTGGGTGAGGTGAGGGTGGCTGGGTGAGGTGAGGGCTGGGTGGGTGAGGTGAGGGGTGGCTGAGGTGAGGTGAGTGGTGGTTGGGTGAGGTGAGGGTGGCTGGGTGAGGTGAGGGGTGGGTGGGTGAGGTGAGGGGTGGGTGGGTGGGTGAGGTGAGGGTTTGGGTGGGTGAGGTGAGGTGAGGGGTGAGGTGAGGTGACCTATGGGTGGGTGGGTTGGTGGGTAAGGGGTGGGTGGGTTATATGGAGATTCTAGTATTTCATATTGGTTGGTTGTTTGCTGGAGTTTTACGACCTGGGAACATCTGAGGTCATATCAGAACGAGGGGTATTTCATGTGGTTGGGTTTGTAGTTCTGGGAAATCCCACGAGGGTTTACCACCGAGGTTCGTTCCCTCAGTATTGAATTAGGTTTGTTTGTTGGAGTTTCACCGTGTGGCAACATCTAAGGTCATATCAGGACACTGACTTTGGTCCTGTTGGGCCGATGTCAAGTGATTCATAACAGGGTGCATATTATTGGGCACTTTCCTGAAGAGGAAGAGAGGAAGAGAGGAAGAATTGTTATTCATATATATACATGAGATGTATAAGAATTATATGAGTATAAATCCAGAGAAGTTACTAATATTAACCATCTGCGGTATGCAGGTAATGCAGTACCTCGGATACCTTAGGTACTAAAATACCTCAGGGAGTTTGACGGCCCTGCCTTGCAAAGTTGTAAACCACTGCCTTGTGGTACAAGTTCTGGCTCTTGATAGAATCAAAGGCTAAGGGAGCAAACCCTAACAGAAAACCATCTTATCGTGGCATGTTCTTGCCAGTGTGAGACCTCTATTTGCTCCCTGAGAGAGTGCCGCTAGTAACCTGCAAACGCCAGCAGCACTTCAACACTTTGCAAGCAGCTTTTATGAAATGTACAACCGCACAAAGCGACGGTTGAGTAATGAAAGAAGTCTTTGTCGCATTGTGACTGACAGCATGATGATGATGATTACCTGTGGGTAACATTATCTCATGACACATGACACATGATACATGACACATAACTCTCGTCATATGTCATATGTGCGCCGTCCTGCTATGACCTTAGATGTTGCTAGGACATCAAACTACAACTATCAAGCGCACAATACCATGTCATGTCACATGACACATGACTCATGATTCATGCCACATGTCACATGCCTCATCAAACATGTCGCATGACCACAAGGCACATGACACATGACCCACGACACATGAATCATGACACATGTCAGATGATACATGAAACATATCCCATAACCCATGACAGATGACACGTGTCACATGAAAGATGTTGCATGTCCCATGACACATGGCACATGGTGCATGCCACATGACAAATGAGACATGACTCACGACACACGACACATGGTACAGGATACAGAATAAGGTCACATGACACATATTATGGACGTGAAGAATACATTACTTTATTCATCTAATAATGGTTTCCCGTTCTGATATGACCTTAGATGTTGCTAGGATGTAAAATGACAACAAACAAACAATACTGCTTTCTGTCAGCGCTAGAACACCGGTCTTCCAGCCAGTCACTCAAATTTCTTGATACATAAATAAAACTATGAGCCTGTCTCAAAAGGTGATAACTCTTTCTTTTTTCTGTAACGATTGACACAAAACAGCACGGAAACGGTTACACCGAAAACAGAAGGACATTTGCTTCAAATCAATATGTATTCTATTGGGATTATGAAACACCATGTAGCAATACAAATCAGTTTATCCTGAGCAAATGCATAAGCAGATAGTTTGTTGATCGTTACAATGGACAAGGTTTTGTCCAATGTTGCTTCGCACCTTTTGAGACAGTCTGTAATAATAAACTGTAAACAATTTTAGCTAGATAATAAAGGTGTTGGAAGAAAAGCATGCGTTACATGCTTCCAGAAAAAATATATAAATAGAGTAGATATATACATTACCTTGTGACCAGACGGGATGGCCGAATGAGTTAGAGCGTCCGTCTCCCGTGTTGGTAGACCATGGGATTGTGAGTTCGAACCCTGGTCGAGTCAAACCAATGAATTAAGAATTTATACGTGTCACTTCCTAGCCAGCCTCTCTGCATTATGTGGATAGGGCAAGGACCAGTTGGCTCAGTGTCCCAGTGGGGCAGCGCTATAAAGTCGCCATGAGTGCACCCTGTCACAAGTCGGCACCCGTCCTGATATGACCTTAGATGTTGCTAGGACGTAAAACAACAACAAACAAACATTACCTTGTATTAATATGAGCCTATGGACAGTATTCTGTCTCTATAGTGATAATCACCATTATCACGCAAGGTAATAGAGAATGTCACATGACCACCCATCACCCCCCCACCCCCACCTCCCTTTGCTAATGGGTTGGGTCGGGCAAGTAGATTTGATTAATCATATACCACTTGTGATTCTAGTACAGTTGTACACCTTTTTGGAATACATTTCTGTGCTCTATTTTACCTGTTTGAAATGTAATGTTTTAGTTGGATATGTTTAAGCACTGTTTGACCCCCAATAGCCGATGTTTACTTTTTGTGCTAGGGGAGGTCATTAAACAAACAAACACCAACTAACAAAAGGGTCTGGGAAGTGATGTTTGGCAGGCATCATCTAGGTTCAGTAACGTCAACCAAAATTTCACGTATTCTCACATCCAACAATTAATTCTTTTGATTAAGTCTTCTCATATGTGTTTTATGTACGTTGCAAAATAACGGCACACATGACACCAGTATGAGAGTATATATATTCTGTATAGGCCATTACATGAGTATGATAAGGCCAAAAGCTTCCATCTGCTCCTCAGCCATATGTCTTGCCTCAGTCAACCAATCCTTGCCATATCCTAATCATGCCGAGCGCCTGGGTAAAAAGTTACAAGTATAGATCTTTAGGTCATTGCTTTGACTCAACCAGCATTTGAACCCATGGGTTTTGAATCCCACGATCTACCAAAACGAGAGACGGACGCTCAACTCATTTGACCATCCCGGCTGGTCCCACATGTTATGCGGTGACCTTTGTGTGCTTCCGGTTTGTATTGATTGCTGTATGCCGCTGTCTCCCTGCTGCTTACCTGGTGCCAACAGCGCGTGCCACTCCATCAAACTCTCACAGGTCCACTTTGTACCCACCGTAAACCTTTGAATAACTACCATATCTATGAGAATATAAGTCGACTTCGAATATAAGTGGCGTTCTCTGTGGCGGAGTGGTTAGAGTGTCTGACTTTTTTCTAGGTCAGACTCCTAATCTGAGGATCAGCGGTTCGATTCCCCGTGCCCCCAGCTCTGCCAATTTGGATTTCCACCGCTGTGTATAAATTACAGCGTCATCAAAGCCGGTTGCTCTCATACCATGTCTATGTGGTATGGGAGGTTAAAAATCCCTTGGGTCGGTAAAAGTGTAGGCTCGGGCTTTCTATCGACCAACAGTGGACTGGGGAAGACCAGTGGTCTGTGACTGGGATCTCCCCTGCTTGGGACAACTAATGTACCAACAACAAAAAATGAGAGACAAATGAGTGTTCACACATCCTGTCTACCATTCGCTATATCGCTATATAAGTCAAAAGGTATTTTTAAGGAAATATCTTGAATTGGGCCTAACCCGACAATAGGTTGAGCAGCTTCTGCTATTCAGCAAGTGTCAGACCCGCACTGTGTTCTACAACCATATATACTAGGTATATATATTTATATGCTGTATAACAATTATACGAGTATAATATCCCAGAATTCTATCCTGGCTCCTCACACCCACCCACCAGTTATCGGGTGGTGGAGCCTCAGGCTAGTCATCTACTGCTCCAACCTACTTACCCTCAGCTCCGATGGTGGCGCCACCGCTCGCCTCTGCTCATTAACCTCATTCACTTACCGCCAACAATTTATATATATATATGAAGAGTTCAGGCACAAATCCACATAAACGCCCATCCAAAAATGTAGTTTAAGTAACAGATTTCTACATGAAAATATTTTTAATTCTCACTAATTCCACTTTTCATATGATCACATGACTATGGAGCAATGAACAAACAAGTAGGCATATTACAAATTAACTTTTTGAAGGTTTGATTACAATGTTTATCTCGATATTTGAATTGGCGTTTGTGTGGTTTTGCTCCTGAGCTCTTCATATATGTGCTCTATAATCTATTATGGGAATATAAACAAGGACACTACCACCAAGCAGTTCTCTCCCTCTATTTACTCTACACCTGAATGTCATGTGAATTAGCTACTACCCACTCCTACTCATTGAGTTAGTACTACCCAACCTGCTATGCCTAGCTTAGTTCCTTCATCCACCACTGCACTGCCACCTGTGAGTGGCTCATGACTGCATGATACCAGCTGCGCCTGGTCACTACCAGTGCCGCTCCCGCCAGAGAATATACTCTTTCTCAACCACTCCTGTCTTTTGATATTCTGTTTCCAGGGGACGACTGTTTATATATTTATACATATGTATATATATGCATATATATATAGTTATATTTGTATATGTCCATGTCGTCCTGGGTGCCATTCATGCTCCTTCGGGATGTATGGCAAGTATAAGACGATCACAAAATAGGAGATGTTTTTTGTGGTAAATTCCCTTGACTTGTATTCGAGTATATACGGTATTACCCCTGTCCTCAAAATAGCTACAGGAGCGTCCACCTGTGAAGGTTTGGATCATCTGATCGATCCTGCTCAGTCAACCCATTTGCAGTTTGGGTTATTTTCCGTTCCACCCAGTCGTCCAGGCTATGGTATGTGCTGTTCTGTTTGTGGGAAAGTGCAGATAAAAGACCCCTTGCTGCTTATCGGAAAGAGGAGCCTAAGTGGCGGCAGCTGGTTTCCTCCAAAACAAAATAAGTCAGAATCGCCATATGTTTCACGTCTAATAGCCGATGATTAAAATTAATGTGCTCCAGAGGTGGCGTTAATTAAAACAGCGACGGCCCACCACACCCTACCATGTCTATGCCATCTGCTTGTACCAAGAAAACATTACAGATCCATGATTATTATTAGTTTAGATCATTTTTATCCTGAATAAGTAGGTAAAAATTGCTGCACCCGGATGTGCTTCCTTCTCCCTCGCCCACATCTATCCGAGGCTTATACCTCGGGAAAACAACAGTTATCCATCATTTATACCCAGGTAAGATTCGTCTAACTAATCTATATATATATATATATATATACACTGTTTGTGAGAACCAGGAGGGATGGCCAAATGAGTTAGAGCATCCGTCTCCGGTGTTGGTAGATCGTGGAGTCGTGGGATCGTGTGTTTGAACCCTGGTCGAATCAACCCAATGACTTACACATTGATACTTGTTCCTTCCTAGTTACGGGGCCGCAGCACCCTCGACCATTTAGTGCGCATCGAGACCTTCATAAGAGATGCTTTCCTTAAGAAGGAACACATTGTGGCTGTCTTTTTCGACCTCGAAAAAGCCTATGACACAACGTGGCAGCATGGCATCATGGAGGATCTTCATGCGATTGGCCTTCGTGGCCACCTGCCAATTTTCATCAGGAACTTTCTAGCTTTCAGGCATTTCCGCGTCCATGTCAAGACTACCTATCCCAGCCTATACTCACAGGAACTAGGAGTACCTCAAGGCAGCATACTGGCCGTGACCCTTTTCGAGGTCCAGGTCAATGGTATTGCTGCTGCTGTAAAGCGGGGGGGTCTCCTGGAGTCTTTTCGTGGACGACTTTCTTTTATATTACTGCAGTGCTAACATGAATGTCATAGAGAGACAGCTACAACCAAGCATAAATGGGATCCATCGATGGTCAGTTCTGAATGGTTTCAAATTGTCCAAGACCAAAACAGTCTGCATGCACTTCTGCCTGCTGCGTAGAATGCATGCGGAACCGGAGCTGACCCTGGATGGGGATCCCATTAAAGTCGTTGAGAAAACCAAATTTCTTGGCCTCATTCTCGACGCAAAACTGTCTTTTGTGCCACTTATAAAATACCTGAAAACAAGATGCCTGAAAGCACTAGATATTCTGAGGGTGCAGTCCAGCTCAGAGTGGGGAGCGAACAGAGATGTTCTGCTCTCCATGTACAGAACCTTGGTTTGGTCACGAGTGGATTACGGCAGCATAGTATACGGTTTCACAAGGAAATCATATATTGGGCTGCTAGACACGATCCACCACCAGGGACTGCGCCTAGCCCTTGGGGCCTTCCGCACCTCACCTGATCAGAGCCTCTATGTCGAAGCCAATGAACCATCACTTAGCAACAGGAGAATCAAGCTGGCCATGCAATATGTAGTCAAGATAAAAACTAATGCATTGAATCCTGCACACAATTGTCTGTTCAAGCAACATGACGAATCCAGGTATGAAACCAGGCCAAATTACATCCGGCCACTGAGGATACGAATGAAACCTCATTTGGAGGCCTTGGGCGTGGATTTGGACGTGTTGGAGGATGCCAAAGTCCCAGAACATCCGCCGTGGTCGTTGAGAAAGACATCGGTTATCCTCCGACTTACGGAACTGAGGAAGTCTAGGACACATCCACTCCAGTACCAAGGACTGCATGCAGAGATTCAAGGCCAGTTTGCAGACCACCTCTCCATATACACTGATGGTTCGAAAGACCAAAGCCGGGTAGCTGCTGCGGCAGTCTGCCGACGGGAACAATTTGGCATACGTTTGCCTGATCAGAGCTCGATTTTCACTGCAGAAGCCCGAGCACTTCTTCTCGTGTTGGAGTGTATCGAGGTATCCAACCACACTAACTCTGTTATATACAATGAATCGTTCTCTTGCCTCCTGGCTGTTGCTGGACTGAAAATGAATCACCCTATTTTAGCAACGGTCATTTCTCAAATGAACCAACTGACAACGGATGGGTATGATATCCACCGGTGCTGGGTGCCTGGCCATGCCAGCATACAAGGAAACGAACGAGCTGATCGGGCTGCGAAGAAGGCCCTGAACTGTGATCTTGAACCATGTCTGATCCCTCACTCTGATCTGAAACCACTAATAGCCACCCACATAAAATCCAAATGGCAATATGAGCGGGATGAAAACATTAATAAACTTAAAGAAATTGAACCATCTGTGGGAAAGCCACCACAGACTCATGCGGGAGGTTGGCGGGACCAAGTTGTCCTTAGCCGCTGCCATATTGGCCACTCATGCCTTACACATGCTTTTCTGCTCAAGGGGGAACCTCCCCCTGAATGTATTGGGTGTCAGTCCCCACTGACATTCAAACACATTTTACTAAGTTGCGTTGATTTCTTTGCCCTGCGCCAACGGTTCTACACTGCAGACAGTATGCATGACTTTTTACTAAGGTAAAACAGGAAAACATTTGAGCCTTTTTGAAGGCAGCTGGACTGTACCACCTCATATAGTTTACTAAATAGATTCTATCAATTATTAATCAAACTTTTCTTTTTCTATGGGAATTTGTTTCCCTTGACCACAAATATATGATTGTGAGATTGTGAGTGTTTATTGGCACATCATTGATTGTCTGCTTTTACATGTGAAAGCGATGGTTTGAACAAAAAACAAACATTTCTCGCCGTGAATATGGCCTATGCCGCCGACACGGCATAAAGCAACCACCAATCAATCAATCAATCCTTCCTAGTTTGGCGCATTCCATTATTAGGATAGGGCAAGGAATGGTTGGCTCAGTGTCATGATAATGTGACTGAGTGGGATATCAGGTCATGGTGCTGGTGGCCTGGTCTTCCAGTGGGGCAGCACTATAAAGTTGCCATGAGTGATCGCTGTCACAAGTCGGTACCCGTCCTGATACTAGGATGTAAAACAACAACAAACAACAAACCTGTTTGTGTGTGAAACCCATGTCTCTTTTACTATTGATTTTATTTATCATATACCACTCGTGGTTTTACCACAATTACATGCTTTTTTGTCATACATATCGGTCCTCTATTTGACCTGTTTGAAACGTAATTTTGTAGTCACATATGTTCAACCACCGTATGTATGACCCCCCCAATAGCCGATGTTCACTTTTTGTGCTGGGGGGATGCTAAACAAACAAACAAAGAAAAGCAAAACGCATTTCGTGCAATAAAATATAGTATGCGTGTCAAAAAAGGAAAGTAGAATCCAGAGAAGCCAACGGCAGTCGTGTCCATCTGTTGGCTAATGCAATCTGTCCACGGTGTGTCTCGAGTGTGGCCTGGAGGGGCGGGAACCCTGCAGCAGGGATCAATATGGCCACCTGAGGAGGATGAAGGCCAGCCTGTAAGGGTTGACAATCAACATCAAGGGGTGTGGTTATGGTGTTGTGAGCTATATATAGCCACGACCACCTCTGTTTGTGTGTGAAACGCATGTCTCTTTTACTATTGATTTTATTTATCATATACCACTCGTAGTTTTACTACAGTTGTATGCTTTTTTGGCATACATATCCATCATCTATTTGACCTGTTTGAAACGTAATTTTGTAGTCACATATGTGCAACCACCGTATGTATTACCCCCCAATAGCCTTTGTTCACTTTTTGTGCTGGGGGGGACGTTAATAAACAAACAAATAAAAGCGAAACCCATATCGTGCAATAAAATCTAGTATGCGCATCAAAAAAGGAAAGTAGAATCCAGAGAAGCCAACGGCAGTCGCATCCATCTGTTGGCTAATGCAGTCTGTCCACGCTGTGTCTCGAGTGTGGGCTGGAGGGGCGGGAACCCTGCAGCGGGGATCAATATGGCCGCCTGAGGAGGACGAAGGCCAGCCTGGAAGGGTTTACAATCAACATCAAGGGGTGCGGTTATGGTGTTGTGAGCTATATATAGCCATGACCACATCTCCGCCCACCCCACCCCCACACGCTCCCCTGATTAACAGTTAACAGCCAATCCGCTGGGTCTCGCACCGGACATGTTGGCCGAATCGGTAGAGTACAGGCTTCCCGTGCGGAATGTCGAGAGTTCAAATCCCAGCAGAGTCAAATTGATGACTTAAACAATTGATACTTGTCGCTTCCTAGCCTGGTGCTCGGCGTTAATAGGATAGGGCAAGGACTGGTTAGCTCAGTGTCAGGATAATGTGATTGAGTGGGATATGAGCGTTGTGGTGCTGGCAGTGTGATTGATTATCCAGTGGGGCAGCACTATAAAGTTGACATGAGTGCGCACTGCCACAAGTCGGTACCAATCCCGATATGACCTTAGATGTTGCCATGATGTAAAATTCCAACAACCAAGCAACCCCCCCCGGGCCTAGCCACCCTGGAGGGCAATTACGACGGGCATGGGGGTACTGGGTGTAGGAGGAGGTGTGGACGGTGGGGTGGTTGGGGGTGGGGGGTAGGAGACGACGGGGTAGTGAGGGTGGGGGGTGGGATCAGGGTATGGGGCATCAAGGGTTTGTGGTGTTGGGCAAGGAGGTGGTGAATATCTGTGCAAAATAAGGCTAGGAAACCCCCACTAAGCTGCACAGCAAAGGGGCATGTGACATGTCACGGCCCACCAGCGGGACGCCCAATAGAATGCAGGCAATCAAATACCTTATCAGCAGCTACTGTGTGGTAAGATAACACCAACACTACAATTGGCCAGCATTGAAAACAAGCCTGGGTACCCGGGCTTATATGCTATGGACAGTATAAATACAGCCTCAATAAAAAAAGAAAAAGAAAAAAAGGGCGAGAGCACTGGTCTTCAAGCCATACAGTAAAATGTATTGATACATAAATGAAACGATCAGTTGTAATACTATTGCTATCTGTACACTGCAATTATTTTATATTATTTAAAAATCAATGTATTGACCATACCCCTAACGATAAATGTGTTAACGCTTGTTTTCACCGTCGGGTAGCACTAGTCCAATTTGAATCAAATCTTTGGAATGTTGTCTTAGTAATAATTTAGGATTTCTTGTTTAAGGTTTGTAGCTGTTTGGACTTTGCAAACAATCCAAATTCTGTTCGATAATAGAAGTATTATACATATAGCGCCGACCGGGCGCGGTGGCCTAATCCGTAGAGCGTGGGCCTCGCGTGCTGAAGGTCGGCAGTTCGGTTCCCGGTCGAGTCAAACCAATGACTTTAAAATTTATACTTATTAGCTCGGTGTCAGGATAATGTCACTGAGTGGGATATTGGGTCATGGTGCTGGCAGCCTGATTTCCCAGTGGGGCAGCTCTATAAAGTCACCATTTGTGTGCACTGTCACAAGTCGGTACCCATCCTGGTATGACCTTAGATTGTTTGTTTGTTGTTGTTTTACATTGTAGCAACATCTAAGGTCATATCCGGACAGGTACCGACTAGTGACAGTGCACACTCATGGCCCCACTAGGAGACCGGACCAACAGCACCATGACCTAATATCCCACTCAGTCAAATTATCCTGACACTGAGCCAACCAGTCCTTGCCCTATCCTAATAATGCTGAGTGCCTGGTTAGGAAGCGACAGGTATCAAGCTTTAAGTCATTGGTTTCACTCGATCAGGGTTCAAACCCACATGGGTTCAGATCCTCCGATCTGTCAAAAACAGGAGACGGACGCTCAACTCATTCAGCCATCCCATCTGGTCTATATGATCTTAGATGTTGCCAGGGCATAAAACTCCAACAACCAACCAACTACATCGAGCGCCACCTACATTCGGGTATCTTACCATTTCCTCACCCTCAGCACTTTGTATCTACTTTCTACCCCTGCTTTGTTAACGCTGTACATTCCCCCTCTGAATAACTTGACCTATTTACAATGCATCATTCCTTCCATTACCACCTCTCCGTCACTGTGCAACTCACATCTCTGTCTATGAGCAACTCACATCTCAGGCACTGAGCAACCCACCTCTCTGTCAGTGAGCAACTCACATCTGTCACTGAGCAACTCACATCTCTGTCACTGAGCAACTAACATCTCAGGCACTGAGCAACCCACCTCTCTGTCACTGAGTAACTCACCTCTCTGTCACTGAGCAACTCACATCTCTGTCACTGAGCAACTCACCTCTCAGGTACTGAGCAACCCAACTATCTGTCGCTGAGCAACTCACATTTCTGTCACTGAGCAACTCACATCTCTGTCACTGATCAACTCACATCTGTCACTGAAAAACTCACATCTCTGTCACTGAGCAACTCACATCTGTCACTGCCCAACTCACCTACGTGTCACTGAGCAACTCACCTCTCTGTCACTGAGTAACTTTCATCTCTGTCACTGAGCAACTCACATCTGTCACTGAACAACTCACCTCTCTGTCACTGAGCAACTCACATCTCTGTCACTGAGCAACTAACATCTCAGGCACTGAGCAACCCACCTCTATGTCACTGAGCAACTCACCTCTCTGTCACTGAGCAACTCACATCTCTGTCACTGAGCAATTCACCTCTCAGGTACTGATCAACCCAACTATCTGTCACTGAGCAACTCACATTTCTGTCACTGAGCAACTCACATCTCTGTCACTGATCAACTCACATCTGTCACTGAAAAACTCACATCTCTGTCACTGAGCAACTCACATCTGTCACTGACCAACTCACCTACGTGTCACTGAGCAACTCACCTCTCTGTCACTGAGGAACTCTCATCTCTGTCACTGAGCAACTCACATCTGTCACTGAGCAACTCACCTCTGTCACTGAGCAACTCACATCTCTGTTACTGAGCAACTCAACTCTGTCACTGGGCAACTCACCTCTCTGTTACTGAGCAACTCACCTATGTGTCACTGAGCAACTCACCTCTCTGTCACTGAACAACTCACCTCTCTTCCACTGAGCAACTGACATGTGTCACTGAGAAATTCACCTATCTGTCACTGAGCAACTCACCTATCTCTCACTGAGCAACTCACCTATCTGTCATTGACCAACTCAGATCTCTGTCACTGAGCAACTCACATATGTCAGTGAGCAATTTCCATCTCGTCACAGAGCAACTCACATCTCTGTCACTGAATAACTCACCTCTCTGTCACTGAGCAACTCACATCTCCCCCAACGAACAACTCACATCTCTGTCACTGAACAACTCAACTCTCCGTCACTGAACAACTCACCTCTCTCTCACTGAGCAACTCACATCTGTCACTGAGCAACTCACATCTGTCATGGAGCAACTCACTTCTCTGTCACTGAGCAACTCACATCTCTGTCACTGAGAAACTCACATCTCTTTCACTGAGAAACTCACATCTCTGTCACTGAGCAACTCATATCTGTCACTGAGCAACTCGCATCTGTCACTGAACAACTCACATCTGTCACTGAGCAACTGACCACTCTGACACTGATCGACTCACCTCTCTGTCACTGAGAAACTCAACTCTGTCACTGAACTCACCTCTCTGTCACTGAGCAACTCAAATATGTCACTGAGCTCACCTCTCTGTCACTGAGCAACTCACATATGTCACTGAGCAACTCACATCTCTGTCACTGAGCAACTCACATATGTCACTGAGGAAGTCACATCTCTGTCACTGAGCACCTCACATCTCTGTCACTGAGAAACTAACCTCTCTGTCACTGAGCAACTCACATCTCCGTCAAAGAGGAACTCACATCTCCGTCATAGAGTAGCCCAACTCTCCATCACTGTACAGTTCAGCTCTCTATCACTGTACAGTTCAGCTCTCCTTCACCGAGCAGCGTAGCTCTCCGTCACTGTACAGTTCAGCTCTCCTTCACCGAGCAGCCTAGCTCCCCTTCACTGTACAACCCAACTCTCCGTCCTTGAGCTGCACGGCTGTCCGTCAGTACACATCTGAGAGCTCACAACTCCGCTACTGGACACCTCACCTATCTCTCATTGAGCTCCCCAGCTCTCCGTTCCTGGACAGCTCACCTCTCCCTCATTGAGCTCACCAGCTCTCTGTCACCATACAACCCAAGTCTCTGTCACTGTACAGCCCAGCCTTCCGTCACTCTACAGCCCAGCTATCCGTCACTTTACAGCCCAGCTCTCCGTCACTGTACATCCCAGCTCTCCGTCACTGTATAACCCAGCTCTCCGTCACTGTACAGCCCAGCTCTCCGCCGCCGTACAACCCAACTCTCCGCCACCGTACAACTCAGCTCTCCGTCACTGTACAACCCAGCTCTCAGTCACTGTACATCCCAGCTCTCCGCCACCGTACAACCCAGCTCTCCGTCATTGTACTGCCCAGCTCTCCGTCACTGTACAACCCAGCTCTCAGTCACACTACATCCCAGCTCTCAGTCACTGTACAACCCAGCTCTCCGTCACTGTACATACCAGCTCTCCATCACTGTATAACCCAGCTCTCAGTCACTGTACATCCCAGCTCTCCGTCACTGCACAGCCCAGCTCTCCGTCACTGTACAACTCAGCTCTCCGTCACTGTACAACCCAGCTCTCCGTCACTGCACATCCCAGCTCTCAGTCACTGTACATCCCAGCTCTCCGTCACTGTACAACCCAGCTCTCCGTCACTGTACATCCCAGCTCTCCGTCACTGTACAACCCAGCTCTCCGTCACTGTACATCCCAGCTCTCCGTCACTGTACATCCCAGCTCTCCGTCACTGCTCCTCTCAGCTGAGTCCAACCACAACGCCCCCCACGCAGCCCTGCCTACCCGCCCACTCCACTAGTACTACTTACTACGCGCATGCGCCTCGCCCCTGATTGCCTCCTAAATCCCGCCAGCCCGCCAGCCGGCAATGTCTCTCCCCTACATTCTGGTCGCTGCCCCTTCCGCCAAGCGCGTGGGCTCATTCTCCAAGCACAGGCTTCGAGTGTTTATCCACTCTCCCACTCAGACACTCTCACTATCTCTCTCTCTTTGAAACTGTCTCCAAGCGGAATCTCTCTCTCCCCACGCCTGCGACGCTGCTGCTCACTGCAATCCCCAATCCCTAACGCACAGCAGCGCCGGCATCTATCTCCAAGCGCATATTGCCTCCTATCCAAGCACATGTTGCGCCTCTCCAAAGCGCAGGCGCCATAAGCGACGCTTCCGGCGCTCCAATCATCTGCTCACTCTCCAAAGCGCAGTCGCGCCAGCTGATCAGACTGCAGGTTGCCTTACTACAACCGTTTTATTCCACAACACTCTCCCTGCACCGTCCTCCCCGCCACCACCTCCCCCCAGCTCTCCAAGCACATGGTTTCCTCCCAATACACTCCAGCACCCCAGTACTGCCGCCTTATTCCACAACACTCTCCCAGCACCGCCCTCCCCTCCACCACCTCCCAGCTCTCCAAGCACATGGTTTCCCCCACCCCCCCAATTCACTCCACCACACCAGTCCCGCCGCCAGTGGCACTCGCGCCATGCCTCACACGCTCGCTCGCTCTCCAAGCGCCTGCTCGGCGCTGATTGGCTGACTGCAAGCAGGCGGGCGGTACTGTGGGTGGGAGGGAGGGTGGGCGGGTGGGAGGGACCCCAGGGGGCGAGCTGGGGAGTTGTCGGGCGACCGGGAACCGTCAGTGCGGATATGGGAGCCTTAAAACTAGCTACACTGTACTGGAGAACTGGAGGAGAGACCAGCTCCAAGCAAGCCAGGTAAGGAGAACCCAGCCCCCCCTACTCCCCTCATCCTCCCCTCAACCACGCCCTTCCCACCACCCCCTTTTCATCCTAAACCCACCAGAGATACCCACTCCCCACTTCACCCCACTGGCCCAATCCCAACCCAAACAGCAGCCGGGACGACCACCTGTGTACAAAGAAGGCCCCCCCCCCACCTTCACACACCCCCCTCCATGCTGTCTAAATTTGATAACATACAGAGAGGAGAGGAGAGGAGAGGAGAGGAGAGGAGAGGAGGATTGCAGTCAGGAGAGCTTTAGGTAGTTGTACACATCTTGACACATACACACTGGAGGAATCACAGAGAGGGGAGGATAGGGGAGGAGAGAGGAAGGAAGGGGAGGAGAGGGGAGGAGAGAGGAGGGCAGGGGAGGAGAGGAGAGGGGAGGGGAGGAGAGGGGAGGGGAGAAGGAGGGGTGGGAGATGGGGGGATGGGAGCAGAGGGGAGGAGAGGCTGCAGCCAGGAAAGCGGTAGGTATCTGTACACATATTGACGCATGCACACTGGAGGAATCACGGAATCACAGAGTGGGGAGGACAGGAGAGGTTGCAGCCAGGAGAGCCTTAAGTGTTTGTAAACATCTTGACGCATGCACACTGGCGGAATCACAGAGACGGGAGGAGAGGAGAGGAGAGGAGAGGTTGCAACCAACAGCGATTTAGGCATCTGTACGCATACACTGGAAGAATTATAATTCTCAAAACCGGAGGAGGATGATGAGGATGACGCAGAGAGGAGAATGTGTGTAGGGTACGAGAGGAGGAGGAGGAGACAGGAGAAGGCAGGAGGAAGGGAGGCCAGGAGCAGGAGGAGAGATGAGAAGGGGGCAGGAGGCGGAGGCAGGAGGCAGGAGGCAGGATGAGGCTGGAGGAGGCAGGATGAGGCCGGAGGAGGAGGGTGAGGCCCAGGTCCAGCTGCCGGGTCCTGGGCGTGGACCGTGGAGGAACTAGTGGGTACTGGGGTCCTTGGGTAAGCAAGGCACAGGACGGTACGGGCGGCACGGCGCGGGGCGGCAGGGCTGGATGTGCTCCCGGCCTTTCTCCAGTCGGTAGGTGGAGGGGTGGGTGGGTGGGTGGTGCAGCGGCACTGACGCTAACCTGGGATCCGGGAGGAGGCCGTCCCTAGGGGGAGGGTGGGGGGAGTGGGTAGGGGAGGAGGCGGAGGGGTTAGGGGCGATGCACGGTACCCTCCGGGTGGTGGAGTGTTGGAGTGCGGGAGGCCGGGGCAGGGGGGGGCGGGGAGGACAGGGGGGAGGGGAGGGGGTGTGGGAGTTGGTGGCTGTGGGGAACATATGGGGTATGGGGGGAGGGGAAGATGGGTATGGGAGTGTGTGAGTGTGGGGTGGGGAGGAGGTAAGTAGGGTAGGGTTATGGACGAGAAGGGGGAGGTGGAGTGTGTGAATATGGGGGAGGGTGGAGAGGGTGGTTATGGGGGAGGAGAGAGTGGGTGGGTATGGGAAAAGGGAGAGTGAGTGGGTATGGCGGAGGTGGAGGAGGTGGGTATGGGAGAATGGGATGGTATAAGCATGGGAGAGTGGGTGGGGAGGGGAGAGGGGAAAGTGGATGTGTGTGGAGGAAGAGGGAGGGGGTGAGAAGAGGAGGGGAAGAGAGGGGAGACGAAGGAAGGGTTAGCGCGAGGGGAGGGGAGAAGGGTGTCGGGATAGGGTGAGAGGTGGACGGGCGGGGGGAGGGCGGGCGGCCGGGCGCGGGGCAGAGGGGGATAGGACGTAGGACCACCGGTCTCCCACCCCCCCTCCGCCCGACGCCCCCCCCCCTGCCCTCCACGTGGCCTCAGCTCACCTCACTCACCACCACGAGCAGCTCGCCGTGTCCCGTCTCCAAGACGGCGGCAAATACACGCCGCGTCTTCCGCCGTGGAGGTGAAGACGTGACCTGGATGAAGGGGGCGGGGTGGGGGAGGGGTGGGTTCGAGGGGAAGGGGGGTTGGGGGTTACTGGAGAGAGGATGAAGTAGCAGAGGTGTGGGGGGGGGGGGGGAGAGGCAAAGACCGGGTGCGGGAGGCAAGGCGGGGTGAGAGAGGGCAAGGCGGGGTGGGAGACGGGACAGCCGGGGTGGGACGGGGGCAAGCCGGGGTGGAACTGGGCAAGGCAGTGTGGGACAGGGGAATAGGCGTGGGGGTGGGAGGGGGGGTCGGTTCGGATGGGAGGGGGCAAGACGGGGTGGGAGGGGCCAAGGCGTTGTGGGAGGGGGGGCAATGCTGCGTGACAGGGGGGCAAGATGGGGTGGGAGGGGGCAAGACGGGGTGGGAGTGGGGCAAGGCGGGTGGGAGTGGGCAAGGCGGGGTGGGAGTGGGCAAGGCGGGTGGGAGTGGGCAAGGCGGGTGGGAGTGGGCAAGGCGGGTGGGAGTGGGGCAAGGCGGGGTGGGAGTGGGCAAGGCGGGTGGGAGTGGGCAAGGCGGGGTGGGAGTGGGCAAGGCGGGTGGGAAGGGGGCAAGGTGGGTGGGAGTGGGCAAGGCGGGGTGGGAGTGGGCAAGGCGGGGTGGGAGGGGGCAAGGCGGGGTGGGAGTGGGCAAGGCGGGTGGGAGTGGGCAAGGAGGGTGGGAGGGGGCAAGGCAGGGTGGGATGTGGCAAGGCGGGGTGGGAGGGGGCAAGGCAGGGTGGGAGGGGGCAAGGAGGGTGGGAGGGGGCAAGGCAGGGTGGGAGTAGGGCAAGGCAGGGTGGGAGTGGGCAAGGAGGGTGGGAGGGGGCAAGGCAGGGTGGGAGTGGGGCAAGGCGGGGTGGGAGTGGGCAAGGTGGGTGGGAGGGGGCAAGGCGGGGTGGGAGTGGGGCAATGCGGGGTGGGAGGGGGACAAGGCGGGGATGGAGGGGGGGGGGGCAATGCGGGGTGGGAGGGGGCATGTAGTAGCCGAGCATGGGAGGGGGTAATTGCGTGATGGGGGGGGGGGTGAGATTGCGGGGTGTGGATGGCTGGGTGAGAGGGAAGGGGGGGGGGACATTGTGCCCCTAGGGGAGATGCAGAAGTGGGGGGTGGATGGGTGGGGCCTGGGTGGGGTGAGGGGTCACGTGATCATGGAGGGTGCACTGATAGGAGTGTCAGGAAAGCCTGTTGACAGCAGGGATCTGTAGACGGGGTCTTGTATATATCAGCATCACTTTTTCCTTGTTTTTTTTTGTAAATGTATTTTATTCATATGGATGTCATTCCTCAGTGCCGAACACAGTGGTGTTCTGGATCATGCGTGGAATAATTATTTATGCACATTTATACAGGTTTACCATTGCTTACTATGGGTAAATATTTGGTAGGTTCCCCTTCCTTTCCAAGGTGACTGGCCACTTACTCATTTTTGTCAGAGTGTGCCCTGATGAGCCACATCATCTTGCTGTTACACCTTCAAAGCTATTGATCTTCTAACTCATCTGCTGCTCCAGTCTTCATGCACTTGAAGGGGTGACATCCCCTGACCACACCAACAAAGTTGATGTGCACCGCACTTAGTTTAGGCCGACAATTGAGTCGGTATGGCCGCTGGTGTGCACTACCAACTTCTGGTCTTCCCATAAATGGGACTAGCCGCACGGCAGCGGGGGTTTTAAATCAGAGTTTACCTTCTCCTAGATGAGCAGTCAGCCAAGATTGACGAGGCCCACCTGCCCGAAGCATCTGGTTTTGAGGCGCCAGAGATCCGCCTTTGCCCCTTCTCCCGTCAGTAGAAACAGTTTCGCCTCGTGAAGACCGGGAGTTGGACTTGGTTATCAGAGGCTGTTTGATACGCATGCCATGAGAAAGTACTTTATAGGTAGTGAGAGCTTATCCTCACTATCACTTCCGGCAATAATAACCTTGTTTATGCCTGCTTTATTGACTATGAGAAGGCCTTCGACCGAGTCAATCATGAACTGTTAATCAGATGTTTACAAGATATTGGTTGGTGTCAATGGCAAAGACATTAAACTAATTGTGAACTTATACTGGACACAACGTGCATTTATAAAAATGGAGCAGGGCCTATCGGATGAAGTTATGATTAAACGAGGAGTTCGACAGGGGTGTGTATTGTCACCATGTCTATTTAACCTGTACACAGAGATGATTTTCAGACACATTGAAGATTGCAAGGGAGTGACAATAGGTGGCATGAACGTCAACAATCTTAGATATGCCGATGACAGTGTAATACTAGCAGACAGTGAGAAAAACCTACAAGATATAGTGAATAGAATCAATAAAGCTGGAATACTATTCAACATGAAGATGAATGCCAGGAAGACCAAAACAATGGTTATAAGTAAAAAGACAGATAAACCAAATGTCAATATAACCATAGATGGCACAAACATAGAACAAGTATCCGAATTCATATATCTCGGACAAAAGATTACAAATGATGGGAGATGTGAGGAAGAAATTAAAAGAAGGATAACAATAGCCCGAACAACATTCTCCAAAATGTATAGAGTGTTAACATCAAGTAAGATATTAATACAAACAAGGAAGCATATTCTTCAGTGTTATGTGTGGTCTACTCTAATGTATGGGGCAGAGACATGGACAATCTCTAAGAAAATGTACAAACGCTTAGCAGCATTTGAGATGTGGACTTATCGAAGGATGATGAAAATATCATGGCCAAAGAAGATCACCAACAAAGAAGTTCTCAGAAGAATTAAAAATAAGAAAAGCTTGTTTGCCACTATACAGACAAAGAAACTTATTTATTTTGGCCACATCATTCGTCAGAGTTCAATATACCGTACATTGTTGGAAGGGAAGGTGAATGGCAGCAGAGGGAGAGGGAGACCAAGAACATCATGGTTTACAAATATTTCACAGTGGACAGGCTTGAATTATTCACAGTCTATCAGAACAGCACAACATCGGGACAAGTGGAGAACCATTGCATCCAACCCTCGACTAGAGGATGGAACTATTGATTGATTGATACAGGTTTAAAAAAAAACTAACTATTAAAATATGGATAATATAATAAATAAAAGGAGATATGGTAATTTTAGTTAGAATTACAACTCTTTGTGAAGGTTTACAAGTTAAACAAACAGGATGGCCGAATGAGTTGAGCGTCCGCTTCCCGTTTTGGTAGATCGCGAGATTCGAACTCATGGCTTCGAACCCTGGTCGACTTAACAATTTATACTTGTCACTACCTAGCCTGGCGTTTGGCATTATTAGGATAGGGCAATGTGCAATGGAATGAGGAAGACCAATCGTCCATGATTGATTGATTGGTGGTTGATTTATGCCATTTCGGCAGCATAGGCAATATTCACGGCGAGTCCATGATTGAAAATTCCCCCGCTTAATCAACTAATGTACCAACAACAACAAAATGTTTATAATGTTTACATGTTTACATGTTTATACATGATGTATAGTGAATTATGCAAGTATAAAGGCATCGAAGGGAATTATTTTATTGTATATATTATGTGATGGTCCACGGTCTTCCATACTGCGACACACACATGGAAGAACGCCAATATTGAGTAACAGTACGCTTAAACTGGTTTATTACAAAACGAATCCGCTCTCGGCGTCAACAGTCAACTGCCCCGCCCCCTAACTCGCCAAGTCCCACGTCGCCTCTATAGGTGGGTAGGGGGTATGCTAGCCACACGCAGTAGAGGGCAGCCCAGTCAGGGCTCTGCCCGGTGGCTAGTCTGCCGCTTCCTAGCGCAGTTCAGTGTAACTGCGTAGGTGTGCGGCTTAGTGTCTGCCACCACTGTGTGGTAGTGGAGTTCATGCACAGACTACTACACTTATATTATTATTAGCCTGAATCTAGGTACTGCTTCTGCGCGCTGCTGAGGATAAGAAATGGTGTAGCAAGTAAACATATGCCGGTGTCAGCTGTACAGTTAAACTTGTAATTGTATTACCAGACGGGTGGCCGAATGAGTAGAGCATCTGTCTTCTGTTTTGGGAGATCGGGAGATCCGAAACCATGAGTTTATGGGTTAGAATCCTGGTCGAGTCAAACCAATGACTTAAAAATGTATACTTGTCGCTTCCTAGCCTGGCACTCGGCATTATTAGGATAGGGCAAGGACTGGTTAGGATAATGTGACTGAGTGGGATATCAGGTGATGGTGATGGTGGTAGGCCTGGTTTAAAGTTGCTATAAAGTTGCCATGAATGCGCACTGTCACAAGTCGGTACCCGCCATGGTATATTGCTAGGACGTCAAACACCAACAAACAAACAACAATGTCATTCTATTGGCTCAGATATTGATTTCATGCAGTTGGGAAAAAGAGGAATACGAAGAATGGAGCCAAGTGAAAGGAGAGTGGAGAAATAGTAAGAAGGGTTTAGTGCCGTGTTGGAGACCGTTTGAAAAGTTTGTGTATCTTTTTCTATATCCCTTATTTACGTATGCTATCCTGGTTGGCTCAGTGTCTGAAACATCCACAAAATTGTACTTGCATTGTCGTTTTAATCCCAACATAGTTGCTACAGGCACATGTACGTAGTCTGGACTGGATGGTGGCAGTGGTGAAAGAGAGAGAGCATGTGACCTGCATCCTTATTTATAGGTTTATATCCGGGTATCAGTCAGGTGACCTGAGCTGGTTCCCGGCAGCCCGTTTGCTGAAGAGTACCAATGCAGCTGGGTATCAGTCTTGATGACCTAGCTAGCTGGTATGCGGCAGCCCGTTGGCTGCCGAGTACAAATGCAGCCGTCACCTGCTTCGTTGCATAACACTAAATAAAAATCACCCAAAAATTCCGAAATATGTTACATGTTGGTCACTAAAGGTGAATAGGATCACTGGTGGTTAGTTTTTGGAGGTTTACCTATTAACAACATCTAAGGTCATAAGAGGATGGGTACCGACTTGTAACAGTGCACTACTGACTTTATAGTCCTGCCCCACTGGGAGACCACTTACTGACGGGTACTGACTTGTGACAGTGCGCTCTCATGATGACTTTATAGTCCTCCCCCACTGGGAGACCAGGCCGGCAGCAGCATGACCTGATACCCCACTCAGTCACATTATCCTGACACTATACCAACCAGTCCTTGCCCTATCCTAATAATGGCGAGCGCCTGGCTAGGAAGCGACAAGTATACATTTGTTAGTCATTGCTTTGACTCAACCAGGGTTTAGAATCCCACGATCTACCAAATTGGGAGACGGACGCTCAACTCATTCGGCCATCCCTTCTGGTCAGATCACTGGTGGGGTAGCGTGTAATCGTATAGTGGTAGGTTGTTATTTGGGGATTACGCTCCAGTGTTGCGTGTCTTTTTTAGAAAGAGTTTCATGGAGCACCTTAACAATGGGTGTTATCGCAATTACATTCTATTTAACAGTACTACTTAGGTTTTTTTGTTTGGGGAAGCGGGACGTAGCTCAGGCTGTAGTGTCTACATGTCAAGGTGTGGGTCATCCGACCGATCCTGCTCAGTGGACACATTTCCAGTTTGGGCTATTTTCCATTCCAACCAGTGGTCCACCACTGGTTAATCAAAGGCTGCGGTATGTGCTGTCCTGTCTGTGGGAAAGTGCATATAAAGGACCCCTTGCTGCTTATCGGAAAGAGTAGCCTATGTCGCAGCAGCGGGTTTCCTCCAAAGAAATGTGTCAATATGACGTTATGTTTGACATCCAATAAGCGATGATAAAAATCAATGTGTTCTAGAGGCGTTGTTAAATAAAACAAGCTTTCTTTTACTACTGAGGCACATTTTGTGCGAGTGCCGAGATTTCATGCCGTCTATATAGACAAAGAGGCAAACTGACTCCGCCGGTTTGTGGAGTGTTGTGTAGAACAGGAACCGTTTCTCAGTTCAGTCGACTAATATGAGGCCTCTGGCTGTGCTTGTTTGTTGTTGTTTTACGTCCTAGCAACATCTAAGGTCATATATGGATGGGCGCCGACTTGTGACAGCACGCACTCATGGCAACTTTATAGTGCTGCCCCACTGGGAGACCAGGCCGCCAACACCATGACATGATATCCCACTCAGTCACATTATCCTGACACTGAGCCAACCAGTCCTTGCCGTATCCTATTAATGCCGAGTGCCTGGCTAGGAAGCGACAAGTATCAATTTTTAAGTCATTGGTTTGACTCGACCAGGGTGGAAACCACGATCCCATGGTCTACCAACACGGGAGACGGACCGTCTAACTCATTCGGCCATCCCGTCTGGTGCCTCTGGCGCTGTGCATCGGCTTGGACCAGACGGGATGGCCGAATGAGTTCTGATATGACCTTATGTAAAATTGTCCGATATAATACATGTGAACCAAGGTGAAATTACTATAATAAATTACAGACTGTCTATATTATTATTACATTACATAAGGAACACAAGACAGGAAGTTGGATCGAGCCAATAACTCTGGCTGGCCCCCTAAAGAGACCTACCGCATAGTTTATTTGAGCAAAAATAGGAGGTGGAGTGGGCAGAAGGAGGGGGGAGCAGGAGGCCACCTGGAGGGAAGGCGGGGAGTAGGGCTGCTTGGAGCAGCTAACCTGCCCTCCAGGCCGCACACCAACCACCAGCTCCACCTACCCAACACAGTAAACTTACAAGTTGTCCAGGAGTTGGGGGAGAAGACAAGTAGAGAAGGATAATAGGATAATTACATTGCATGAATAATATACGCATAAGAGTTTATACATAACATAATGATAAGAGTTAATATATAAAAACCCAAAGACATATGGAGGAGGTGTGAAATTGGTAAACTATTATTCATTGAGTATAGAATTTGTGTAATTGAATAGTCTTTGGAGGGAGTGTCACTTCCGAGCTTGGCTAAGAACAGTCTTTGGAAGAGTCATTGACCACTGCATTGTATTCTAATTGGAGGATTAAGTCATGTGACCACTGCATTGTACTGTGATTGATGAATGGAGTCCACGGCCACGGCCATCTTGAATTCTAAAAAGCCTATATAAGTCAATAAATTGAAGAGTCTCATTCTCTTACTTTTCGCTCTTAACCTGTTTCATTCCTTACCTGTAGTGCTTTCATTTGACTTGTCCACACCACCCACACCACCAGCCGGCACATTTACACTTAGATGTTGCTAGGACGTAAAACAACAACAAACAAACAAGCTTCGGCTTGGTTCTAGACCTAGTTCCAAGCCTGGTTCTAAGCTTGCTCTCTGTGGAAATGTTTTGTTTGTTGTTGTTTTAAGTCCTAGCAACATCTAAGTTCATATCAGGACGGCTGGGTGTAGATGAATAGGACGCTGAATTGCAGGGTGTGTGGGTGTGTTGGTGGGTGGGTGGGTGTTACTGGAGGGTGGGTGTGGGGGGGGGGGGGTGAGTAGGTTGCCTGGATCGTTCGTGGCAGGTTGGTGCGAGGGTGTCTGTGTTGGTGGTAGGGTGGGTGTGTGTGTTGGTGAGAGTGAGGGGCTGGGGTCTTGGTGATAGCGTGGGTGTGTGGGTGAGAGTGAGGGGGCTGGTGTCTTGGTGATAGAGTTAGTGTGTGGGTGTGTTGGTGCGTTGTTGTGTGTTGTTGATAGTCATAGTTTGTGGGTGAGAGTGGGTGGCTTGTGTTTTATTTGGTGGGTGAGAGTGAGTGACTGTTGTCTTGGTGATAGGGCGGGTGTGTGGGTGAGAGATGGGGGGGTTGGTGTTTTGGTGCTAGAGTTAGTGTGTGGTAGTGCTGGTGTGTTGGTGAAAGGGTTAGTTTCTGGGTGAGAGTGAGTG
Source organism: Branchipolynoe longqiensis (assembly GCA_030323885.1). Lineage (NCBI taxonomy): Eukaryota > Metazoa > Annelida > Polychaeta > Phyllodocida > Polynoidae > Branchipolynoe > Branchipolynoe longqiensis. The sequence continues at coordinate 54,469,448 of CM059200.1, read as the reverse complement.
AATGATGTTTCTAGGGTGGGTGTGTGGGTGAGAGTGAGTGGCTGGTGTCTTGGTGATAGGGTGTATGTGTGGGTGAAAGTGAATGACTGGGGTGTTGGTGATACGGTGTGTGTGGTTGTGTTGGGGATAGGGTTAGTGTGGGTGGGTGTAAACTATTCCGATAATGTTGCATTGGTGGGGGAATGCAAATGTTCTACTTATGAAAAAGGTATATATGGCCAGGTGCATAGATGTGTTTATGTAGTTGCTGGTGGTAGTAAGATAGTAAGGGGCACTTGGAGCTCTACTCACTACCCCCTCCCCCCTCTATTAGTCACGGATCACCACACACTCAGCTCAGGGCAGGTGGTGACCAAAGGAGCCACGCTGCTTGGTGGTGGTGGGCAGATCACTGTAACCATGGGGACTGTAAATGCTTGATTCTCTTTGGTAGAGCTGTAGATGCTTGATTCTCATTGGGAGAATGTGGTCAGGTGACATGCCATACTGGATCCATGTACCATATAAGAATAAACCTGAGGGCTTGGCTCTCTCTCTTCTTTCCCTCTTTATACTCTTCCTTTCTCTTTTTCCCTGTATTGATTTCACCATAGCCTGCCTACACATCCACATATTCCAGCTGTGGACTTTACATATGTGTTGGTGATACGGTGTGTGTGGGTGTGTTGGGGATAGGGTTAGTGTGGGTGTGTGTTGGTGAAACGGTGTATGTGGGTGTGTTGGTGAGCAGGAGCGTGTGTTGGTTTGAAGGGGGATGTGTATATAACAATCCTCCGATGCGACTGACACTGGTCAACATCTGGTGGAGTCGAGGTGGGCTGCCTATGGCGCCACCAGTACAGTGTTGTCTTACGGCATATGCCAATCATAATAATAAGTAATATTACCTTCCATATCATTGTACTCGCGTTATACATCACATAATATATATATGTATATATTAATACTAATTATTATATTTGATGAATCCAAATATCGTCTACAATTGGTTTGATTCATCCCTAGTCATTTAGATATGTAATACTTATTTAATCCTCCCTGGTTATTTATTGTGCTAGTCTGCATTGCCCTCTCAGGCAAGGAGCCACATAGACAGACAGGCATGGATAGATAGAGTGATTGTGTCGGGGAGCCTAGGTAGTGTAATAGCTTATTTGCTTATAAATACTCCCCAACAAATTGTTTATTCAAAAAACATCTGTTACTATGTATATATATATATGTGTGCTATATAATTTATTATGTGAATATAAATAAAGAATAGTCCCTAATGTTTTTTCGGTGCTCCTTCTGGGCACCTCTCGCTTCCCAACACCCCTTATTCTCAGCAGCCCCCCCTGTAACCGGGCAGTCTCTGCTTCCCGTTTCCTGGGAACCGACGCCAATGGTCTCCCAGCTCTCACATCAAAATATATATACGTATACATATATTTACATATATTTACATATATATATATATATATATATATATATGCGTGTGTATGTACATGGCAACACGTGGCAACAGTATACCTACCACGTACGACTGGCATATTCCATTTGACAAAAGCATATTAAGTGTGATTCCCGGACCTAGTAGCCCGCATGTACCAACAATCTGAACTGTACTGCTATCCCATGAGCACTGTCTATTTCCATCTGCCGCCATCTCCAGAACAGCGTCAGCAAACTATATTTATATATGTGCAGTATAACCAATTATACAAGTATAATTATCCGTAAACTGATCACCCAGGCCTTAGTTGACACAAAATGACACTACACAATTCATGACACCCATCTACTCAAACGACTGGTCAGGCCTTCTGCCTCGCCTGGTGCTGCCACCTGGCCTCTTCTTTCTAGCCTGGCTCTCTCTCACACATGTACCACTCACTCAACAATTATATATATGAGCCTGTCTCAAAAGGTGATAACTCTTTTTGGTTGGTCCATTGTAACGATTGACACAACACCCCCAAAAGCAAGCAAAACAGCAAAGAAACGGTTACACTGAAAAGACAAAGACATTTGCTTCAAATCAATATGTATTCTATTGGGATTATGAAGCACCATGTAAAAAACAAACAGTTTATCCTGAGCAAATGCATAAGCAGATAGTTTGTTGATCGTTACAATGGACTAGGTTTTGTCCCATATTGCTTAGCACCTTTTGAGACAGTCTCATATATGAGCCTTTCTCAAAATGGGATCACTCTTTTTTTTTGTCCATTGAAACTATTGGCACAAAACAGCACAAAAACGGTTACACTGAAAACACAAGGACATTTGCTTCAAATGAATATGTATTCTATTGGGATTATGAAACACCATGTAAAAAATAAATCAGTTTATCCTGAGCAAATGCATAAGCAGATAGTTTGTTGATCGTTACAATGGGCAAGGTTTTGTCCCATATTGCTTAGCACCTTTTGAGACAGTCTCATATATATGTGTGTATATATGTATGCATATGTGGTGGCCTGTGCTGAGTTATCAGGCAAGGAGCCACATAGACAGGTAGATGTGGATAGGGTGATTGCATCAGGGAACCTTGGTGGCGTAATGGTTAGAACACTAGCCCGGAATGCAATAGTCATGAGTTTGTATCCTGCTATAGGAGCAATATTTCCACCGATGACAATATTAATGCATATAAATACTTGCCATTTCGGACAAGAATCTGAATTTTGTATAAAAGAATCTGAATTCTTTAGAACCCCCCCCCCATAAAAAAAAACAACCAAAATATTGCAGGAAGACCAGTTCATCGATGGTGACATTAGAAGTTGTTTACTGAATAAACATTGGTTACTAAATATATATATGTATATATTTATATATATATATATATATATATATGTGCACATGGCAACATGTGGTAGTTATATTCCTACAATGTTCGAGCGGCATATTCCAATATTCCATTCAACCAAAGCGTATTAAGTGCGATCCCCTGCCCTAGTCGCTGGCCGTGCGCCAACAATCTGAACTGTACCGCCATCCCATGAGCACCATCTATTTCCATCTGCTGTGATGTCTCGAACAGTGTCTGCAAACTATATATATATGTGTGTATACGTATAATTAATGTATATATATCTGTGTATATAGACATATGCATCCATATTGTATATACATAACTTTATCTTTACGCATATGTATACACATATTTTTATGTCTATATATATATATACATATATATATATATACACATATATACATATACATATGTTTACATGCATATACACATAAACATATATATATATATATGCAGAACGTAGTGGCCGAATCAGTAGCACGCAGGCTTCCCTTGCGGAAGGTTGGGAGTTCGAATTCCGGTTGTGTCAAATGAATGACTTACAGAATTGATACTTGTTGCTGCCTAGCCTGGCGCTTGGCATTAATAGGATAAGGTTTGTTTGTTTGTTGTTGTTTTATGTCCTAGCAACATCTAAGGTCATATCTGGATGGGTACCGACTTGTGACAGTATGCACTCATGGCGATGTTATAGTGCTGCCCTACTGGGAAATCAGGCCGCTGGCACCATGACCCGATATCCCACTCAGTTACATTATCCTGACACCAAGCTAACGAGCCCTTGCCCTATCCTAATAATGCCGAGCACCAGGCTAGGAAGCGACAAGTATCAATTTTTAAGTCATTGGTTTGACTCGACCAGGAATCAAACTCACAAACTCCCGATCTTGGTTTAGTTCATGTTAGCATTCACATACAAGTTTTAAACAACTTTTCGATGAGATATTACTGTTTTTACAGCTTAGTTTCGATTGTAATTGGTATGATCGAAAGAACAATGCATCCATTGTTTGGTTATTAACTAACAGCCACCCATTGCCGAACAGAGAGATGTTTGGCAGGAGCCAGCTATATCGTTAGGGATTCATTCCCTGGGTCTCTTTAAGATTCCCCATATTTTGATTCTCGTTAAGGCATACCTCCAAGTCCTATAATATTTTCTTCAACTTGTTGGCAAAGAAAGCCACAGGTGGGAGAAGTTTATATGTACTTAGAGTGTGGAAGGGCACCACTACACTGGTCCCTACCCCTCGTTAGGATAGGTTGGTTACCATTACCGTTATCCTGCGACTGTCGTTTAGCCATACACCTGCGTTAAACATTAATTTAACGCCATAAAATACACACCTAGTATAATTATTCTCTAATTATTAGTACGCTATTTCGCCTAAGACAAGTCTCTGAGCCATGGCTATGAAGCGGAGGAAGGCAGAGGTAACTCATGCACTCAGTGCGGATGAAGACGCCACACTGCCTGGGCGGTTATAAAGGTCGCCCTCTCCAGAACAAAGCGATTCTGAAGAGGCAGGGGGATACGAAACCGGCCCCGGCCCCAATGATAGGGACCTAGACGAACAGGTTGCCAGGCTAGTGCAACAAAAAATAGAGGAAATGTTACCATCCAGAGCGGGTATCTCAAAGAAAAGGCGAAGCAAGGTACAACAAGACACCGATGAGTCGGAATGTGAGGATGATTTGGAGGATCAGGCCTCAACTGAGGATGACTCAGACGAGAAGGTGTTTGTGCCGGCACGCAAGCGCAAACACAAGAAGAATGATTCGTCAGAAGGAGACAAGTACACAAGAGCCCATGAAAAGAAGCTCCTTAGTAAGAAGACAAAGAAAAAGTCTAAGAAGACGAGGAAACACAAATCCTCCTCTTCGGACTCGTTGTCTGACTCATCGACGATGAGTTCAGACTCCGACACAAAGCACTCCGGCAAATAGGCTAAATCGTGTGCAAAAGAAACGAAAAAGTGTAAAGTACTTAGGCGTAAGAAAATACACATAACGACGCTCATGAGGAAGACCATCCAAGGCCACTTTAGCACATTCAAACCAGCGGAGGTCATAATCAAAATGGTGGAGAAATTCACAGGAATTAAAGGAATTCCAGAATCTGCCATCAAAGAGATGGACCCTGAGGTCAAACTCAGTGAGGACAGGAAAAAGTCTGAGACGGCTCTCTACACTGTCCACAAGGGTGCCCCTTTGGCTCTGACAGCCATTGCACCCATCGCCAACAGCATGATGGCACAAAACAAGTTCCCTCCACTCCGTGATGATTTGAATGGAGGAATTGCATTACTAATGGCAACCAGCAACTTCCTCTCCTATAGACAGTTTGAAAAGATCTTCAAAGCGGTCTGCACAAACGCTGGGAAAGAGGTGGCGTGGTCCAAAAAGATCACAGACAATAATGGAAAGGAATACACTCTATTCCTACCACCAAAGCCGATTAAGGGCAAGCCATTGGATAAGAGAAAGATGTTCAGCGGACAACTGCAATACTTGTTCAAACAAGTAGAGACCATGTACAAGTGCGGAAAACAGATGGAAACCGACAAAAAGAAATCTGCGGATGGCAACTCAAACCGCTTCAAGAAGCTGAGGCAGGATTTTTGCAACCGAAGACCCGGCCAACGAGGAGGCCAGTTCGGAAACAACTTCAGCTTCCAAGCCAGAGGAAGGGGCCAGAGGTAGTCGTTCGGCTGGAACAACCGAAACAGGCCCTTCAAGAGGGAGTTCAACACTCAGAAGCTGTTCCCCCACCCAGGACACAAATAGAAGTGGTGGCTCAAACACCGAAAAAGTAAGCAACCAAACAGTAAGCAATACCTTCTCAAGCCGGTAACCTCAATAACTGTCTTTTGGAATGGAATAAAGTTATTGATAACGTAGATATCCTTAGCCTAGCAGAAGGTGTAAGGATTCCATTAATAAAAGAACCTATTCCAAATAGAATACCATTTCCATATCGTTTTCACAGTTCAGAACGTGAGGCAGCCAATAATCAAGTCCAAAGGTTTTGCAAAAGGGCATTATAAAACCAGCACTACATGTGGCTGGCAAATTTATCTTGAATATCTTCTTAAGACCCAAACCAAAATGGGGTGTTAGACTAATTTTAGACGTAACTTTATTTAACAAATTTGTAGAATACAAACATTACTTAGTCACACAAGGCGCTTGGCTAGCCAGCATTGACCTTAAAGATGCGTATTACACAGCACCCATCTATAAACATGATCGAAAGTGCTTAAGATTCTTTTGGAACAGAGAACTTTATGAGTTCACATGGATGCCGAATGGACTGGCGTGCTGTCCATGCATTTTCACAAGGTTACTCAAACCAATTTCGCTAATGGCTAGGAAAGGACATATCATGTTCCCATACATTGACGATTCATTTATTGTCATGCAAATACAACAACAATGCCAAGCAGCAGTAGATAAATTATGTAAAGTGTTTACAAAGCTAGGTTTCTACATACATGAAACTGAATCAGTACTGATGCCAACAACCAAACTCAGTCAAGAGAATTCTGGCACACACTGGGTGGAAGACGGCTAGATTGTTTGCAAAACATTACAACAAATGACTGGAAAAGCCAAGCGGCATGGCAACAAGACTACTCACCAACTAGAAACAAGTTAGAACAAACATTACATTTATATTCTCATATATACACTACACTCGTCCCCCTGGAATTGTAAGTCTTTTAATGTTTACAATTACATACATGCATACATACAATGGACTTATATATGTACACACATACACAGGGTAGTTTCACCAACTATACAGCGCATAGCTTGTACATGATCATAGGTCACGGCACCAGTGTCATGGGGGGTGAAAATGGGAAATATTGCGCCTAGAGCAGGACTCGAACCCACATTGCGTTGCATGTCATGGGGGGGTGATGAAAATGGGAAATATTGTGCCTAGAGCAGGACTTGAACCCACATCTCGTTGCATTCCGGGCCAGTGTGAGAACCATTACACCACCTAGGCTCCCTGATGTCACCACACAACCCACGCCTACCTGTCTATGCGGCTCCTTGCCTGAGAGGTCAGTGCAGACTACTACAATATATAGATATATTTGTATATAAGTAATAAAATAAGACAAATCACAAATAGCATTACGCGTTGAGTGGGCAAGTTAATGTATGTGTGGATGGGGGGGGGGGGGGAGGGTGGAGGCGTGGAGAATTGGCGGTAGTGGGTGGTCTGTCGTATTGGAGGCGTATAGTGGGGGAACCAGAGAGAGACAGACAGAGAGAGATGGACAGACAAGCCGTGTGGGTCGGAGAGAGGGTGCTTGCCATATAATTAACCCGTCCATTGCCGACCGATCTAGTTGAGGTGGGTCGGTCGGCCAGGGTGGATAATGATAGCGTGGTATGATCCCGTTGGTCGTTGATGCACATTGTGCGATGCTATCGCTGTTTCTACATCATACACCGCCCACTACCACCACCCCCCCCTCCCATGTGGCGTTTTTTTCAGCTTCTTGTATCACAAAATAAAAAAAGTGGTTGTATGCAACATATGCCTGCGCAGAAAATAGGAGGTGGTGTTTTTTAACAAGTATTTCCCCCTCCATTTTTATTTTCTCGCTGAGGAACGATGACGAAAAGTACATTCCACTTCCCCCATCACTGTGTACAAACCAAATGTGATCGCTTCAACGGCTGGAAGACCAGTGCCTCGGCGATGACAAAATATGTGTTCAGGTGAATAAAACAAGATTTTGTTAAACAACAAAAAACATGTATGGGATCTTCTTTCTGTCTGGATGGGGCAGATTAGAAACATTTTGAGCTGGTATGTAATTATCGTCTACTACAGCTGGGAAAAGTACAGTCTGACCTAAATTGTTTATCGTTGTTTTACGTGCTAGCAACATCTAATGTCATATCAGGATGGATACCGACTTGTGACAGTGGACACTCATGGCGACTTTCGTAGTGATTTTGTTTGTTTGTTGTTGTTTTAGCTAAATGGAGAGCGGCAGCCAAGTAATGAAAGCAGTCTTTGTCGCATCGCGAGAGACAGCATTATGTTGTTTTACATCATATCAACATCTAAGGTCATATCCGAATGGGTACCGATCTGTGGCAGTGCACACTCATGGTGACGTTATAGTGCTGCCCCACTGGGAAATCAGGCTGCCAGCACCATGACCCAATGTCCCCCTCAGTCACATTATCCTGACACTAAGCTAACCAGTCCTTGCCCTATCAGTCATTGGTTTGATTCGACCGGGAACCAAACTCCCAACCTTCCGAACATGAGGCCCACACTCTACCGATTAGGCCACCGCGCCCGGGGTCTGCCCTAGATGCCTATCGTCCAGACCGAGTTAACTACCGCATGCGGTGGCCAAATCGGGAGAGTGCAGACCTCCAGTGCGGGAGATCGGGAGTCCGATTCCCGCTCGAGACAATCCAATGAATTGCAAAATTAATATGTCGCTTCTTAGCCAGGCGCTTGGCATTATTAGGATAGGGCAAGGACTGGTTGGCTCATTGTCAGGATAATGTGACTCTGTGGGATATCAGGTCATGGTGCTGGCGGCTTGTGGGTATAAATGTCACCTGCTGTGAGGATATCTTCCTAATGGAAATGTCATGTGGTGTAAGTGAATAGCCTTTTGTATGTATAAATGTTGCCTGCTGTGAGGATATCTTCCTAATTGAAATGTTGTCTGCTGTAAGTGAATAGCCTTTCGCGTGTATAAATGTCGCCGGCTGTGAGGATATCTTCCTAATTGAAATGTTGTCTGCTGTAAGTGAATAGCCTTTCGCGTGTATAAATGTCACCGGCTGTGAGGATATCTTCCTAATGGAAATGTTGTCTGCTGTAAGTGAATATCCTTTTGCGTGTATAAATGTTGTCTGCTGTGAGGATATCTTCCTAATGGAAATGTTGCCTTTTGCATGTATAAATGTTGTCTGCTACGATTCGTTTGTTTGGGTTTTACATCCTGGCAACATGTATGGTCATACCTGTACGGATGTAGACATAATACAGCGCCATTATTAACAGGATCGATTCTCAGGCATCATACAATAAAATTACGGCATGCCCTATTTAATTAACTACTCATTTACTCCCCTGACAGGTTTGCTCGCCAGGGGGACATTAGTGAAGCTGCTGTTTCGCTATTTTACCATTTGTGTTTCTCACTAGCTGTGTTTACGAGCCCTGGCAAGGTGATGGGGGCGGGCACGTCCAGTCATTGAGATTGTCGCTCCAGCTCTTTCTCCTGATGTCCACAGTGGGATCCGCCCTCTAAGGTGTCGTGGAGAATCATTTTCTGAAGGCAGCTGCGTAGCGTCACATGCCGACAGAAATGCTAGTTTCCTTTTCTTAACTGTTGCTGCAGTTTCGCTATTTTACCATTTCCATCTCGCAGTGGCTGTGTTGACGAGCCCTGGCAAGGTGATGGGGGCGGGCGCATCGAGTCATTGAGATTGTCGCTCCAGCTCTTTCTCCTGATGTCCACAGTGGGGTCCGCCCACCCGCTAAGGTTTCCTGGAGAATCATTTTCTGAAGGCGGCCGTGTAGTGTGTGTCACATGCCGAAAAAAATGCTAGTTTCCTTTTTTTAACTGTTGCCAGTAGCCATTGTTTGTGTTAATGACATATTTACAAACCCGGGAAAAAAGCTGAAGATGCATCAATTTAATTTCATGAGAAGAAGGAACCTCAAGAAAGTGAGTCTTTAAGAAAAGGCTACAAATTGTCAGGAGATGATGCTTTTGTTATCTCCTTTGTCAGTCTAGTCTGTGAAGTGGGAACTGCCTCAAAGAAGTTAGCACCATGCACCTCCTCCTCTCGTCCTCTCTCCCTCTCTTCCGCTCTCCCTCTCTCCCTCTCCCTCTGTCCCTCTGTCCTTCTCTCCCTCTCTCTCTTCCTCTCTCTTCCTCTCTCCCTCTCTTCCTCTCTCCCTCTCTCCCTCTCCCCCTCTCCCTTTCTCCCTCTCGCCCTCTCTCCCTCTCCCTCTCTCCCTCTCTCTCTTCATGTCTACTGCTCACTCTATCCATATGTCGCTCTCCCTATCTCCCTCTCTCCCTTTCTCCCTCTCTCCCCCTTTGCCTCTCTCCCTCTCTCCATCTCTCCCTCTGTCCCCCTCTCCCTCTGTCCCCCTCTCCCTCTGTCCCTCTCTCCGCCCCTCCCTTTCTCCCTTTCTCTCCCCTCCCTCTCTCCCTCTCTCCATCGCTCCCTCTCTCACTTTCTCCCTTTCTCTCCCTCTCCTCCTCTCCCTCTCTCCCTCTCTCCATCTCTCCATTTCTCCCTCTCTGCCTCTCTCCCTCTCTGCCTCTCTCCCTTTCTCCCTCTCTCCCTCACTCCCTCTCTCCCTCGCTCGCTCTCTCCCTTAAACAACAACAAAATAAATATTACTATAATTCTCAATGCAACTAACAAAGCCGTTGACGTAAAATGTGTAAGCAACCAAACTCTGCTTCAGCTATTGATCCAAACAACGGCAAAGCCTTTTGATGTTGATTCCGTAAACAAGAAACCACTTCTTAAACTAATATTCCAAACCACAAACATAACTTTTGATGTAGAAGGTATAAATGACAAAACACTTATCACGTAGTGCTCAAAACCACTAACAGGACTGTCGATGTGAAATGAGTAACCAAAAAAAACACCTCTCAACCTAATGGGGCTGTCACATTATGATGTTTCTCACCAACGCTCGTCGATGTGTTTGATTTTTTGCCGCAACATCAGGATACGTCAGGATGCACTAGGTGTGCATTATGCACGGATTGGTATTCGTTGATGGACGGCGACGGTCAGTGAGGATCGGTGGCATGCGTCATTGCACGTTGAAAGTTTTGTGCTTGCACAAAACATTGGATGTGTGACAACGCGCGGGTGCGAACCTTATGGCTACGTTAGGGGCGCATCGAAATACGTTAAACGCGCTGGAAGATCATTATGCGAACGGTAGGCACACACCGTGCAAGCCTGAGGCTCGTTCCCACACGTTGCGCAAAACGGTTGCTTTTTGTTGTTTTACATCCTACCAACATCTAAGGTCATATCAGGATGGCACGCCAAACTTTTACCACAACATCGGCCGCACGCTACCAATACGTTCCGCTGACACCGAAAAGTCTTACGGCTCTCGACCATTAAAAGTGATTTTGCACATTGGCGGTGCGCCGGCGAGATACGTCGTAATGTGACAGCACCATAACATTCCAAACCACAAACATAACTTTCGATGTAGATTGTGTTAACAAGAAAACACCTCTTAAGGTAACACTCTAAATAACTAACATAACTGTCTATGTTGTTGATTGGTTTTTGGAGTTTTACGTCCAGGCAAGATCTAAGGTCATATTAGGATGGGGACTGACTTGTGACAGTACGCACTGATGGCAACTTTATAGTGCTTCCCCCACTGGGAAATCAGGCTGCTGGCACCATGATCCGATATCCCAATCCGTCACATTATCCTGACACTGACCTAACCTGTCCTTGCCCTATCCTATTAATGCCGAATACCAGTCTAGGAAATGACAAGTCTCAATTTAATAGGTCATTCGTTTGACTCGACTTGGAACCAAACAGTGTAAACCACAAAAACACTTCTCAATCTAACGCTCCAAACCACTAACATAATCATCGACGTAGACTGCGCAACCTATGAGGTGTTTATGCAGTGCAGTGGACGCATGCGCCGTCTATCGAAAGACAGCAATTGACACTTCCCGTATTGACACTTCCGATTTGCCTCGTTTGCTTTCTGAGCGACTTCCGGTGGGACTGAGTGTGAAATGAGAAACTGGATTGTAAAACTATCTCCTTCGTTGTTTTGCTGATCTCGTTGGCGAGCAGGATTGATTTCCTGGTCGTCATGGCAACCACCAGGGCTGTGTCAGTGTTTGGGGTAGTGTTATTTTTTCATTTTGTTTGCTTTATTCCTTCTCGCTGTGAATATGGCCTATGCTGCCGACACGGCGTAAAGCAACCACCAATCAATCAATCAATCAACCTTTATTCCTTCAATAAAGCACTGAGGTTCCTGCCAGGTGATAATACAGCTATTTATAATATTGTCATGGGGGGCGATGAAAATGGGAAATATTACGCCGAGAGTGGGAATCGAACCCACATGTCTTGCATTCTGGGATAGTCTGCTAACCATTACATTACCTAGGCTCCCTGATTTCACCACCTTACCCATGCCTATCTATGCGGTTCCTTGGCTGAGAGGTCAGTGCAGACTACTACACTGGTCCCGCTGGCATTGCAAGTCTTTTAAATGGTCAGGTAATGCTTACAATTACATACATACCGGCAATGCATTTACATATACATACACAGCGTAGGTTCACCAACCATACAGCAAGTAGCTTGTACAGGATCCTGATCACGGCAACCAGTGTCATGGGGGTGATGAAAATGGGAACTATTGCACCTAGAGTGGGAATCGAACCCTACTTTGCGTTATTTACTCTGAAGGAACTTATAATTTAAAATGTTGGTTTTGGAGATATTTGAGGTGAAAACATGCACAATGTTGTACATTGTTGCATGGTGGGGGATTCGACATGAATGGTAGTGCACCCTCCTCCCCTATCCACTGCGCCTTGGACTCGTCTTCAAGTAGACTGGCGTGTTAATCTCTGCCGCTAGTACCATCACCAGATATCCCACTCACTCACATTATCCTGATACTGAGCTAACCAGTCATTGCCTTATCCTAGTACTGCTGAGCGCTAGGCTAGGTAGAGACAAGTATAACATTTGTAAGCCGTTGGTTTGACTCTCGGCCATGATTCAAATTCCTGTCCTTCCACATGGGAAACCTGTGGTCTTCGGGATTCGGCCACCGCGTCTGGTCCGCAAACATAGGCTCATTCTCGTCGCCAATCTCGCGTCACGCGAGAATGGGTACAGCGCAGTCTCGCGAGATCCACGTCCAATTCGGTAGCCATACTCTGAAAAGGGGACGTCATTGAGTTAATGAAGTGGGAACTCTCAAAGAACTAGCAACTCGACCTGACCGGGCACAGAGTCGCACCCACCACACGCACAGACACGCGCACACACAGATACACCTGCAGGCACATATATGCACATACATACATACACACACCGACACACACAGACACACACAGACACAAACAGACACACACATACATGTACACATACATGTCACACACACATACATGTCACACACGCACACACATATACACATGCAGGCACATACGTGCACATACAGACACACACAGACACACACATACACATACATGTACATACAGACACACACATATACACACACATACACATACATGTACATACAGACACACACAGACACACACATACACATACATACATGTACATACAGACACACACAAACACATACATGTACATACAGACATACACAGATACACACAGACACACACAAACACATACATGTACATACAGACACACACAGCACACACAAACACATACACGTACATACAAACACACACAGACACACACACATATACACCTGCAGGCACATAGATGCACACACATACACAGACAAACAGACACAAACACACACAGATACACCTGCAGGCACACACATGCACATACATACACATAGACACACACATATACACCTGCAGGCAACTACATGCATACAGACACATACTGACACACACATACATGCAGACACACACTGACACATACAGATACACCTGCAGGCACATACATGCACATACATACACATACACACACATTAGCCAGACACACACATATACACCTGCAGGAACATACATGCGCATACATACACGCACATACACACACATACACACACATATATACCTGCGGGCACATACATGCACATACATACACACATACAGACACACACAAACACATACATGTACATACAGACACAAACAAACAGACACACATGTACATACATACACATACACACGCAGACACACACACATACATGTACACACACAGACACGCACATACCCACACAGACAAACACATACATGTACATGCAGACACACATATACACAAACATACACACATACACATACATGGACATACATACACCCAGGCACACCCAGGCACCCACAAATACATACATGTACATACAGCCACACACAGGCAGACAGAGGCACACTCATGCACACACAGACACACACATACACACACAGAGACAAACAGACACACATACACTCCTGCAGGCATATACATGCACATACAGACACACACACATACTCACGCAGACAGATACACACACATACATGTACATACAGACACACCCATACACACATGTACACACACAGGCACATACAGGCACGCATACACACACAGAGATACTCCAGCAGCCATATACATGCGCATACATACACACAGACACACGCAGACACAAACACACACAAACACATACATGTAAATACAGACACAAACAGGCACACATGCACAGACAGGCACAAGCAGGCACACACAGGCACACACAGGCACACACAGGCACACACAGGCACACATGCACATACAGGCACATACAAGCACATACAGGCACATACAGGCACACACATGCATACATAGGCACACAGAGGCACACACAGGCACAAACAGGCACACACGGTAACACCAGGCACATGCATGCACAGGCAGGTATAAACAGGCACAACCAACCACAAACAACCACACATAGGCACAAACAGGCACAACCACGCACACACAGGCACACAGGTGCATACGGGCACACACCGGCATACACATGCACACGCAGGCACACACATTCAAAAACAGGCACAACGAGGCACATGCAGGCACACACACAGACTGGCACAAACAGACACACATGCACACACATGCACACACCGGCACCCCCATGCACAAACAGACACACATGAGCAAACAAGCAGATATGCAAACACAGGGCAATCAGGTGCATGTATTCACAAACAGGCACACCCATGCACAAACCGGCACACACAGGCACAAACACACCGACATGCGCAAACAAACGCACATGCACAGGCAGGCACATGTATTCACAAACAGGCACACACAGGCACACATAGACACACATGCACAAACAGACACACACAGACACACAGGCACACACAGACACGCATCCCACCCACAAACCCCCCACCCACACACGCGCACCCACACACCGACACACTTTGTCCAACGGCTGCGTGTGTGCGCGGGGGGGTGGGGGGGGGGTCGGGGTTGTGTCGGTTCACCCCGGGAAGCCGAGCCCTCCGGGTCCTCAGAGGCTAAATGATGTGTGAAAGGGTCCCCAGGCAGCTCCTCCCCAGGGCCCCCTTATCTGCAGCGTGACAGTCCCGGCCACTGGAGGTGTGATAGGGGGCGCCACCATCGATCCAATCCACCAATCAAAAATCACCACCAACATGAAATCAGTCATCTATGCCTGCTTTAAAAAAAAAAAAAAAATTGGTCTGGAAAGATTTGGTGTGTGTAAACGTAAAATCATGTGGAGTGTGATAGGTGTAAACTCCAAGGTTAAGACAACTTTGAGATGATGTCTCAATGTTTGGTTGATTGTTTTGATTCTAATGTGGCAGGATCTATTGAAATATTGTAGAATTATGTTCTAAAATGGTAAAGGCTCAAATCTGTGGCTGTGTAGGCAGGCTATAGTGAAATCAATACAGACAAAACGAAAGGAAGAGTATAAAGTGTAAAGAAGGAGAGAGAGACCAGCCCTCTGGTTTATTATTTATATGGTTACATGGGTTCATTGTAGAGTATCACCCAACCCCTTTCCCCCAATGGAAAACAAGCATTCTTGGCCCTACCAATATGGATCCAGCATTCCTTGTCCCCATGGATACCAGTGATCTGCCCACCACCACAAGCTGTATGGCCCCATGCCCACCACCAACCTTCACCTTTTGAGTGTGGTGATCCCTATCCCAGCAGAGGGGGTAGCCCCTGAGTGCACTCACACCCAGACCTGCCATCACCACTATGTCTATGTACATCCCACTCAGGCACCACCAGCCCTTATATATATATTTTACCTCGGTAAACAGCCTCAGGCTAGCCTCAGGCTAGGGAGAGGTAAGCACGTCCGGTACCAGCAATTAGCATATACAACTCACGACTGGATAACGTGTCGTTGGGTTGCTCCGGCAAAATGAGTCTACATACAAGCAAATACGCAGTAAGTATAATAAAAACTGTGGTTAGCTTAATTATGATGCATTAGAGCATCAATATGGAAAGTTTAGACTTTCGTTGGTCCAATTTGGACGAGTTATTTGGTTATAAACAACCAAGGATAGAACACTCGAGTGGGTTTCGCGAAGGAACCAAACCGGTCATTAGCGGTTATGTCAACACCCGGGTCACCGTGTGGCTATGGGTAGAGATGTGGGTTTCGCCCTATGTCATGTGGAAATTCTCTCGTACTCTAATAGAGAGTAATGTTGGAGATGCTCCTGGGTTTCTTTTATAGACTCCCCTAGACAAAACTTTTTCAGGCGTTTCTCCGAGTTTCGTAGCATTTTCTCCAACTTGTTGACGTAGTAGTCACAGGTGGGAGAAGTGTGCGGAACAGAGGGATGGGCGGGCCGATACACTGGTCCCGACCCCGCGTAAGGTTTGGGCTTGACCCACAACCCACGCACAAATTTAGCTTATTACGCCTGTGTTATAACGGTATAAACACGTTCTTTAACACCAATAGATGTCCAAATGAGTTTGAAACAACCATATTGTGACATATATATATACCGGGACTGATCAAAAATGTTTGTTTCAGTTCCCGATGGCCACGAAGCGGAGTAAGCGCGGTGCAGCAGCAGCCGAGGGGCGTGTTCCGAGTGGAGTGGACGAGGAGTACGACTCCTCACCCGTGTTGTCGGCAGGGCCGTCGACACAGCCCCGGGCGCATATCCTCTCCGACCCGGACGAGGACGCAGTGCCTGATGTGCCTGCGCCTCCAGATTGGGAGGCTCGCTTTGCAAGATTGGAAAGCCACATCTTGACTGCCAAATCGCCTGTGTCTCGGAAGCGGCGTAGGCCGAGTGTCCAAGAGGATTCATTTGAGGATTTCTTGGACACAGACTCGGCGGTGGAGCTTAAGGCTCCTCCTCCTCCTTCTCCTAAACGGAGGAAGAAGAAGAAACAGGTGATTTCTTCGGGTGATGAATTCACCAAGGAGCGGGCAGAGTCTGGGTTTGCGCAAAAAGCGGAAGACTAAGTCCAAAAAGAAGAAGAGGAAGAGGAAATATTCTTCTTCTGAGTCGTCCACTGAGTCTACTTCTACGGAATCAGACTCAGACACCGTATATGAAGGGGTCTATGCGGACATTGGCACTAAAGTGGCTAAGAAGGTGGAGAAGCCAAAGGCTAAGCGGGTTAAAACCACTACGCTTATGCGCGAGACCGTGAATGGTCATTTTCGCACGTTCAAACCGGCGGAGGTTATCTCCAAGTTAGGAGATGAGTTAACAGGCATAAAGGGTGTTCCCAACTCCATCATTAAAGAAATGGATCGGGATGTCAATATGACGGATGACCGTAAGAAGTTTGAGGATGTGTTGCACACAGTGCATAAGGCAGTGTTGGCTACTCTAACAGCTATTGTTCCTGTGGCTAATAGGATGCAGAGTGAAAATAAGTTCTCGTCTTTGGCTAAGACAATGGACAAAGGCATTGCAGTACTAGCGGCGGCTAGTACTGCAATGCATCAATATGTCGTTTCGAAGATATGAAAATGTCTTCAAGTCAGTTTGCACAGATGCTGGCAAAGAAGTGGCTCGCTCTAAGAAGGTTACCGATAATGAGGGGAAGGAGTTTACGCTCTATCTTGCTCCAGAGCCGATTAAAGGGAAACCTTTAGATAATACCAAGATGTTTGGCGGTCAACTACAATACCTCTATAAAGAGGTAGAGACTGCAGCCAAGAGTGGCAAAAACATGGATGGCAAGAAGAAACAGGAAGTTCCTCGTTTCAAAAAGTCACGAGGGGATTTTCGTCCACGACGGTTCACCAGAGGAACCAGACCGAGTTCAAACTTCGGTCAAGGGTTTCGGGGCCGGGGCGCTCGCCCAGGCTGGACCGACAACACCGCACGGCCAATAGGTCGAGGGTTCAACTCGTCGAGACCTTTCCCCAGGGGCGGGTCCAAGTAGAGGTCCAAACACAAACTTTACAAGTCCCTGCAGCCTCTAAAAACACACAAACTGTAAGCAACTTTGTGGCTGGTAATATTAGTAATCATATTTCTGAGTGGCACAAAATTACTAGTGACCAAGAAATTATAGAAATAGTTAGGGGTGTTCAAATTCCCTTTACACAAATTCCTGTACAAAGTATAATACCTTTTCCATATAACATTCAACCAGTTGAACGAGACGCACTAACTAAACAGGTACATAAATTCTTTGAGAAAGGAATTATACAAAAAGTGACACACTGTTCAGGACAGTTTATTTCAAACATTTTCTCGAGACCGAAGCCTAATGGTGATGTTCGAATGATCCTGGATTTAACAATCCTTAATAAAAGGGTGGAATATCGACATTTTAAAATGTTCTCTCTAGATACGGCACGGGATCTGATTACACCAGATGCGTGGATGGCTAGTGTTGATTTACAGGATGCATATTATACGCTTCCCATAATGGAACAATACCGAAAATTTCTTCGATTTATTTGGGATAACCAACTCTATGAGTTTACCTGTATGCCGAATGGCTTAGCTTGTGCGCCACGTTTATTTACTAAATTGCTTAAACCTGTTTTCTCGGTAATGGCGAGGAAGGGTCATATAATGTTTCCATACATAGATGATTCTTTTATTATAGCATCAACACAAATTGGTTGTGTGAATGCAGTTTTGGATTTATGTGCATTACTCACTAAATTGGGGTTTTATGTACATCAACAAAAGTCAGTGTTTAAACCAACAAAACATCTCAAATGTTTAGGGTTTATTCTGGATACACAGTCCCTTACAGTGTCGATAACAGAACAAAAACTAATTAAGTTTATGACTACAGCGACTCAGCTTATTAAGTTATCAAAGCCAAAAATTAGACAGGTTGCTGTTCTTATTGGCATAATGACCTCATATGCACCTGCTGTGTTATATGGGAAGGCCCATATTAAGTCGCTAGAAATAGATAAAAATTTAGCGTTAACACGAACTAAAGGCAATTTTGAGCGAAAGATGTTTATTTCGCAAGAAGGGTTACAGGATATTGGATGGTGGATGCAACATATAGCAAGTTCACCAAATCCAATCCGCATGGCGGAACCTAATACAGTAATTACTACTGATGCTTCGTTAGAAGGTTGGGGAGCTCATCGAGATGGGGTCACAACAGGAGGTAGATGGCTTGATGATGAAAAATCAGACTATATTAATGCACTAGAATTGCGTGCTATTTATCTGGGCTTACGTAGTTTAGTAAAGATAAATAAATCACAGGTTAGAATACTAACTGATAATACTACTGCCATGGCATATATTCGTAACATGGGTGGAACCAAATCAAAGTCTTGCAATCAGTTATCTAAACTGATTTGGAACTGGGCACAGGCTCAACAAGTCTGGCTGACTGTAGCGCATATTCCAGGGTCACAAAATACACTTGCAGATTATAAAAGTAGAAAATTCCATGACCATTTAGAGTGGTCTCTCTCTACACATTTGTTTAACTTTGTTTGTGAAAAATGGGGTACACCTGAAGTTGACTTATTTGCATCACGAAATAATAACAAGTTACCCTGTTATGTTTCTTGGCATCCTGAACCGGATGCTTGGAAAGTAGATGCGTTTGCTATTACCTGGGAAAATAATTATTTTTATATTTTCCCACCATTTAGCATTATCAGCCGAGTAGTGAGAAAAATCGGCTTGGAAGGGACACATGCGATACTGGTGGTGCCCGATTGGGACACGCAACCTTGGCTGCCAGCAGTTTCACAACTGGCAAAAGATCGTATACGATTCCCAAGAAAACTCGGGAATCTGACGCACCACGGACCGCTAGTGGTTCACGGCGACGTGTCAACGACGCCCCTATTGGCATTCCTTTTCTAAGGAAGCAGCTACAGCAATTTGGATTGGACAGAATTACTGAGGATAGGATAGTATCGGATGCCTGGAGGCCAGGAACTGTCAAAATGTATACAACCTATTTAAAGAAATGGGGTGTACATTGTTTGTTAATGAAAGTTAAGCCAACAAATCCAAAGATTTCACAAGTAGCTCGGTTTCTTCGTTCTCTAGAGGATGAAGGACTTTCCTTTGGATCGATTAATGCGGTGAGGTGTGCGTTATCAATTATATTACCTAGAATTGATGGCGAAACAGTTGGAAAACATCATGTTATTTGTTATTTACTTCGTTCAATTTATCAAAGGAATCCTCCAAAACCAAAGTATAGTCGGTTTTGGGATGTTTCTATAGTATTTAAGTTGTTTCAGGCTTGGCCTCACAACTCGTGGTTAGATATAAAACAGTTAGGTTTTAAGGTCGCGGTCCTGTTATTGTTAGTAACTGGACACAGAGGACAGACGATTGTTGCTTTATCCTTAACTGGATTAGAAATAGACAAGCAACAAGCTACGTTTGATTTAGAAAAATTGCTTAAATCGAACACGTTAGGTGACCCTTTATCAACGGTTCACTTAGACTGTTTTCCAAATGATCGGAAATTATGTGTTGTGTCGGCCATACGGGCTTATATATACAAGACAAAGGATTTACGTGCATCACAACAACTATTAGTGAGCTTTATAAAGCCACATAAGGCGATTTCACGGGACACACTTGCCAGATGGACAATTACGGTGTTGAAATTGGCTGGAGTGGATACGAGTAAATACTCTTCCCACTCAACTAGAGGAGCCATGGTCTCCAAGGCATGGGTGCTTGGTATTTCTGTGAAAAGAATACTAGCGCATGCAGGCTTGAAGACGGCTAAGTCGTTTGCAAAACATTATAATAAACGACTAGAAAAGCCTACCGGTGTTGCAAAGCGTCTTCTCGCCAACTAACAAGAATAGGTGAGAACAAAAATTTAGAATGTTATAATAATAAGAAAGAATGATATTAAGGATAAAAATGAATTATGTAAAGGTCTCCCTAGCCTGAGGCTAGCCTGAGGCTGTTTACCGAGGTAAAATAGTATAGTTATACGAGTCTTACCTTGGTACAGATGATGGATAACTGTTGTTTTACCGAGGTATAAGCCTCGGATAGATGTGGGCTAGGGCCCTCCCGCCACACCCTGCCACATCTATTCCGTTGGTGTACCTTTTCGGTAAAGTAATAGTATCCATTGTTTGAAAGTCATTTTTATCCTCAATAAGTAGGTTAAGATTGCTGGTACCGGACGTGCTTACCTCTCCCTAGCCCACATCTATCCGAGGCTTATACCTCGGTAAAACAACAGTTATCCATCATCTGTACCAAGGTAAGACTCGTATAACTATACTATATATATATATATATATATATATATATATATATATATATATATATATATATGTATATGCATACATGCGTCTGGTCACATACACCGATCAGTAATAGAACATTTGCATTCTGTGAAGCGTATTCGATGTAAAATTAAAAGTCATGTATACATGTATACATGTATACATGTATACATGTATACATGTATACATGCGTGAGAGCAAGAGTCTGGGGTGGCCGTACACTGGCCCATCACACATGTAATGATGCATATATATATATGCCTATATGCATATATATGCATGTATATATGGATATATGTATATATGTTTCAACGAATGTATAAAAAGAAAATATTTAAGCTTCATCAGAGGGAAAACACATAATAGTCTAGTACATAAATATTGAGATGTAATTTACAGTGTGGTGTTCTCTGTGGCGGAGTGGTTAGAGTATCTGACTTTTTTCTAGGTCGGACTCCTAATCTGAAGGTCAGTGGTTCGATTCCCCGTGCCCCCATCTCTGCCAATTTGGATTTCCACCACTGTGTATAACTTACAGCGTCATCAAAGGCCGGTTGCTCTCATACCATGTCTATGTGGTGTGGGAGGTTAAAAATCCCTTGGGTCGGTAAAAGTGTAGGCTCGGGCTTTCTATCGACAAACTGTCTAATGGTGAAAACAAGCCTATTCAGGCTTATCCATGATAGGCAGTATAAATCTTCAACAACAAATCTTCAACAACAGTATTGAGGGTAATGTTGATATGCTTTTAACTTTTCTTTTTCTTTTACTAAGCAATGTATCTGTGTTATTTTTAAATGGGGAAGTACCTCATAAGTATTGTACTTCTGCTTTCTCCTTTTTCATGTGAACAAAATAATGATATAAATATCAACTTGTGTGTACATTGATCATGTGGAAATAAATATTTTATTATTATCATTATATATATATGCATATCTGCGGACCGAAGTGTACTGTTGGTGTCCGTTTTAAGTCCGTTTCGTCCGTTTCATGTCCGTCACTCATCCGTTAGGTGTCCGTTTTGTATCCTGAAGAGTCCGTTAACGGTGCTGCGGAAATTTGGTCCGTCGGATTTTGGCGCGTCCGTGAACAGTCCGGTAGCTGTCCGGTTGGTGTCCGGTTGGTGTCCGTTTGACGTCCGTTTGACGGCCGTTTGACAGCAGTTTGACGTCCGTTTGACGTCCGTTTGTCGTTAATGTCCGTTTACCGTCCGTTTACCGTCCGTTTCGTCCGGCGGCCGTTGCAACAGTTCGACAACAGACACCACCGGACACCACCGGACACCACCGGACTAGACAATTCTTTGTCCGGTGGTGTCCGGTACTCAGTACGTAAGGTCTGACTGGGCCTTAATACATATAGATATGTTAATTAGGTGTTATTATAATTTTAATGAACAATTGTATACATGGTGTAGTCACGCATAGGCCTATATAGGCCTATAGAAATAACACAAACAACCACGAAATAGTCTAAATTGGTTAATCCGACAATTTGCTATCCAACATTATTCTGTGTGACAGAATTTGTTGGATTAACCAGAGCTGACTGTAGTTAAATTTTGCCAGGACGCTATATACTCCCCACATCCCACCCCAGCCTCCCTCTGACACTAGATCGAAGCGTCCCAGTTAACGCAGTCGAGCAGATGACACTTGCCAACAACAATGCTGCCCCATGTCACGTGGTCGGCGTATGAATACACATTGCTCACGGGCACAAAAAGACGAGGAGGCTGATGTTCGGAAAAAATTACACTTTATTCGGGCGTGGCACCGCCGGCGGCATTTACAGTATCGATCATCTATTGGGTATGCGGATCTGGTTTCGATATGCTCGGGGCAGTGACGACCGAGAGAAGGTCATGTGATATGGTGATGGATGAGGATGGGATGGTAGATGCGGCATGTGATTATATATAGTGATATTACATGCAATAATAGCATTAACATAGCAAGGTACATAGAGGTTTGTCATAACATGATAACCTAAATTTAAGCAGGGCAACAGGTATATGATTTATAGAGAATGATGCCAATTCACGATTGTTTTTTCTCAATTGCTTGGGTGTCAATTGGCTTTTGGTATTTTGAAAATGGTGATTGTTTGTGTTTGATTTTGTTTTGTGTGTGATAATTTGTTGTTGTGTTTGATTGGCTCGGCCAATCACTCTAAAAATAGTCGTTTGTAATGAGTGTGTAGTTGTGGCCAGTCGTGGGCGGAGTTGCAGACTAACCATCAGTGTGTGTAGCCCCTGCCTCCAGGGTGATGGGATTGGTTGGGAGGTTCGGTGCTGTGGTTGTGATTGGTTGGTGTATGGGGAGGGTGTGTGCATGCCCTCCCTCGGTTAATGATGGGGCCCTGCTCCCCGCCCCACCCCAAAGGGGGCGGAGGGGGGAGGTGGATTGGTAGGTGGTCAGGCTCGCAGTCTCGGTGCCCAGCAATGACCCCGAATGAGCATCCCCGCTCATTCCATACCATTACTACATAGTCAGCGTCTGGGTCCGCCACTCGAATCTATATCAGTTTCTCCGCGTTTTTACCAGTCTCATTCGGGTTACTTATTTTACCTTTTGTTTTTATTCACTTCTTTCTTTGTTGGGTGTGGTGATTTTTCTTTTGGTTAGGCGTTCGATGTGGTTGGTGTTTTTGCTCAGGGATCTTGGCTTCTTTGTTGCTATGTTCGTTTTGTTGCTGCTATTAGTTTTATTTGTGAGGTATTGGGGGAATTACTATTATTATTCTTATATCAATATGCTTGTCATGCTTTATGTTTTATTTTCATTGCTGCTGTTACTTTTATTTCTTAAATTTATTTTTGTTCGGGGATTTTTGCTGATTTATTTCTGTTTGTTTAGTTTGCTTGCTGCTATTAGTTTTATCTATGAAGTTGTTTGGGTGTTTCTACTATTCTTATTCTTATATCAATATTGTTTTCCTTCTTTATTCTGTACTCATATTGCGGCTGTTACTTATATATATTAACTAATTTGGGGGTTTCTACTATTCTTATTCTTATATCAATATTGTTTGCCTTCTTTATTCTGTATTCATATTGCGGTTGTTACTTATATAAATATATATATATATATTAACAAATTTGGGGGTTTCTACTTTTCTTATTCTTATATCAATATTGTTTTCCTTTTTATTCTGTACTCATATTGCGGCTGTTACTTATATTTATTAACTAATTTGGGGGTTTCTACTATTCTTCTTCTCCTATCCAAAAACAAGTATCTAGATTTGGTTCTAGATGTCTAACTTAGATATTGGTGCACTCATCAAACATTTATCGCCACTTAGAAGGAAACAATGAGGCAATTCAATAGAATCTCTTACTGCAAAAGCCTATCATCTCAGAGTTTTGGCGTGCTTATCAAAGTTAGCATATTTGTACTTCGAATCTCTCAAAAGTTAGCCATTTGAAATAAAAGCTACGTCATACTAAAGTAAAGTAGATTGCATCAATCAGCCTGATATATATGTACATATAAAGTTGGGCTACGAGAAAAGGAGAGAGACAAGGAGGTGATGGGTAGGACACTTTATTTGCATATTTGAAATGGGGGCTGAGAATGACTGCCCGGCATGCGCACAAGCCGGAATCGGACAGTGGTGGCGCTGGTGTAGGCAACACTGGGGCAAATACGGACAAGTCAACGATTGGACATAATAATCGAGAAGGAGATGGATGCTCTAACACATTCGGCCATCCCGTCTAAGAAAATGAAACAAAGTGAAAACCATCGGACTACGCAACTTTAATTTGTATTCTTATTCCCCCTTGATAAGACCTGAGATGTAATATATGGCAACATATCTAAATATACTAGTCACAATTTGTATATGGATAGTGATAAACCCCTTTATCGCGGGTAATAAGCTCTATAGTGGCTCCTCCACCCCCCCCCCACACACACACTCTCATGGAGTGGGGGTGGGGGGTGCCCAGCATGCACCTCGCCCTCCCCTCCTCTGGGGCGCTGCTATTAACTAACGTGGATAACTCAGCAGCAACATTCAATTACCATAGTTAGAATTTGTATATATGTGATTATAATATTTATTATGTGAATATTAAATAACATGTAATCACCACAACCGCAACATCTAATTACCCCAACCACAATTTGTAAATCCTCAGGCGCGAGTGACATTGTCTCGCGTCCATGGGGAGGATTTGGCCGGTGGCGGCGCCACCGGTCACGTGATGGTGGGGGCGGGAAGCACCCGCAGATGGTATGTAAAGAAACAATAATATATAATAAACATAATAACAATTCCCTTCATTGCCTTAATACTCGCATAATGTTTGTACATCACATATATATACAGTACAACCTCTATAAATCGACTGACCTTGAGACCGACTTTAAGTCAATTTAGGGAGGTGGTTGGTTTAGGGAGTTAGAATATGGTTACAATGGTATGGTTGGGACCAAAATAAAGCGGTCTCAATGTAGGGGAGTGGTTGATCTGTGGAGGTGGTCGGGTAGATAGGTTTTTACTGTATAAACATACACAGTGAAACCTCTCTAAATCGACCGACCTTGGGACCGATTTTAAGTGGTCCATTCAGGGAGGTGGTCGGTTTAGGGAGTTAGAATATGGTTACAATAGTATTGTTGGGACCCAAATAATGTGATCGATATATGGGAGTGGTCGATCTCTGGAGATGGTTGGTTAGAGAGGTTTCTACTGTATATATAGGTCGTGCTGCTTTCATTGCGTGTGATTCGCGGCGGGGGAAGAGCCCCCCCCCCCGCTCTTCCGCCGACCCGACCGTTGCCCCCCACGGACCCCCCTGGGCCCTCCCCCCTCCTTATACCGCGACCTGCCGCTGCCTACAGCCACTTACCACTTACTCAGCCACTTACTCCTCCCTCTGATCAAGGGAGTTGTTTGCTTGGGTGGGGCCCTTTTACTTTGTCGTTGTCTCGCTTTCTTCTTGCTGCAGAACCCGCCTTTACCCGTCCCTTCCTCCTGAAACCCCAGCTCCTGGATACAAGTGCACTGCTACCGCCGGACCTGAGTGATCCGGGGCCGCCCCAACCACTCTTCATTTAATTGTTGTAAAGAGATCCCCATTTCTACAACCATCCGAACTGAAGTTTAAACTTCAATCCAAAGATCGGACCAATTTATCGGTGCCTTTCTATATCACTGCAGATCTGCAGCTGGTAACCATTGTATGGTTACGAACCACCAGTCAAGTTCAAGGCTCCAGCCACTCCGCCTCCAACCTGCTCCTGCTCCACGCATCTACTTTTCCCGCCCACCCATCCTTTTCTTTCTCTTCTCTCTCTTTATAGTGTGGAGGGCTCTTCAGGGCTCACCACATCTACCTGACATTTCTCATTGATACCTGACATTGGCCTAGATATCTGACTTATCTAGATATTATACCTTGACATTTTTATCTACATTTATCATTGACATTTTGATTTACATTATATTGATACCATTTGACATGGCTCTTATTTGAATATAGCATTTTGTTACAGTTGATGAAAATAAAATGTTTTATTTCCCACCCCCGCGTCCTCTCTCTTCCTCCGTCGTGTATCATATATATATATATATATCTTACAGTAAGATTGTGTAATTAGGGATAAACTTTCACTTAGAAACTGTGTCACTTAGAAATTTCATGAAATCCCTAAAATGTCTAGGGATTTCGCGTAATCACTGAAAAAAGCAGTGCTATTTTACAGGTTGCAAAATAGCAGTTATTCTTTTGCTAATGATTCTTTGATAGGCATTTACGCTTGCAAATTATATACTTTCTGTAAATATGACAATTGAATTCTGTGACAATTGAAATTACATGGTATCGTGATGAATAATTCAAGCTTAACCAAAAGCTCTTGATCTATATTTGACCAGTTGTTGTACTAGTCAGTTAGGTCTCAGTTACACTATGGGTTGTGACCATTTTGAGACCACTTTGAGAGCAAAAGCCAGCGACCTTGTGACCAAAGCAAAAGAAGGTGGGATAAACATAGGTTTGTCGGTGTGAGTTTGACTGTTAGAATGAGTGTGATGGTGGGAATCAGGATGGGTATCCGGGAGAGTGTGAGTGTAGAAGTTAGGGTCAGTGTGAGGGTCACCAAAAGCCAACGACCTTGAGACCAAAGCAAAAGAAGGCGGGAAAAACAATGGTTGGTCGCTGACTGATCATTGACCAGTCAGGTGTGAGTTTGACTGTTAGAATAAGTGTGATGGTGGGAGTCAGGATGGGTATTTGGGTGAGTGTGAGGTTGGAAGTTAGGGTGAGGGTGAGGCTGGGAGTCAGGGTAGATGTTATGGTGAGTGTGAAGGTGGGAGTTCGGGTAAGTGTAGGAATTAGGGTGAGTGTTTGGGTGAGTGTGAGGGTGGGAGTTAAGGTGAGTGTGATGGTGGGAGTCTGGATGGGTATTTGGGTGAGTGGGATGGTGGAAGTTAGGGTGAGTGTGAGGGTGAGAGTCAGGGTAGATGTTATGGTGAGTGTGAAGGTGGGAGTTCGGGTAAGTGTAGGAATTAGGGTGAGTGTTTGGGTGAGTGTGAGGGTGGGAGTTAAGGTGAGTGTGATGGTGGGAGTCTGGATGGGTATTTGGGTGAGTGGGATGGTGGAAGTTAGGGTGAGTGTGAGGGTTGGAGTCAGGGTAGATGATATGGTGAGTGTGAGGGTGGGAGTTAGGGTAAGTGTAGGAATTAGGGTGAGTGTTTGGGTGAGTGTGAGGGTGGGAGTTAAGGTGAGTGTGATGGTGGGAGTCAGGATGGGTATTTGGGTGACTGTGATGGGGAAGTTAGGGTGAGTGTGAGGGTGGGAGTCAGGGTAGGTGTTAGAGTGAGTGTGAGGGTGGGAGTTAGGCTGAGTGTAAAGGTGGGTATTAGAGTGAGTGTGAGGGTTGGAGTGATGGTAGGTGTGAGGGTGTGAGCGAAAGTAAGTGTTAGTGTGCGGGTGTGAGTTCATTTTTGGTCCATTAGTTGTTTAAGCAGGGGAAATTTCAGTCATAGACTTCTGGTCTTCCTCATTCCACTGCTGGTCGATAGAAAGCCAGAGCCTACACTTTTACCGACCCAAGGGATTTTTAACCTCCCACACCACATAGACATGGTATGAGAGCAACTGGCCTTTGATGACGCTGTAAGTTATACACAGCGGTGAAAATCCAAATTGGCAGAGCTGGGGGCACGGGGAATCGAACCGCCGACCCTCAGATTAGGAGTCTGACCTAGAAAAAAGTCAGACACTCTAACCACTCCGCGACAGAGAACGCCACAGTTAGGGTGAGTGGGAGGGTGGGTATTATGGTGAGTGTGAGCTGGGAGTCAGGGTAGGTGTTATGATGAGTGTGAGGGTGGGTGTGGGAGATAAGTGTGAGGGTGGGTGTGGGAGATAGGATAAGTGTGGGACTTAGGGTGAGTGTTAGGGTGAGTTACCTAGGGTCAGTGTCATGGTGGCAGTCAGGGTGGGTATTAAGGTGAGTGTGAGTGTGGGAGTTAGGGTGAGTGTTAGGGTGAGGTAGCTAGGGTGAGTGTCATGGTGGCAGTCAGGGTGGGTATTAAGGTGAGTGTGAGTGTGGACTTTAGGGTGAGTGTGAGGGTGTGAGTTAGGGTGAGTGTTAGGGTGAGTTAGCTAGGGTGAGTGTCATGGTGGGAGTCAGGGTGGGTATTAAGGTGAGTGTGAGTGTGGACTTTAGGGTGAGTGTGGGGGTGTGAGTTAGGGTGAGTGTTAGGGTGAGTTAGCTAGGGTGAGTGTCATGGTGGGAGTCAGGGTGGGTATTAAGGTGAGTGTGGACTTTAGGGTGAGTGTGAGGGTGTGAGTTAGGGTGAGTGTTAGGGTGAGTTAGCTAGGGTCAGTGTCATGGTGGCAGTCAGGATGGGTATTAAGGTGAGTGTGAGTGTAGAAGTTAGGGTGAGTGTGGGGGTGTGAGTTTGGGTTAGTGTGAGGGTGGGTATTAGTGTGAGTGTGAGGGTGGGAGTCATGTTGGGTGATAGAGTGAGTGTGCGGGTAGAAGTTAGGGTGAGTGTGAAGGTGTGAGTTTGGGTCACTTTGAGGATGGGCAATATGGTGAATGTGACATTGGGAGTCACGTGTTACGGTCGCCTATCGGTCATCAAGCAGTCACAATGGTGCTATGGTTGCTGAACCGGTTGCCGACCAAAACGGCACCAGTGTGTGTGCAATCGATCAACAACACACCTCCATTGCATTCCCAAATTCACCATATATTGTAATGTATTCAATGTAATTTCTAGTGTTGACAGATTTGTTAAATATTGCAAATTATATATTTGATAAATGTACATGTCATTATTAACATGGGCAATTCTCAATGTGGCAATGAGTCGTTCGGAATACCAAACACTTATTATGAACTGACACTGATGCCGCCTCGCCACCTGGCATTATTCCCATACATTAAGACAGCCGCTCACCATCTTTGAACCTAGACCTGCGACTACTGCTGCCACTTAGCACTATTTTAGTCCTCCAGTCTCTTAGATCACAACTGCCTCCTGGCTTCAAACGGTCACGTGCCACCTGGGCATAAACACACAATGTCAGGCCATTCTACAGTATTTGTTGTTTGATTCAAAGCCCCAACCTATCGAAATACATAAAAGAAGCAATAAAATGAGCAAATAACAAGATGTGAGTGAGGCTGTTCAAACCCCGCTGGAAAACACCACAGGGTATTACATAAATTCTGGCAAAAGGCCAATATGCTTATTATGATGGCGCCACCTGGCATTATTCTTATACATTAATACCGCTTTGAATCCAGACCTGTCTCTACTGTCACCGACTAGCGCTACTTTACTCCCCAAGTGTTTGATGTGTCAACGGCCTCCCAGGTTCAAATGATGGCTCACTGCCTGGACATAAATCAGTGAGGTGAGGCCATTCTACAGTTTTTGTTGTTGGATTAAAGCCCCCAACTTACTAAATGATTAAAAGAAGCAACTGGAGCAGAGATAAATTAATAGTTGAGCGTCATCAGTAATCGGATAAATACAAAGTGTCGTATGCATCCTGATATAGGCTTATTGTCTACCAAATCAATAGGGGATTAATAATAGTTGAGCCTCATCAGTAACCGGATGAATGCAAGGTGCCGTGAGCTATGCAGGGAGGTTGACGCCCCTGCCCTGCAGGGTTGTAAACCACTGCCTTGTGGTACAGGTTCTTGACAGAACTGAAGGCTAAGGGAGCAAACCCTAAGCAGAAAACCATGTCACTGGGGCAGCATTCAGGGCGGTTGATGTATGGAACTCCCAACATCTCCTGACCAGCCACTGCAGGGACAAATAGTTTTGCGCCTGTCTGGACATGTTCTTGCCGGTGTGAAACCTCTATTTGCTCCCCGAGAGAGTGCCGCTGGTAACCTGCAAAAGCCAGCAGCACTTCAACACTTTTGCAGGCAGCATTCATGAAATGTAAAGACCGACTCATAGACGCAACTCTCACAGAAGAGAGCTAAATGGAGAGCGGCAGTCAAGTAATGAAAGCAGTCTTTGTCGCATCGCGACCGGCAGCATGATGATGATGATGATGACCTCGTCCCAATATCATCAAATGGTGGGTCAGTTGTGGAAATCATCTATGATACCTTTTTCATAGAGCATACTGCACCGTGAGCTGTTACCTACATTAGTTCTTACCACTGCCACCAGACGGCAGGTTTGTGATGAAACTCCTCTATTAGACCTTTTCCCACAGAGCACGCTGCACAGTATAGTGCTAGCTACAACAGTAGGTCTTTTTACACTTCTACCAGATGTGTTGGTGGTGGAAATCTTCTATAAGACCTGTTACACAGACCCTAGTCCTGCCTAAACTAATTCTTGCCACTGCCCCCAGAGTGCAGAGCAAACTATTGTGCAATGCCTCCTGATATATAGGGGTACAGACTTAATGGTGCCCCCCCCCCCTCCCCTCAAGCCCCCCCTCCCCCCGTCCCACAATCCCCGCCCCCACCCCACAACCCACAACCCCCATTCCCCACATAATTCATATATGCGGGTTAATATAATAGTACAATAGGTGGCTGAATAGATAGAGCGCAGGCTTCCCGTGCGGAAGGTTGGGAGTTGGAATCTCAGCCGAGTCAAACTAAAGACTTACAATTGATATCGGTACCCGTCCTGATATGTTCTTAGATGTTGCCAGAACGATTAACTCCAACAAGCAACCAACCATAAAGTCTATGATATATGTTGTATACAAATGGTGGATATAGCACGCTAGAAGTTATTAACCATTTAATATTTCACACACAAAAACAAACAACCATTTAATTCCGCCGGTCCCAGCGCCTCACACAAGCAGCAAGTGTTTTGCCCGTTTGGAAATCCACAAACATTGCTCTCCCTTGTGCTTATAATGACATTTACTGCATCTGGTGAGCTGACCACAGTCTCTCTCACTCTCCTACTCTCTCACTCTCTCTCACTCGCTCACTCTCTCTCACTCTCCCGCACTCTCATTATCCCATGCTCACTCTCTTCCACTCGCTCACTCTCTCTCACTCTCCAGCATTCTCACTCTCTTTCACTCTCACTCTGTTACTATCTCTCACTATCTCTCACTCTTTCACTCTCTCAATCACTCTCAGTCTCGCTCACTCTCGGACTATCTCTAACTCTCTCTCACTCACTCACTCTGTCTCAGCGTCATTCTCTCTCACTCTCTCACTTTGTCTCACTCTCTCTCAGACACAGACACTCAAACACATTCAGAATCCTGACCAGTCCAAATGGAGGTTGAGTGGCAATGGGTATTGAGTGGTGGTTGGGTGAGAGGGTGGGGTTTGAGTATCAGTCCAATTGTTTTTGTCAGGTATCCTTTCCCCACCCCTCCCCCCTCCCCCTTCCCCTTCCCCCTCCACCTCCCCCCTCCCTCTCCCCCTCCCCTTGCCGCATCCCTTCCCCCTCCACCTCCCCTCCCCCTTCCCCCTCTCCCCTCCCCCAACTTACCCATCTCCCACACACTGGAACCTTAACCCTACCACTCCTCCCTACACAACCCCTCCCCCACCCTACACAACCCTCCCCCCTCCCTACATAACCCTCCCCCCTCCCTACATACAACAACCACCCCCAGAGGGCGCGGTTGCTGAACCGGTAGAGCGCAGCCTTCACTTGCGGGTGTGCACTTGTGGGTGTGCACTGTCACAAGTCGATACCCGTCCTGATATGACCTTAGATATTGCCAGGACGTAAAACTCCAGCAACCAACCACACCCTCCATCCTACACACAACCAGCCCCTCCTCCCCACTCACTGGAACCCTAACGCTACCTCTCCTCCCCCTCCCCCCGTTGTCTCCCTTCACACAAGCATCCCCTGCCCCTCCTGTTTGTTTTGTTTGTTGTTGTTTTACGTCCTAGCAACATCTAAGGTTATATCAGGACGGGTACCGACTTGTTACAGTGCGCATCATGGCGACTTTACAGTGCTGCCCCACTGGGAGACCAGGCTGCCGGCACCATGACCTAATATCCCTCTCGGTCACATTATTCTGACACTGAGCCAACCAGTCCCTGCCCTATCCTATAAATGCCGAGAGCGCCTGGCGAGGAAGTGACAAGTATTTATTTTTTGGTAAATATGTTTATTCTGCTGAATAAGTCTTTTGTCAGTGCCGAAGCACTGGTGTTCCAGCCATTTTTCAATTCAGGGTTATTTACACAAAAGGTATATAGAATAAGGTGTACAATACCTGTTGAATAGACAATTTGCACCATGTAACACAATGAAATTCTGAAACCCAAAAGTTCCATAACAATATGGTACAGTAGTGTCATATAACCAGATCAATATTAGTTAGATCAATGTGAGTATTTATATAGTATTTAGAATGTAAGCAGAAGTTATCTTCTGTGTTCAGTTGGTAAACTTGTAGTAAGTTTTAATGTTCAGTTGCATTTAGGCAAGCGGTATATAAATGTTGGTTTGTTAGGAAAATTCTAGTGTAACTCTAATGTAGCTAGTTATGTGAGTTTATGAATTATGTTGTTGGGTGGGGTTGTTAATAATACACTGGACCATCTGTGACCAGTGAAGCAGTCGGACCAATCCCAGTGCATTTAGGTCTTAAATTTTACATCTTTATCAATTTTTAAGTCAGTGCTTTGACTCGACCAGGGTTCAAACCCACGACGCCACGATCTACCAGCATGGGAGACGGGCGCTCTAACTCATTCGGCCACATCGTCTGGTACCCTGGCCCTCCTTCCTCATGATCAACACCCCCCACACCCCCCACACACACACACACATACAGGCCTCCACCCACAGTAATTTCTTCGTGACCAAACATAGATCGGTGCCTGGCTTTATGGTGATTGGTTTGTGGATTGCGTCGACGATTCCTAAATGACCCCGGCCCAATGCGCGCCGGAAGCCATCATACCGGATTTAGGCGACGGTCAGCTATGTGCTCTGGTACAGGTACCAGAATGACCGACCGCCGTACGGGACCAGTGGTGAGGGCGGGATTCAGGGGTGGCGCCTCCTGGTGGCGATGATGGGGTGCGCGACGGGGGAAAAAGGGGGGGGGGGGGGTAGCGGAATAGACTGTAGGAAAGTGCCTGCCTTCCGGGGCAGCCAAGGCCAACTCACTGCCTGGCGCGCTCTCTTTTTCGTCCCCTCGCCCCATTTCTATGTTCTTCTTCCTCCCTCCCCCTCTCTCTCCTCCTCTCTCCTCACTCCTCCTCTTCCTCATCTCTCCCCTCTTCCTCTCCCCTATCTACTCTCTTCCTCCTCTCCTCTCTCTCCTCCTCTCTCCTCTCCCCTCCTCTCTCCTACTCCCTCCTCCTCTCTAGTCCTCTCTTCCTCCTCTCCTCCTCTCCCCTCTCCTCCTCTCTCCTCTCTCTTCCTCTCTCCTCTCTCCTCCTCTCTCCTGCTCTCTCTCCCCTCTCTCCTCCATTCACCTCGCTCCTGCTCTCTCATCCTCTCTCATCCTCTCTCATCCTCTCTTCCACCTCTCTTCCTCTCCCCTCTCTCCTCTCTTCCTCCTCTCCTCTCTCCTCCTCTTCCCTCCTTTCTCCTCCTCTCTCCTCCTCTCTCCTCCTCTCTTCCTCCTCTCTCCTCCTCTCCCCTCTCTCCTCCTATCACCTCCTCTGTCCTCTCTGATCCTCTCTACTCCTCTGTCCTCGTCTCTCCTCCCCTCTCCTCCGCTCTCTTCCTCTCTCCTCTCTCCTCTCTTTCTCCTCTCCTCCTCGCTC
Organism: Branchipolynoe longqiensis; assembly: GCA_030323885.1. Taxonomy (NCBI): domain Eukaryota; kingdom Metazoa; phylum Annelida; class Polychaeta; order Phyllodocida; family Polynoidae; genus Branchipolynoe; species Branchipolynoe longqiensis. Next base: position 54,434,944 of record CM059200.1, on the reverse strand, counting down.
TTCCTCTCTCCTCCTCTCTCCTCTCTCGTCTTCCTCCTCTCTCCTCCTCTCTCCTCCTCTGTCATCCTCTCTCCTCCTCTCTCCTCCTCTCTCCTCCTATCTCCTTCTCTCTCCTTCTCTCTCCACCTCTCTCCTCCTCCCTCCACCTCGCTCCTTCTCTCTCCTCTCTCCTCTCTCTTCTCTATCTCTCGTCTCTCTTCTCCTCTCTCCTCCCCTCTCCTACTCTCTCCTCCTCTCTCCTCATTCCTCCTCTGTCCCCTATCTCCTCCTCTTTCCCTCTCTCTCCACTGTCCCCCTGTCTCCTCTGTCCTGCTCTCTCCCCTTCTCTCTCCTCTCTCTCTTCTCTCCTGTGTGAGAGAGAATAAGAGAGTATGGGATAGTGAGTGTGAGTGAGAGAGAGGCAGTTGTAAGCCGGCAGTCCGAGCAAACCTTCCACCCACGCACCAATCTATATTTACTCATGTCATCTATATTTTTCTCTGGTTTAATTATTTTCTCCTCCACATTTATAATATTGTAATCACCTGGGGCCGTATTCATGAGCTTGGGGTATGCTTAGCCGGAGGTTAGGCTTAGCCGTTGGGTAGCTATCCCGCAGGTTAACGGTGGAGGTTAATTAGGTCAGCTGTATTCACCAATGTTCTAGCCGGTGCCGATAGCTACCCGTTCGCTTTGTTTACATTCGTCGATTCGAAAATATTATTATCGCCGCCGTTACGGCGTCACCGTTAATATCGGTTCGCATTTATGGTTAATTTGAGCAAATTTCACTTATTGCGCATTTAAATCTATCAAATATGATCGCATTGAATAGATTTGGGCATAAGAAATTCACGCCGATTCGGCGTCGACGGCGGCGGCCATGTTTGGTTAACGTTGGACAGTATGGATATCGACGTCGCTGCGGAGGCGGCGATTTGTGTACTTTACATTCGTCGATTCGAAAATATTAATATTGCCGCCTTTGCGCCAGCAGCGTGAATTTTGCTTCGTATTTAGGGTTAATTTGACAAAATTTCAATTATTGTGTATGTAAATCTATCAAATATGATCGCATTGAATAGATTCAGAGCCACACACGCTCACTACCCCTCGGGGTAGTGGCTTACCCCTGATTCGAAATTGGGGTAGGGTACCCCCCGGTTAGAGCCCCAGGGTAGCTCTACCCCAAGCTCATGAATACGGATTTTCCACCGTTAGCCGGGGGGGGGGGGGGGGTATGAATACGGCCCCTGAAGGCTTGTGTTGGGTTTCACCTCTCTTTAACTGATTAAAGTTTCCGTTCATCACCGTCTTGTCAGTCTTTTGCTGAATTATTTTCTTCATGGGGTGGTGGGGGGGGGGGAGGCCACCGGAATATAATATCTGATCAGCCAGATAGGATGCGCGAATGCATTCAGTGCCCACTTTCCATTTTGCAGGAATCAGGCGGGATGGCCGAATGAGTTGAGCGTCAGTCTCCTGTTTTGGGAGATCAGGGAATCCGAACCCATGGCATCGTGGGTTCGAACTCTGGTCGAGTCAGACCAATGACTTGAAATTTGAGACTTGTCACTTCCTAGCCAGGCGCTTGGCATGATTAGGATAGGGCAAGGACTCAGTGTCAGGAAAATGTGACTGAGTGTGATATTAGGTCATGGTGATGGTGGCCTGATCTACCAGTGGAGCAGCACTATAAAGTTAGCATGAGTGTGCACTGTCACAAGTTGGTATCCATCCTGATATGATGTTAGATGTTGCTAGGACGTAAAACAACAACAAACAAACCAATTGGCAGGTTGTCGCAGTCAAACCCGGGGCAAGTCAAAGGAATGAGTTAAAAATGAATATTTGTTGCTGCCTAGTCTGGCAGTAAACTGTTGACATCAATAGGATAGGGCACCTAATGGTGGAATAATGAAGGCCAGTTTCCCGCCATTGACATTTCCTCCTCTTCTTCAATGAATGTGGAAGATTTAAAAAATAAAACTTCTCCATGAATATAAATCATCATCATCATCATCATCATCATGCTGTCGGTCGTGATGCGACAAAGACTGCTTTCATTACTTGACCAGGTTGGAGAGCTTACCTCGATCGGGCTATGGTGGTTAAAGTACCTAATTCGAGCCCCGATTCAATTTCGAAGGTCGAATTTCATATAGGATTAAGGTGCAGGTTCACAAATATGGGTGTGGAACACTGAGTTTTGGGAAGTTTTCCTATTGGAATACATCACTAGAAAGCAAAATATTATATCTAATTTCCTGAATATCCCTAGGACATTTAGTTGGGACCGGATTGAGTAAATTAACAGTGAATATTAGGAAATAATTCAGTAGTTACAACACATGTCTACAGGACAGAACTGCCCATGATAGTACTGTGTTGGTATAGCCATAAATCCCAAACAATAGAGGAACCTCCAGTCAACCATGGGGGTATATGCTGGTCTGTGGCCCACTCATATACTTCCACTTGCCACTGGGGAGGTCCTGTGGGGACTGTTGTGCATCATTTAGATATATTTTTTGCATACCAATATATATATGCATAATAAATAATTAACTGTGATTATGCATCCGATGCATTACCACCAAAAATATGGCTTGTCTTGCTGGTACAACATTAAGAAAAGCTTTATTGTATTTGATTTATTTTATTGTTGGTTATCACTTTTTATTTCTATTCATATTATTTAAGGGAAGACCGGTGCCGGGAGGCATGGCAACGGCAGGCCGAGAGTAATACTAATAGTTTAATTACTATTGGCATTATTTTTAGATTTACATATACATGTATATACATATAATATAATTTCTAGATTTACATATACATGTATATACATATAATATATATATATGTATAGATATAAATATACACATACATATGTGTATACATATAAATATACATATACCTATGTGTATATCATATATAATATTACATATGCACTAGTATATAGGTCTATATATACATCCGTCACATCTACATATATGTATACTATATACATATGAGACTATATATGTGACTACATAATTATATATATATATATATATATATATGTGAATACATACTGTATTTAGAGATGACTGCATCATATATTGTAGAGTGGTCCTCCATTTGTCACTGGTAAGTTAACCCATGTGTAGTCTGTTTCACTCTCAGACTTATTGCAAGGGGCCTAAGCTCTGACACTTTACCACTCAGATTTTAACCAAAAACTGCCAAGGAAAGCTTTCACACCTCAGGTTGCCAATGGTTCTCTGGGCTGCACCTCTACTGACAGCTGAGCTCACTGAGTGTGAATGTGTCAGAGCTTATGCCCTTTGAATAGGTGTGAGAGTGGATTGGATTTGGTTTATAAGGGTCTGTGCCACAGTGCACTGCACACACATATTTCTGAAGGCACCTACAACACAACAGTCAACTTGCTACTTGCAAATGGATTACTATTGTGAAGGACCTGGCACAGTCATCCTTACATTTAGGAACACTGGTAAGTTATTCTTCACCTGATATTGCAATATTATTTAGATATTATATATAATACATACATATGTATGTGCATATGTGCATATATACATATAGCTTTAAAAGGTATGTGCATGTGTACATGTACATGCATAATCAAAAATAAAATAAATAAAATATGAATGGAATATTATTTAGGGTAATGGCAGTGTTTGGTTAAAATCTGAGTGTGAAAGTGTCAGAGCTTAGGCCCCTTACATTGTTGCAATAAGTCTGATAGTGACACAGACTACATATGGATTAACTTAGCAGTGACACATGGAGTACCACTCTAAGATCTGTGATGCAGTGATCTCTAAAAACAATATGTATTTATATGCATATATATAGAGTCATGTATATATGTCTGCATATGTATATACATAGATGTATATGTATGTATATGTATGTATATGTATATATATATGTATATGGATAACATTGATAATATGCATAGGGGGTTTGGGTTTCAGGGGGGGAGAGAAAATGGCAGCCTATCAGCACCAGGAATCCCAGCTTCCCGGCGCCAGGGTTCCTGGCCTCCCGGCACCAAGACTCCTGGCACCAGGCCTCAATTCAAATAATATAAATATAAATAAAATGTGATAACCAACAATAAAATAAATGAAATATAAATGCAATAATATACAAGGTAAGTTTAATGTTAATGTTGCTGTACCAGCAAGAAATGCCATATTTGTGGGGATTATGCAACAGATGCATAATTACAGTGTTATTTATGACCATAGCTTACTGGCCTCTCGTCCCCAGGCCTTCCGGCACTGGCCTTCCCATAAATAATATGAATAGAAATAACCAACAATAAATAAATCAAATACAACAATATTTAAGGTAGGTTTTTCTTAATGTTGTACTAGCAAGACAAGCCATATTTGTGGTGATTATGCATCAGATGCATAATTACAGTGAATTATTTATTATGCATATATATATTGGTATGCAAAAAATATATCTAAATGATGTACAACAGTCCCCACAGGACCTACCCAGTGGCAAGTGGAAGTATATGAGTGGGCCACAGACCAGCATTTACCCCCATGGTTGACTGGAGGTTCCTCTATTGTTTGGGATTAATGGCTATACCAACACAGTACTATCATGGGCAGTTCTGTCCTGTAGCCATGTATTGTAACTCCTGAATTATTTCCTAATATTCACTGTTAATTTACTCAATCCGGTCCCAACTAAATGTCCTACGAATATCCAGGAAATTAGATATAATTTTTGGCTTTCTAGTGATGTATTCCAATATGAAAACCTCCTAAAACTCAGTGTTCCACAACCATATTTGTGAACCTGCACCTTAATCCTATATGAAATTCGACCTTGGAAATTGCACCGGAGCTCGAATGAGGTATTTAACCACCATAGCCCGATCGAGGTAAGCTCTCCAACCTGTTGACTGCCGCTCTCCATTTAGCTCTCTGCTGTGAGAGTTGTGTCCATGAGTCGGTCTTAAACATTTCATGAAAGCTGCCTGCAAAAGTGTTGAAGTGCTGCTGGCTTTTGCAAGTTACCAGCGGCACTCTCTCGGGGAGCAAATAGAGGTTTCACACCGGCAAGAACATGTCAAGACAGGCGCAAAACTATTTGTCCCTGCAGTGGCTGGTCGGGAGATGTTGGGAGTTCCATACATCAACCGCCCTTAATGCTGCCACAGTGACATGGTTTTCTGTTTAGGGTTTGCTCCCTTAGCCTTCGGTTCTGTCAAGGACCTGTACCACAAGGCAGTGGTTTACAACTCTGCAAGGCAGGGGCGTCAAACTCCCTGAGGTATTGCTATACCTGCAGTATCCCGATACTTACTTCTAATTCTCCCATGTCAATTGGGTAATGGGTCGTCCAATGTTGTCATGGTAATGAAAACCGGAAAACGGGGGATAGTGACCAGGCGCGGTGGCCGAATCGGTAGAGCGCGGGCTTCGCGTGCGGGAGATCGGCAGTTCGGTTCAGTGTGTCATTGTAGCCATGGGTGCCACTTTAGCATCAGGCCTGATTAGATGAAATTAGATTGAAATTAGATAAGTGAACTTTCCGATTAGACTAGATGGGATGGCCGAATGAGTTGAGCATCTGTTTCCCATTTTGGTAGATCGCGGGATTAGAACCCATGGGTTCGAACCCTGGTTGAGTCAAACCAATGACTTAAGCAACTGATAATTGTTGTTTCCTAACTTAGTGCTTGGCATTAATAGGATAGGGCAAGGACTGGTTAACTCAGTGTCAGGATAATGTGATTGAGTGGGATATCGGGCATGGTGCCAGCAGCCTGATTTCACAGTTGGGCAACACTATAAAGTGACCAAGAGTGTGCATTGTCATAAGTCTGTACCAGTCCTGATATGACCTTAGATGTTGTTAAGATGTAAAACAACAGCAAACAAATAAAGAAATAAGTATTGCAGATATATTCACTAAAAGGTTGTATTTATACGTACACATAATTGCCAATGTCACGGTAATCATAATTTTTCCTGTTACAAGATTACAATATAAGAGAAAGAATTTAGGAAACTGTGGAAAGATTGAAAACATTGAAAACATTGGAAACATTGAAAATACCGAAAACATTGAAAACATTGAACACTCTAAAAATATTGAAAATATTGATAATATTGAAAACATTGAACACATAGAAAACATTGAAAATATTGATAATATTGATAATATTGAAAACATTTAACACATTGAAAACATTGAAAATATTGACATCGAAAACATATAAAATATTGAAAATATTGAAAACATTGAAAATATTGAAAACACTGAAAACATTGAGAACCCAGAATATATTGAAAACATTGAAAACAATGAAAATATAGAAAATATTGAAAACATTTGAAACGTGGGAAACATTGGAAACATTGAAAATATAGAAAACATTTGAAACATTGAAAACATCGAAAACATCGAAAATATTGAAAACTTGGAAAACATGACAAACACTGACAATTTTGAAAATTTGGGAAGTATTGAACATTTTCAAATTGAGAATCTTCATCACGGCCTTTGCTAAACGCCACCAGGTGGCGCCTTGATGCTGCCTTCAAAGACTTCCGGAAATTAGCCCTCATTCTGACCCTCCGCACGGAACGCCGGCGGTGAATTACTACGCCACTAGTGTTCTAGTTCTCCGCTAGGTGGTGCGGGGGGCTGGCAAAAAGGAAATTTAGTTTTATTTAATCACACCTCTAGAGCACATTGATTTTCATCATTGGCTATTGGACGTCAAACATATGGTCATTCTGAAATATTTCTTTTGAAGAAACCAGCTGCCGCCACATAGACTCCTCTTTCCGATGAGCAGCAAGGGGTCTTATTTGCACTTCCTCTACAGACAAGACAGCACATACCACAGCTGTTGTGGACCCCTGTTTGGGGGGGCTGGCTTACTAAAAAATAACCGATTCTAGTCACCTCAATTGCTATCGGTAATTGTTGAGTTAACCACACACTCAAAATAAACCTTTGCAAAGAATAGAACTATCAGACATATATATATATATAACGTCTCTAAATTGACAGACCATGGGACCGACTTTAAATGGTCCATTTAGGGAGGTGGTCGGTTTAGGGAGTTTTTTTTTTATCGTTACATGATATTGTATGGGCAATCATTTTGGATGCAAATAAAGTTATCGAGATAGGGGAGAGGTCGATCTGTGGAGGTGGTCGGTTAGAGAGGTTTTACTGTACATCTCTCTCTCTCTATATATATATATATATGTATATGTATGTAAATTTGATGTATAAGAATTATGCGTATATAGATAATCAGAAGGTTGGTTGGTTTTTGGAGTTTTCCGTCATGGCAACATCTAAGGTCATATCAGGATGGGTACCAACTTGTGACATTGCATAGTCATGGTGACTTTATAGTGATTCCACACTAGGAGACCAGCCCACCAACACAATGACCTGATATCCCACTCAGTCACATTACCCTGACACTGAGCCAACCAGTCCTTGCCCTATCCTAATAATGCCGAGCGCCTGGCTAGGAAGCGGCAAGTATCAATTGTGTAAGTCATTGGTTTCACTCGACCAGGGTTCAAACCCATCTGTTCGAATCCCATGGTCTACTAAAATGGGAGACTGCCGTTCAACTCATTCAGCCATCCCGTCTGGTCTAATCAAAAAGATCACTTATCTAATTTCAATCTAATTTCATCTAATCAGGCCTGATGCCAAAGTGGCACCCAGGGCTACAATGGCATGTCATGCTAAGCGTACACTAGAGGATGCTGCAGCATTCACTATGCTAGGCGTACACTAGACAACAATTGGGATGATGTGAACTGTGTACTCATACTTCCATTCTGTTGCTGAAATGTATTGTAATACAGACCTCTCAGGTGATGAGCCACACAGACAGGCGGACGTGCATAGGATGCTAACATCAGCGAGCCTAGGTAGTGTAATGGTTAGCAGACTAAACTAAATGCAACAGATGTGGGTTCGATTGCCACTCTAGGTGCAATATTTCCAATTTTTATCGACCGCATGACACCAGGTGCCATGACCAGGATCATGTACAAGCTACATGGTGTACGATTGTTGAAGCTACCCTGTGTATGCGTAAGTGTATTTATTGCCTGTATCATTGTATGTATGGAATTTGTAAGCATTAAACAATTTATGGATGTAAAGCATTTAAAAGACTTACAATTCTAGGGGCACTAGTGGAGTAGTCTGCACTGGCCTCTCAGGCAAGGAGCCACGTAGATATAGGCAAACATTGACCACATAGGCGCTGTTTTTATTTACATAAATTAAATGTAAATATATATTTATATAATGTGTGTGCGTTCAGTATTGAAAAAAGAAAAGAGCATTATGTGGCAAATGTGGTGATGCATTTATTTATACAATCACAAATGTATATGCATTATATAGAACGGCCCACCAACTGGACAGCCCAGGGCAGGAAAACCGGAAATATAAAAGCCAGATAACATGTCCAACAACAATATAAATCAAATCAAATCCAAACAAACACAACTCAACCACCTATTACGTACAGGCCTATGGACATGTAAATAAAATAGGCTAGTATAGAATTAAGTAGAAAAAGTGGAAAACTCTTCCCAAGAAAACCCCCAAAACACTAACATAGAACCATAAGAAAACAACTAACATAGTAATAAGAATAGAACAAAAATACAATGTCAAGAGGGCCCAACAAAAACTAACATAGGCTACTAAGCATACCAGCAAACTATCTATCTCCTACTGAAATGCAGGCAATCAAATAACTTATCAGCAGCTACTGTTTGGTAAGACAACACCAACACTACAGCTGGCCAGCATTGAAAACAAGCCTGGGTACCCGGGCTTATATTGCTATGGACAGTATAAATACAGCCTCAATAAACAAAAACAAAGAATATATATATGATATATACTCAAATATGTCTATGTATTTTGTCCAGTGTGTGACGCGAGGGGGGCGCCCACCCAGCAATTTACCTGACAGCTGGGAGGGGGCGGGCACTCCAGCAATGCGCACAGAGGAAATATAGGATGTACATGTTACCATTCCATTTATACTCGTATAATTCGTTATACATCACATATCATATATAATTAAATATGTCTATATATTATACATGAATATGTATGTAATATTAATCAAACATGTCTATATTATACATGAATATGTATATAATATACAGTAAAACCTCTCAAAATCGACCGACCTTGTGACCGACTTTAAGTGGTCGATTTAGGGAGGTGGTCGGTTTAGGGAGTTAGAATATGGTTGCAATGGTATTGTTGGTACCCAAATAAAGCTATCGATATAGGGGAGTGGTCGATCTGTGGAGAGGTTCGTTTTTACTGTATAATCAAATATGTCTATGCATTATATATGTATATAATATATAATAAAATATGTGTATATATTATATATGTAATATATAATTAAATATATCTATATATTATAAATAAACATATGAGTGTATTCAGTATCGATATACCCAGTTATTTACACAAGTCACTGTTGTCCTGATAGCAATACCATATGTTCTTAGCGTGAAAAAAAAGAAATCAGTACTCAAAAAGAAAACAAAGATCTCCCTGGTGCAGTGTGGTGATGCGGATATCGGCCATGTATACACATTGGCTGTAAACACTGACTACCACATGTGAATCAGTGGCTACCACATGAAGGTCCAGCCTGCCATTAACCCCCCTCTCCCCAAATAACCCCGCCCCACCCCAACTAACCTCCCTCCGACCCCACTGAGCGGGCGCAGTGGCCGAATCGGTAGAGTGCAGGCCTCCCGTGCGGAAGATCGGGAGTTCAATTCCCAGTCGAGTCAAACCAATGACTTACAAAATTGATACTTGTCGCCTCCTAGCCAGGCACTTGGCATTACTAGGATAGGGCAACTACTGTTTGGCATGGAGTCAGGATGATGTGACTGAGTAGGATATTACTATCAGGGCATGGTGATGGCAGCCTGATCTCCCAGTGGGGCAGCACTATAAAGTTGCCATGAGTGTGCACTGACACACACACGTCGGTACCCATTCTGATATGACCTGAGGTGTTGTCAGGGCAGTAAACTCACAACCAACAAACCACGCACTGTTGTCATGATACCATATATATGATCTTAGCGTGAAAAGAAAATATCAATACAGTACGCAACAAGAAAACACAATACTTCTCTCTGGTGCAGTGTGGCGACGCGGATATCTGCCATATATAAGCATTGGCTGTAAACACTGACTACCACATGTGATTCAGTGGCTACCACGTGAAGGTCCAGCCTGCCATCACCCCCCGCCGCTACCCCACCCCCACCCCCAATAACACCCAACTAACCCCCCACTAACCCCACACCACATACACAACACACACACCAGACACACACCCCACCACAACACCCCACACCACACACCATACACTCCACACACACCCCACACCACACACGACCCACACCACACCCCCCACACACCACACCACATCCCACACACACCACACACCCCACACCACATACCACACCCCCACACCACACACACCACACCACATCCGCACATACATCACACACCACATCACATACACACACCACACATACACCACACACACAAGCCGGTCTTTGAGTAATGTCATGGAGTGGTAATTGCCACTCTAATTTGGCACCAGAGCGCAATAAATAAAGTACCGGCGCCTCAGAGCGCCAGTTAAGGGGCGTCCAGCAGCCATTCCCACACCGGAAATGGGAGGAGCGGGGCAGTGTGAGGTGCAGTGTGAGGTGCACTGTGAGGTGCAGGGCAATGGATGCACGCCTCCGCAGGATATAACTGAATACGGTGGCTGAATCGGTAAGAGCGCAGATGATCCTGTGTGGAAGGTCGGGAGTTGGGAGTCGCGATGGAGTCAAACCGATGACTTATAATATTGATACTTGTCACTTCCTAGCGTGGCGGTCGGCATTGGTAGGATAAGGAAAAGACTGGTTCGGTCACTGTCAGGATAGTGTGACTGAGTGAGATATTGGGTCATGGTGCTGGTGGCCTGGTCTCTGAGTGGGGCAGCACTATAAAGTCACCATGAGTGTGCGCTGTCACAACTCAGTACCCATCCTGATATGACTGTCGATGTTGCTAGGATGTAAACCCAAACAAACAAACTGCATATATAGGTACTCTCCATATATATATACTATCCATCTATATATATATGTAATGTATAAGCATTATGCGAGTATAAAGGCGAGGAAGGGAATTATTATTATTATTGTTCTATTTCATTATCTACCAACCATTATCCTCGATGTATTCACCTCCGATACTACATACTGCTACTGCTGGCGCCACCTTCGGCCCCGAACTGAACTATTGGCATTCCCATTGTCATTGGAGCCCTGGAATTGTGTCTGTGAATATAAATAAAGAATAGTACCTAATGTTTTTCGGTGCTCCGTCTGGGCACCTCTCGCTTCCCAACACCCCTTATTCTCAACAAGCCCCCTGTAACCGGGCACTCTCTGCTTGCGCTTTCCCGGGAACCGACTCCAATGGTCTCCCAGCTCTCGGTTCAAAATTGTTATTGGTATGGTATATATTTTCCTGCCAGAGAAAATAAACTGAACCCAAACAAAGTCTAGTCTTCTGCTTCTCATTTCCTGTTTGATTGTTTAAAATTGTCAGCGGTACAGTGAGTGTCGGTTACAGTGTGAAAGGGGTGGTGCCGTCACCCTCGGAGCTGAGGTGGGGAGGCTGGAGTAGTAGATGACTGTGAGTGACTCCCACAGTCCATGGAGCTGAGTGACCGATGAGGGAGAGGAGGGATATTCCAGGTTATTATACTCGTATAATTCTTATACAGCATATATATATATATATATATGTGCTCTATAATCTATTATGGGAATATAAACAAGGACACTACCATCTTCAGTTATATCTGTATTGTTAAGTTAACAATACACAACCCTAGTGTATGTTGATATATGGATAGTGTTGAACCCTTTATTGCATCTAATATTAATAGGCTATGTAGTGTCCTCTCTCCCCCCGCCTTACTAGGCGACTGTATAGAGAGTAGATCCAGTAAGCTCTCTACATATTGCGTAGTTACCTTGTGATAACAGGAATGCAGGTATGCTTCTAAACCGCATGCTTATATACAGTAATTTGACGATAGCTAATAGACCCCTTTCAATGTTTACAAACATTGTGTATGCGCGCGCAGCTTGGCTGCAGAACAAAGGCACACTGCCATTGAGTTTGTCGATATGCGCAGTTCAAAACATTAGTTTTATTCAAAATTAATAGAAATCCAGAACCCAAACCTTATAAATTAAAAATAATCTGTTTGGTAAGCGTGTTATCTGTTTGCTTGCGAAGCAGTTTGTTTCTAGGTGGTGTGATTTAAAAGATATTTCACCTTTTCTGTAAGAAGATTGCTCACGGCCATTGACAATGCACTGAGTTTGCCGGTTTGTGCAGTGCAAAATGTCAGTTTTATTCAAAATTAATAGAAATGCAGAACCCTAACCTTATACATTTAATATAAACTGTTTGGTAAGCATGTTATCTGTTTGTCTACCAAGCGCTTTGTTTCTACGTGGTGTGGTTTTAGAGATATTTCACTTTCTCTCTATGAAGATTGCTCATAGCCATTGAGGTTGCAGTGTGACCATGTGCCATCCTGCAGCCAAGCAGCGCGCACACTGACCTAAATACCCATGCTGACGTCATATGAAATAGGTCTATTGCAGGTTTTGTTACTGAACTGACCCCTTTTTTCCTTTTTATTTGAAATTGTATTTATTCTGCTGAATAACTTCCTTTCTCAGCGCCGAAGCACTGGTCTATTCGATCTATTTTTCAATTGTGGATTATTTACACAAAAATACTCTGAGAGTATATTCTATGTATTACAGTGACCTAACAATAGCTGTTGAATACACAATTTTCAGCATATCTGGATTTCTGATCGTTACCTACAAATTCTACAGCAATATGCCAACAGTTGTGTCATGTTACTACGTCAATATTAATCTGTTCGATGTGGATATTTTCATGGTATTTAGAATGTAAGTAGAATTCATTTGGTAAAATTGGGATAAGTTTTTTCACAAGACATGGTCAGTTGGAGTTTTGACAATGAGTATATAAATGTGAGTTTGATAGGAATAGTCTATTATTACCCTATCATGGTTAGATATGTGAGTTTGTTATTTGCAGTTTGTTGTTTTAGTGTTGGTAGTCACTTGAGAGTCACCCCTCTCATCCCCCTCTCACCCCCTCCCACCCCCTCCCAGCCCATCCCATCCCCCTCTCAGCCCCTCCCACCCCCTCCCAGCCCGTCCCATCCCCCTCTCAGCCCCTCCCACCCCCTCCCATCCCGTCCCATCCCCCTCTCAGCCCCTCCCACCCCCCTTTCACCCCATCCCACCCCCTCTCGCCCCTACCCCCTCCCATCCTCCTCTCACCGACACCCCCTCCCACCACCCTCTCACCCCCCAGCCCCTCTCACCCCCTCACACCCCCACACAACCCATTCCACCCCTCTCACACCCCGACCCCGCCCCCATTCCACCCCCTATCACCACTTCCAATCGCCACCCCCACGCCTCTCCCCCTCCAACCTCCACCCCCCTCCACCCCCTCCCACCCCCCCCCACCCCCCACCCCCTCCACCCCACCCCACCCCACCCCCTCTCCACCCCCTCCCACGCCCCACCCCCCCACCCCCTCCACCCCCTCCCACCCCCACCCACCCCATTCCACCCCCTATCACCCGCTCCAACCCCCCACACCTCAATTTAACCCCTCTCCATCCTCCACCCCCACACCCCCTTCCCCCCCCCTCCACCCCTCCAATCCCCACCCCCACGCCTCCCCCCCCTTCCGCCCCCACCCCCACACACCCCATTCCACCCCTATCACCCTCCCACATCACCCCCACCCCCCCCATTCCAAACACCTCTCACCCCCTCCAATCCCCACCCCCACACACCCCCTCCCACCCCCTTCTTCCTCCCCCCCCCTCCCCTCCCCACCCAACCACCCAGATTTCTGTCTGGCCACAAATCGCTTCCTTAAATAGGCGCACTTAGAGAGCAAATGGGCGGACGTGATGGGAATATGCGAGAAGACCCTAACCGAGAGAATCTACCAAATAAAAAGCAGAGTAAAAGAAGAAAAATAAATAAAAATAAAATAAAAAGGAGAGTAAAAAGAAGAAAAAAAAAAAAAATCAGACAAAAAGGAGAGTAAAAAGAAGAGTAAAAAGAAGAGTAAAAAGAAGAGACCAGCAACAGGTAATCTCCAAATCAGACGCAAAAACAAAATCTCATTTCCACAGTGGAGAAAGAAAAAGACAAAACACACTGCGAAAAACATTGATGCATGGATTGATTACGCATGCAGAGTAGGGGGTGGGTGGAGAAAAGATTCACCCCGTACTTGCAGTGGGGGGGTGAATGCCAACGTAGTCTACGCAGGGGCGAAAATTGCTTTAGTATGCAACAGGAAGTGGATGGCCATTAGGCCATCCAGACGGGATGGCCGAATGAGTAAGGGCGTCCGTCTCCCATGTTGGTAGATCATAGGATCGTGGGTTCGAATCCTGGTCGAGTCAAACCAATGACTTAAAATTTGATACTTGTCGCTTCCTAGCCAGATGCTCGGCATTATTAGGATAGGGCAAGGAGCAGTGGAATGAGGAAGACCAGTCATCTGCGACTGAAATTTCCCATGCTTAAACAACTAATGTACAACAACAAAAACAAAAATCTCTGGTTCCAGTATCAAATAGCTACTTATATCACCACAGAGTTGGTGAAATGGGAGAGAATGCAAAAAGACAAGATGGCGGCGATAGAACGGCATCACTTTCACTATTAAAGTGTGTTAAAGTATGTTTTATTATATTTTTCATATCAGAAGTAGAAGGTAAATATGAATATGGCTGTGGAGAATATATTACGCTTCTTAAATTAAGAATTTATCAGCTGAGTTCATTTGCCCAGCAGGCCGAAAATCTTTGCCAGCTTTTATATAGGGTTGGTATTCACTCCTGTACTCCAAGTACGGGGTGAATCTTTTATCTAGGGGTTGGGGTGGGTGGAGGGTATGGAATTAGGCAAGATGTGTTAGCTGCTGAAGTATGCTTAGAGGATAGTGCTGGCTGGTTAAAGGCACTGTAACATGACCAAAACAATGTTAGTTATTCGCAATTATTTTGATCAAATATGATGCGTCATAATTTGTATAGCTTGAAAAAACAATGGTAGTAGTTATTTAGGGCCGAGATTTGTCTAAGGGAAATGGTCGTCGAGCTGTGGCTATTGACGTCATTCAGCCATGATGACCGTCCTCAGTGACGTAGGTTAGGTCATATTACAGATTTAGAAAGTAGCGCAAACCCTACCACCACTTAAAGTAAATTTGAAGCCTTTTGAGTATGCCTTATGAGGTATATAAGTCCACCCATCCCCCGTTCCCTTTGCGACATCATGGATAGTTTAATAATAATAATAGCCATGGAGTACTCGGAGTCTAATTGCACTGGGAAGACCAATCTCAAAATATAGGCGTCGAGCTCAAATAAACCATCCCATATGTGTTCTGGTATTAAGTTGATAACCAATAGTCATACATGGTAAAATCACTTCACCGAATCTTCCAGTCCGGGTAATCAAATGTTGGTGAGTTTTGTCGGTTGTTGTTTGATTGTTGTTAGTATACAGCCTCGCAACATAAAAGGTGTTTTCTGTGGCAGAGTGGTTAGAGTGTCTGACTTTTTTCTAGGTCGGACTCCTAATCTGAAGGTTGGTAGTTCGATTCCCCATGCCCCCACCTCTGCCAATTTGGATTTCCACTGCTGTGTATAACTTACAGCGACATCAAAGGCCAGTTGCTCTCATACCATGTCTATGTGGTGTGGGAGGTTAAAAATCCCTTTGGTCGGTAAAAGTGTAAACTCAGGCTTTCTATCGACAAACTGTCTATTCAGACTTATCCATGATAGGCAGTATAAATCTTCAAGAAAGAAAAAAGGTGTGAATATCAACGTAAAGCAACCACCAATCAATCAATCATCTAAGGTCATATCGGGAGAGGTACCGACTTGTGACAGTGCTCACTCATGGCAACATTACAATGCTGCCCCACTGGGAGACCAGGCCGCCAGCACCATGACCCTCTATGCCACTCGGTCGCATTATTCTGACACTGAGCTAACCAGTTGTTGCCCTATCCTATTATTGCCGAGCGCCTGGCTGGGAAGCGACAAGTATCAATTGGATAAATCATTGGTTTGACTCGACCATAGTTTGGTCAGTGATGTGTTAGTGCACCAGAGGGCTAGCAGACCGGAAATGTGTTTCATTGCCGGCTGTCTGTGGCAGTGATCTATGGGAAGGGCGTGGACGTGCCAACACAATGTGGTCGGGAGTGGGGAACTTAAATGGGCTTCGCTATACACCCAGCAGTTAGAAACCGGCTGGGTGAGGAGGGGGGGGGGGGGGGGGGAGGGGGGGAAGATCTAAGAAAAGGAAAAAAAGAAAACAGAACAAACAAGAGAGGAAAAGAAAGAACAAAAGAAATAAAGAGAAATAAGGAGAAAAATGAGGGAAGGAAAAGGGGGAAGAAATAAAAAAAAGGGGGAAGGAAAAAGGGGGAAGGGAAAAGGGGGAAGGAAAAGGGGGGAAGAAAAAAGGGGGAATGAAACAGGGGAAGGAAAAGGGGGGAAGAAAAAGGGGGAGGAAAAGGGGAAGGAAAAAGGGGGAAGAAAAAGGGGGAAGAAAGAAGGGGAAGGAAAAAGGGGGAAGAAACAGGGGGAAGAAAGAAGGGGAAGGAAAAAGGGGGAAGAAAAAAGGGGGAAGGAAACAGGGGAAGGAAAAAGGGGGAAGGAAAAATGGAGAGGAAAAGGTGAAGGAAAAGGGGGAAGAAAAAGGGGGAAGAAAGAAGGGGAAGGAAAAACGGGGAACAAAAAAGGGGAGGAAAAAATGGAAGGAAAGAGGGGGAAGAAAAAAGGGGGAAGAAAAATGGAGAAGGAAAAGGGGGGAAGGAAAAATGGGGAAGGAAAAAGGACAATGGAAAAGGGGGAAGAAAAAAGGGAGAAACAAACAAAGAAAATAAGGGGAGAATAAAGACGGGAAAAGAAAAAAAAGAAAGAAACAAATAAGTGTTTATTCATTAGAATAAATGCCCCATTTGGATTTGTCTAAATGAGAGTTTTAATTTCATATTTATAAAAGGTGGGTGACACTTATTCGCTGTCTTTAATGACTGCGGAGGACACACACTTCCCAGGGCCTCAGCCAATCCCAGCCAATCCCAGCCAAGCCCAACCAATTCAAGCAAATACCAGCCAAATTCAACCAATCCCAGTAAATCCCAGCCGATTTAAGCCAATGCCAGCCAATGCCAGCCAATCCCAGTAGATCCCATCCATTCCCTGCCAATGCCAGCCAATCTCAACCAATCTCAACCAATCTCAGCAAATCTCAACAAATCCCTGACAATCGCAGCCAATCACAATCAATTCCAGCGAATCACAGCCAATTCCAGCCAATCACAACCAATTCCAGCCAATCACAGCCAATCTCAAACAATCTCTGACAATCCCAGCCAATCCCAGCCAATCCCAACCAATCCCAACACTGACCCTCGTCCAATTTGCTTGGCTGACCTCCAACCCCGACACCTGGCGTGGTGGGCGAATTGATAGAGCGCGGGCATCGCGTGCGGAAGGTCGGGAGTTCAATTCCCGGTCGAATCAAACCAATGAGTTATAAATTGGATACCTGTCTCTTCCTAGCCTGAGAAATTGATACTTGTCTCTGCCTAGACATGCATTCAGGTTTATTAGGATCGGGCAAGGCAATGGTTGGCTTAGTCTCAGGATAATCGGAATGAGTGGGATATCTGGTCACCCTGATTACCCAGTGGGGCAGCACTATAAGGTTGTCATCAGTGCGCACTGTCACAAGTCAGTACCCGTCCTAATATGACATTAGATGTTGCCAGGACGTAAAACTTCAACAACCAACCTTCTTCCGGTTGATGGCAGTGAGCATGTGCCGTGTAGGTGGCGCGCCAGCTATAGTTCTTCCATCTCCCGCCGCTGGGAGGAGCGCCACCTGGCTTACGTCGGGCAGACGACACATATCCAGACGACGCTGGCCTTGGCCCCAGTCGACAAGCCCCCACTCCGCCCACTCCGCCCACTCCCCCGCCAAGCCCCCACTCCGCCCACTCCCCCCCCCCGCCCCCCCCGCCTCCCCCGCCTCCCCCACACACGCCACTCCCCCTCCCCCCACCCCCGACACTCCCCCTCCCACTCCCCCTCAGTCCCCCCACCCCCACACTCCCCCTCCCCCACTCTCCCCACTCCCCTCCCCCACTCCGCCCACTCCCCCCTTCCCCACACACACCACTCCCCCTCCCGCCTCCCCCTCACTCCCCTACCCTCAGCCCATCACATTAAATACCGTCTGCCCATTTTTGGCGCCAACCGGAAGTGTAAACGGGCCGTACACTGCGCAGACGGATGGGCATGCGCGTATAGCGTGTGTGTATCGTTTGGCAAGTTAAGTAGTGGCGTCATAGACTCAGTAGATTGTCCTTAGATGTCACACAAAAAGAAGGTTGTTTTATTGAACGCTGCCTCTGGAGCACATTTACCGGGCGAGGTGGACTAATCGGCAGAGCGCCGGCCTCGCGTGCGGGAGATCGGGTTCTCGATCGAGTCAAACCGATGACTTACAAAATTGATACTTGTCGCTTCCTAGCCTGCCGCTGTCATTAATAGGATAGAGCAAGGATTGGTTAGCTCAGTGTCAGGATAATGTGACTGAGTGGGATATCGGGTCATGGTGCCGACAGCCTGATTTCTCAGTGGGACAGAACTATAATGTCACCATGAGTGTGCACTGTCACAAGTCAGTACCCATACTGATATGACCTTAGATGTGGCCAGGATGTAAAACTCCAACAACCAAATCTAGAGCACATTTAGATCGCACAGCTATGTGTTAGACTTACTAGCTGCGGATGGAGTTTGTAGTTTTACGCCCTGGCAACATCTAAGGTCATACCAGGCCAGGTACCAACTGTGGCAGTGTGTACTCATGGCGACTTTAAAGTGCTGCCCCACTGGGAGACCAGGCCATCAGCACCATGATGTGATATCCCACTCAGTCACATTATCCTGAGACTGAGCAAACCATTGCCTTGCCCGATCCTAATAAATGTGAACGCATGGCTAGGCAGAGAAAAGTATCATTTTTTAGATCATTGATTTGACTCGAACATTCAATTTCCCAGAATGACAGATATTTTGTATTCGCTGATGATATATATATATATATGTATATATATAGTATTCACTCATAATATATATGTATATATATATATGAAGAGTTCAGGTGCAAAACCAAGTAAACGCCAATCCAAAAATGGAGATAAACATTGGAATCAAACCTACAAAAAGTTAGTTTTTTTTATATTCCTATTGTTTGTTTGTTTATTGCTCCATATCCATCTGATCATTTGAAAGGTGCAACTAGGGAGAATTAAAATTATTTTCATGTAAATATCTTCTATTTAAACTACATTATTGGATTGGCATTTACCTGGTTTTGCGCCTGAACTCTTCATATAGACGTGTAGTGGTCTGCACTGACTTCTCAGGCAAGTAACCACATAGACAGGTAGGCATGCATGGTAGTGTGGTGATATCAAGGAGGCTAGCTGGTGTAATGGTTAACACACTGGGCTGGAATGCAAAGAGATGTGGGTTCGAGTCCCGCTCTAGGCACAATATTTCCCATTTTCATCACCCCCATGACACTGGAGCCATGACCAGGGTCCTGTACAAGCTACAAGCTGTATAGTTGTTGAACCTACGCTGTGTATGTGTAAGTACATTGCCTGTATGTATGTGATTGTAAGCATTAAAAGACTTACAATTCCAAGGGGACAAGTGTAGTGGTCTGCACTGACCTCTCAGGCAAGCAGCCGCATAGACAGGTAGGCGTGGGTAGTGTGGTGATATCAAGGAGGCTAGGTGATGTAATGGTTAGCACACTGGCATGGAATACGCAGAGATGTGGGTTCGAGTCCCGCTCTAGGCACAATATTTCCCATTTTCATCAACCCACGACATACCTATATATATATGTGTAAGTATATATACCAACGTATATACTACAGTATATGCGGATGTAGGAATCGCATGGTGCTGCCCCCTCCCTCCGGTTCCACGAACCCCAGGGAGGGGTTTGGCTATTCCACCAGCCTACCCACCTGTGATATGTATACACCACTGATCCCACCGGCTGCTCACTTGCTTGCTGCCACTAGGCTCATACACACCTGTTCTATTTACTTTACAACTTGGCTCATACACAAACCTGTGTTTACCTTATACCTGCACCTGTACCAGGACGATCCTACGCACAGTCTACTTGCTACCTGTGTTCTTTTATTCTGCGATCTCCAGTCTGGACCTGAAATGCGCAATGAAAGGACGATCGAACTGCTTGGGTGCCGTGAGCTAAAATCATTCATTTTACATTATACTTTATCGTCGATTATCAATATTAATTTGACGTGAGTGTGTCGAATCTAAGGACCGATCGCAGGTAGTGCGGCATTAATATTGGTCTGAAATTAACGACGTCCAGCTTCTTGATATTTTATTTCATTTTATAGTCTTGGCTTTTCATATTTATTGTGTGTCGACTTGCATATTGCTCGAAAAACCAAGATGGCGGACGGCGGGAAAGCCGCCATGATGGTCGACGACTCTGCCGATTATTGGCCTCAACACTAAAGCCGTTACTCTTGTTGATGTGATTTTACCTGGATGTGCATTTAACCAAAGCAGCATTGATTCATGACTGTCGAGTGCATATTTCGGCCCTGACTCTACGTGCACAGTTCCTTTGAACCTTGTGGTTGTCGATTACATTTCGACAATCATTATATTTATTTATTTTATTTGTGTTACTTGAGGAACATTTGACCAAAGTAATTTGATTTTGTGTGTCGGTTGTCGATTACAGCTTTGACACACGACTACAACTGCCATGCACATATCAAGCCGTTAGCAGGCCGTACTGGTGAAGGTTATCATAACTCTTTTATAATATCATTTTATTCTTATATAAAATACATTCGGATGATTTGCAAGACTCTGGTTGTTTAAAAAAAAATTTGCGACATTTTACATCGCCCAACATCAACCTACTCGGCACAGCTGATACTTATGTACTGTGGACCGTGAGGCATTACTCACCGGGGCCCGGTTAACGACAGCTGCCTTACGGCAGCTATGCAGACTAGGCACGCCAAACGAGTGTCGGAGAAAGTGAGTGCAATGTCCGACGATGGCGGATCTTCGCCGATGGCGGATGGGACTCAAACGCCAACTACGTCCAATGCGAGAGGGAGCACTGTATATATATATGTAAGTATATATATACATTTTTTTTAAAAATTGCTTCCGACCATATGGCGAAAGCAGCCCCCCGAGGTGGGGAGGGGGCGAGGTGCATGCTGGGAGCTCCCCCCCACCCCATGAGAGGGGGGGGAAGGAACCACTATAGAGTTTATTACCCGCGATAAAGGGTTTGTCACTATCCTTATTCACGTTCTATTCACTGATGATGTATGTATATTATTTATTAATCTACTACGTATTTCATGTAGTCAATGATAGCACTTAGATATAATGGTCATGAAAGCATAACTCAAAGGCACTGGCCATGTAGTTCACATGGATGAGGGCAGAATACCAAATCGTCTCTTCGATTGTGAATTTGTGAAATGACACATAAATCAAAGTGTCGAGAAGAACAGTTTCAAGGCCTGCCTGAAATGAAACCTGAAGAAATGTATTGACAACACTGAAATCTGAAAAACAGTGGAAAAGGACAGGAGTTCATGGCGTGCTTCTATTTGCAAAGGCATAGCTTGGTTTGAAACTGATTTTATATCTCAAGCTGAACAACAGCGTCAGCAGAGGAAAGATCGCCTCCTTCACCCACCAGACTCTCCGACTGCAGCTACACACATGTCCGACGTGCCACCACTCATTTCAAGCAAAAATTGGATTCATTGATTGTCAATGAGTTAACAACAAATGATGAGTTGCTGTCATCATCATCACCACCGATGGACAACCAAGAGGAAAAACAAATATTTTGTAATCAATTATGTATTTCATGTTGTATATCGAGACCTGAATCCTGTACAAGCGATATATGGTTGTTGAACCTACACCATGTATATATATAACTATTACATAGGGAACTGAAGATCGGTAGTGTCCTTGTTTATATTCCCATAATGGATTATAGAGCACATATATATATATATATATATATATATATATATACTGCCAGCTATATGCAGATGTAAGGTGCAGTACAGGTGCGCCCTCTGTCGGATCGCAGCGGGACTATTTGAGGACGCCCGTCTCCTGTTTTGGGAGATCAGGGGGATCAAACCCAAACTGTCATGGGATTCGAACCCTGGTCGAGTCAAATCAATGACTTTAAAAATTGATACTTGTCGCTTCCTAGCCAGGTGCTCGGCATTATTAGGATAGGGCAAGGACTGGTTGGCTCAGTGTCAGGATAATGTGACTGAGTGGGATATCAGCTCATGGTGCTGGTGGCCTGGTATCCCAGTGGAGCAGCACTAAAAAGTCGTTATGTGTGTGTGCTGTCACAAGTCGGTACCCGTCCTGGTATGACCTTCAATGTTGCTAGAACGTAAAACAACAACAAACAAACAAACTATTGGAGGACGCAGGTTCAGTCCACTAGGGGAGATATGGCGCTCTGATCTGGCTATATATCACTGTGACCGTTGTTGAAGGCGCCATATTTTGATCGCACTAACTGTTTGTTTGTTGTTTTACATCCTAGCAATATCTAAGGTCATATGCGGACGGGCCTCACTAACTTGTGAGTTCGCTCACTCTTGGTGAATTGTATTTAGGGCCCAGGTTCGCTCATCCCTGTGGTCAAGCTGTGGCTTTTATGGGCATTCAACACTAAAGACTCAACTCACGAAAATAGACTTACAGACTTTGAACGTTTTGGAAACTCTACTCGGACATAATGTAAAGTTGAAGGTTTTTGAGGATGCTTCGTAAGATATGTATGTGCACCACTTCCATTCACACTGCACGCTGTAAAAATATACAGATTTTCAGTTCAGATTTATATATTGGCAGAGAGCATTACTATTCTCGGGCGACGGAGTGACCAAGGTTATGTAACAGAGAAGCAATGGGTGCCGCACTCGCTGTGTGATATAAGAGACTATGTGGAAAATATGATAACGCATAGTGCCCAAGATTGTGATGTGATGTTAATATTTAAGAGACAGTTAGTGATTAGCGAAATGTTCCCTCCGATGCACCAGAAAGAATGGAAGTGGAGGGGAAGGAAATTGTTAATATTTGTTTATTCTAAATGTCTGCAACTACCTGTTACCACAGGGCCCATGGGCAAGCACACCCAGCCATCTTGCATACATTATGGACACCACCTGCAGCTTGGGGTTGAGTGACAGCTGCCCCCTATTAGCCCCCCACCCCCCCCACCCCAGGCTGTAGTGGGTGTCTGATTGGCTGCCTGTGGGAGCCCAGTCACCTGCATTCCTTATACCTGACACACATATCCCACTCGAGGCACTCACTCTTGAGAGAGACTCTTGACTAGGAACTATAGCAGGAGGCCCTCTTCTCTTGTCCAGGAACCCAGACACTCTGTCTGAGGCTCCACTTTCTATACACAAACTAGCAGCAGCTATTCAAAAGGCACTGAGCTGTGTGCAGCAACCATGGGACTCCGGTTCAAAGGGCTGTATGCACTGATTCCTATACACACTAACAAGAGTAATGAGGAGCTGTGTGGACAGTAGGTAAGGAGTGAGGGTGATAGGTTGCTAGTAGGTAAACATGAGTTGATGCCAATAAAGCACAACTTCTTCACTGTCAATCTTGCACGACTTGTCTTCCCTTTTTTCCTTATGAGTTTGTGGAGAGGGGCATCAGGTGGGAACTGACAGACAGTTGTCAGAACGCACCTGGGGAGAGTAGTGGTATCTGGGGCTCTGACGGCCGAGTTCCCAAGATATTACAAAGCGGTGGCCGAATTGGTAGAGCACGGGCCTGGCATGCGGATCATCAGGAGTTTGGTCAAGTCAAAGCAATGACTTATAAAAATTGATCCTTGTCACTTCCTAGCCTGGCGCTCGGCATTAAGAGTATAGGGCAAGCACTAGTTAACTCAGTGTCAGTCAGGACAATGTGACTCAGTATGATATTGGGTCATGGTGCCAGCGGCCTGATTCCGAGTGGGACAGCACTATAATGTCAATGAGTGTGTACTGTCACAAGTCAGTATCTGTCCTGATATGACCTTGGATGTTGCCAGGATGTAAAATTCCAACAACCAACCTTTGAAAATAGTGCAAGCCCTACTAGAACTTAAAGTAAATTTGAAGGTTTTTGAGTATGCCTTATATGATATTTAAGTCTGCCCTTCCCTTCCCTGTGTCACGTCACAGAACTACTAATTATAGGAATGGGGTAGTCAGTCTGATTGTACTGGGCAGACCAATCGTAACCTGTTGGGTTCAAACTGAAATTGTCCATTCATTTAAGCTACCAGTTTGGTCTATTTTCCGTTCGAACCAGTGGTCCACTACTGGTCCATCAAAGGCTGTGCTATGTGCTGACCTGTCTGTGTGAAAGTGCATATAAAAGACCCATTGCTGCATATCGGAAAGAGTAGACTATGTGGCGGCAGCGTGTTTCCACCAAAGAAATCTGTCAGAATGACCATATGTTTGACGTCCAATAGCCAATCATCAAAATCAATGTGCTCTAGAGGCATCGTTAAATAAAACAACCTTTCCTTTTCATTTAAGGTACATATAGTAGCCATGCAAATAATACGTGGTAGAATCACGTGACCAGATCTTTAATTAAAATGCCAATGCAACACATTCCACTTCCACTATGTACAGATAAAATGTGATCACTCCAACGGCTGGAAGACCAGTGCCCCAGCACTGACAAAATATGTATTCAGATGAATAAAAATATTTACAAAAAAAAAGATTTAAAAAATAAAAATGTGACTAACTGTATTTTTGAAACTTGAAATCAATTGATGTTGTTTTCCTTTCTTATTTCAGGTAAGAGAACACGCCTACAGTGGATGTACGATTATGGTTGCTGGGTGATAAGTATGGATCTTACTCTTCTAACTAACATTAAAGTTCCGCATTCCCATGGTTTTTGAGGTTCTGCCTTAATTTTACACCGCGTTGGTAGATCGTGGGGTCGTGGGTTCGAACCCTGATCGAGTCAAACCAATGACTTAAAAATTTGTACTTATCGCTTCCTAGCCAGATGCTCGGCATTATTAGGATAGGGCAAGGACTGGTTGGCTCAGTGTCAGGATAATGTGACTGAGTGGGATATCAGGTCATGGTGCTGGCGGCCTGGTCTTCCAGTGGGACAGCACTATAAACTCGCCATAAGTAAAGTTGTGTTGGTCATGTTAGTGTCCCTTTAATGGTTGATATTTGTGAATAAGTAAAGTGGTGTTGGTCATGTTAGTGGCCCTTTAATGGTTGGTATTTGTGAATAGGTAAAGTTGCATTGGTCATGTTACTGGCCCTTTAATGGTTAATAATTGTGAATAGGTAAAGTTGTGTTGGTCATGTTAGTGGCCCTTTAATGGTTGATAATTGTGAATAGGTAAAGTGGTGTTGGTCATGTTAGTGGCCCTTTAATGGTTGATAATTGTGAATAGGTAAAGTGGTGTTGGTCATGTTAGTGATACTTGTGAATAGGTAAAGTGGTGTTGGTCATGTTAGTGTCCCTTTAATGGTTGATAATTGTGAATAGGTAAAATGGTGTTGGTCATGTTAGTGTCCCTTTAATGTTGATAATTGTGAATAGGTAAAGGTGCATTGGTCATGTTAGTGTCCCTTTAATGGTTGATAATTGTGAACAGGCAAAGTTGTGTTGGTCATGTTAGTGGCCCTTTAATGGTTGATAATTGTGAACAGGCAAAGTTGTGTTGGTCATGTTAGTGGCCCTTTAATGGTTAATAATTGTGAATAGGTAAAGTTGTGTTGGTCATGTTAGTAGCCCTTTAATGGTTGATAATTGTGAATAGGTAAAGTGGTGTTGGTCATGTTAGTGATACTTGTGAATAGGTAAAGTGGTGTTGGTCATGTTAGTGTCCCTTTAATGGTTGATAATTGTGAATAGGTAAAAATGGTGTTGGTCATGTTAGTGTCCCTTTAATGTTGATATTTGTGAATAGGTAAAGTTTTGTTGGTCATGTTAGTGTCCCTTTAATGGTTGATAATTGTGAATAGGTAAAGGTGCATTGGTCATGTTAGTGTCCCTTTAATGGTTGATAATTGTGAACAGGCAAAGTTGTGTTGGTCATGTTAGTGGCCCTTTAATGGTTGATAATTGTGAACAGGCAAAGTTGTGTTGGTCATGTTAGTGTCCCTTTAATGGTTGATAATTGTGAATAGGCAAAGTTGTGTTGGTCATGTTAGTGGCCCTTTAATGGTTGATAATTGTGAACAGGCAAAGTTGTGTTGGTCATGTTAGTGTCCCTTTAATGGTTAATAATTGTGAATAGGCAAAGTTGTGTTGGTCATGTTAGTGTCCCTTTAATGGTTGGTAATTGTGAATAGGCAAAGTTGTGTTCGTCATGTTAGTGTCCCTTTAATGGTTGATAATTGTGAATAGGCAAAGTTGTGTTGGTCATGTTAGTGTCCCTTTAATGGTTGATAATTCTGAATGACTAAGGTTATCTTGGTCATGGTAGTGTCCGTTGAATGGTTGATAATTCTGAATGACTAAGGTTATCTTGGCCATCTTAGTGTCCCTTTAATGGTTGATAATTCTGAATGACTAAGCTTATCTTGGCCACGGTAGTGTCCCTTTAATGGTTGATAATTCTGAATGACTAAGCTTATCTTGGCCATGTTAGTGTCCCTTTAATGGTTGATAATTCTGAATGACTAAGGTTATCTTGGCCATGTTAGTGTCCCTTTAATGGTTGATAGTTCTGAATGACTAAGGTTATCTTGGTCATGGTAGTGTCCGTTGAATGGTTGCTTATTGTGAATAAGTAAAGTTATCTTGGTCCTGTCAGTGTCCTATTAATTATTGATAATTGTGAACAAGTAGACTTGTGTTAGTCATATTATTTGCCCTTTAATGGGTGCGCATTGTGTTAATGACCCTTTAAGTGTTCTTTAATAATCAATGATGGCTCGCTGAGTTGTGGTTATTAGTATTTATCCCAGAGTGACCTTGCACCTGCTTCCTGTATCGACAGATTGCGTTTTGCATTGTCAGTTGTAGTCCATTTACTAGCGGATACAGATAAGTATTTAAATGATATTGTTGCATGTTTTATTTGCGATACAGCAGTGTTTAAAAAAATATATAATAAGTCTTTTTGTTGTTGTTTTACATCCTAGCAAAATCTAAGGTCATAACAGGACAGGTACCGACTTGGGAACAGTGTGCATTCATTTCGACTTCATAGTGCTGCCCTACTGGGAGACCAGGCCACCAGCACCATCACCTGATGCCCCACTCAGTCACATTATCTTGAGACTGAGCAAACCAGTCTTTGCTCTATCGTAATAATGCGGAGTAGCTGGCTAGGAAGTGACAAGTCTCAATTTTTACGTTATTGGTTTGACTCGACCAGGGTTCAAACCCACGAACGCATGGGTTCGGAATCCGCGATCTCCCAAAACATGCGACGGACGCTGAACTCATTCGGCTACCGCGCCTAGTTTTATAATTTGTAGTGAAATAGCGTTGTATGTGCACAGCAAAACACATGATTGTATTCACTTGTAGGCATCGTAATGTTTCATTGTTGACGGGCGGACTGATTTAAAGTGGAGCTCAGCCTTTGGCTACGGCCCACTTTAAACAACTCTGCCCACCAGGGGCCAAATGTATAAACAACCTTTTATCGGCTCCGGTGTAAAGGGTGGCCGGCGGGTTAGCTAACAACGGTGTTGGAATATGTGTCACGGGAAATGTATGTGGCCAAAGTGTGGTGGAGTTAGCTAACCGATGCGTTATTTATACATTTGGGAAATCCCTCTGAGCCTGTTGCCGGCGAGCATTGCTATTTGACAATATCGCCGCCGATACGGTGGCAGTGGGGGTGGCAGCGGCGTTAATATCGGTTCGATTTTAGGGTTAATTTAATGAAATTTCACAATTTGAGTATGTAATTCTGTTAAATATGATAGCATTGAATAGATTTGGGCCTAATCGGTCCCTAACACTGCCGGGCACCAGCGACCCTTGTTATTGCTGAGCCTGTTGCTGGCGAGCACCGCTATTTCACAATATCGCCGCCACTCTGGTGGCGGCGGCTGCATTAATATCGGTTGGATTATTGGTTTAATTTGAGCAAAATTCCGCGGCGGCGTTAATATCGCTTCGATTTTAGGGTTAATTTGATGAAATTTCACTTATTGCGTATGTAATTCTGTTACATATGATATCATTGAATAGATTTGGCTCTAATATATCGCCGCCAATGTGGCGGCGGCAGCGGGCGGCGGTGGTGATTTGTTTAGTTTACATTCATCGATTTGACTATATTAATATCGCCGCCGATGTAGTGGCGGCATTAATATCGGTTCGATTTTAGGGTTAATTTAATGAATTTTCACGTTTTGAGTATATAATTCTGTTAAATATGATAGCATTGTATAGATTTGGGCCTAATAGGTCCCTAACACCGACGGTAAACTTGATATGGCTTGGGGTTAGCGTAGACGATGTTAAACTCACGGAGTTTCCCTAACCCGGCCACATACATACTGACTTTTCGCCGCTAACCCGGAGATCCCCGCTAACCACGGGTTTGGAGCGCTAACCCTGCTTCATACATTTGGCCCCAGGACTATTATTGTATGTTAAATCATACCAGATGGGATGGCCGAATGAGTTAGAGCGTCCGTCTCCCGTGTTGGTAGACCGTGGGATCGTGGGATCGAACCCTGGTCGACTCAAACCGATGACTTAAAAATGTATATCTGTCGCTTCCTAGCCAGGCACTCAGAATTATTAGGATAGGGCAAGGACTGGTTGGCTCAGTGTCAGGATAATGTGACTGAGTGGTATATCAGATCAAGGTGCTAGCAGACTGGTCTCCCAGTGGGGCAGCACTATAAAGTCACCATGAGTGCACACTGTCACAAGTCGGTACCCGTCCTGATATGACCTTAGATGTTGCTATGATGTAAAACAACAAAAAACAAACAAAAATTGTTAAATCATGTCTTTCGATTATATTGGCTCCTTCTGGTGGCCTCTGTTACGAATCGTTAGAGATAAGTAAGGCATTACGTTGCTCGGACGTAAAACCCCAAACAAATGGTTGATGCAGTAGTATCTACTTACTAAGCTGCTTCAGAAGCCCAGTTGAAGGCATACAAATCTCCTTCATCCATATTCCACAAAGCCCCACACCCCACATTGCTCATCCCTCACACACCTACTGCCCCGTCACTACAATACTCGTCACACTCTCCAAGCACCCTCATATACCTCATATACTTACTGATGACTCACCACACTCTCCAAGCACCCACCTCCCTCCTCCCTTACATACCTATCTGCTCTGTCACTCCAAAACTCGGCACACTCTCCACGCACCCTCCTCCCTCCTCCTTCCTCCTTCCTCCCTCATCCCTCCTCCCTCCTCCCTCCTCCCTCTTCCCTCCTCCCACCTCCCTCCTCCCTCCTCCCACCTCCCTCCTCCCTCCTCCCTACTCCCTCCTCCCTCCTCCCTCCTCCTTCCTCCCTCCTACCTCCTCCCTCCTCCCTCCTCCCTCCTCCCTCCTCCCTCCTCCCTCCTCCCTCCTCCCTCCTCCCTCCTCCTTCCTCCCTCACCCACCTACCTGCTCCTTCACTACAAAACTCGCTGCACTCTCCAAACACCCACCTGCCTCATCCCTTACATACTCTTCAGGCACATCTACCCCACTGTGTCCATACTTCCGGTGTGTGCGGATTTCCGATCTCACGTTTCAATCCTTTGTGACACAAGGTCAGGACTCTCATAGCATTTAGCCGATAGTTCCCGCTAACATAAACAACAGGCTCCTTATGAGCTGGAACAGACGGGATGGCCTAATGAATTAGAGCGTCCGTCTCCCGTGCTCGTAGATCGTGGGGTCGTGGTGTGGGTCCGAACCCTGGTAGGGTCAAACCAATGACTTAAAAATGTATACTTGTCGCTTCCTAGCCAGGCGCTTGGCAGTAATAGGGTAGGGCAGGGACTGGTTGACTAAGTGTCAGAATAATGTGACTGAGTGGGATATCAGGTCATGGTGCTGGTGGCCTGGTTCCCCAGTGGGACAGCACTATACAGTTGCCATGAGTGCGCACTGTCACAAGTCGGTACTGGTCCTGATGTGACCTTAGATGTAGCTAGGATGTAAACCTCATAAGAAAAGCAATCCAACCCTGCTCCCTCCCTCCTCCCTCCTCCCTCCTCCCTCCTCCCTCCTCTTCCCTCCTCCCTCCTCCCTCCTCCCTCCTCCCTCCTCCCTCCAGCGAACATACAAACGTTATGAGCTTACTGGGTGCGTTGGCCGAACCGGTAGAGCGCATGACTGGCATTCGGTTCCCGGTGGAGTCAAACCAATGACTTATCAAATTGATACTTGTCGGTTCCTAGCCTGGGGCTTGACATTAATAGGATAGGGCGGGGACTGGTTAGCTCAGTGTCAGGATAATGTGACTGAGTGGGATATCGGGTCATGGTGCCGGCAGCCTGATTTCCCAGTGGGGCAGCACTATAAAGTCACCCTGAGTGTGCAGTGTTACTTCTTGCTGTCTATCCTGATATGACCTTAAATGTTGTCACGGCATAAAGCTCCAACAACCATCCAACCCAAATGAGATTGAATTTGATATGTCATATTAATTGGATATTTATTTACATTGGGAATACAAATATTTGCATCACAACAATTAGACTATTTAGAATAAATTTGTTTCGCATTATTTTGAAAGAAGAATAGGCTAGTTGGATTGCTTTTCTCATGAGCTTCAATTTGATGTATTGTATGTATTGATTTGCTTTTATATATTAGAAATGAAAATGGTGCTCTCTGTGGCGGAGTGGTTAGAGTGTCTGACTTTTTACTAGGTCGGCCTCCTAATCTGAAGGTCACTGGTTCAATTCCCCGTGCCCCCCCATCTCTGCCAATTTGGATTTCCACCGCTGTGTATAACTTACAGCGTCATCAAAGGCCAGCTGCTCTCATACCATGTCTATGTGGTGTGGGAGGTTAAAAATCCCTTGGGTCGGTAAAAGTGTAGACTCAGGCTTTCTATCGACAAACTGTCTAATGGTGAAAACAAGTCTATTCAGACTTATCCATGATAGGCAGTATAAATCTTCAAGAAGAAGAAGAAAATATTCGCACCACATCCAATAAGACCCCCCCCCCCCAACGTCCCTCCGAGATAAGGACAAATCCAATAGTATTGTCCAAAATTTAAAATGTGCTACTTGGATTGCTTTTCTTATGAGGTTTAATTTGATATTAAATGTCTAATCTGATTGATATCTCATATATTCGTATCACAACTAATTTTGACAGAAAAGAAGGAAAATGTCATTTGCATCGTTCTAAAATATTGTCATGGGGGTGATGAAAATGGGAAATACTGCGCCTAGAGCGGGACTCGAACCCACATCTCTTTGCATTCCGGGCCAGTGTGCTAACCATTACACCACCTAGGCTCCCTGATATCAACAAACTCCCCACGCCTACCTGTCTATGTGGTTACTTGCCTGAGAGGTCAGTGCAGACCACTACACCCATCCCCCTGGAATTGTAAGTCTTGTAATGCTTACAATTACATACATACAGGCAATGCACTTACACATACATACACAGGGTAGGTTCAACAACTATACAGCGCAAACTTGTACAGGATCCTGATCACAGCAACCAGTGTCATGGGGGTGATGAAAATGGGAAATACTGCGCCTAGAGCAGGACTCGAACCCACATCTCTTTGCATTCCGGGCCAGTGTGCTAACCATTACACCACCTAGGCTCCCTGATATCAACAAACTCCCCACGCCTACCTGTCTATGTGGTTACTTGCCTGAGAGGTCAGTGCAGACCACTACACTATAATACGCTAATTTGAGTATGTATATTTCAAAAGCTTTAATTTGATAAGTGATATCAATCAAGTAGATATGAAAATATGCACATTACAATAATGAATGGATGTTTAGTAAAAATGTGATGGTTGGTTGTTGGAGTTTTACATCCTTGCAACATCTAAGGTCATATCAGGAGAGGTACCGACTTGGGACAGTGTGCATCCATGGCAACGTTATAGTGATGGCCCACTGGGAGACCAAACCACCAGGACCATGACAGATATCCCACTTAGTCATATTATCCTAACACTGAGCCAACCAGTCCTTGCCCTATCCCAATAATGTCGAGCGCCTGGCTAGGAAATGACGAGTATAATTCTTTTAAGTCACTGGTTTGACTCAACCGGAGTTCCAACCTGTGAGTTTGAATCGCACGATCTGCCAAAGGGTGAGCAGGACGCTCAACTCATTCGGCCATCCTGTCCGATGTTAGTTTGTATATTAGTAACGATACTAGTCTGATGTTTGCTTGAGTTAGTTCAGTGAGGCTCAGGGAGGTTTCTATTGAGCTGAGAGTGAGTGGATCGATGAGTAGGTGAATCAGTCCTCCTGGTCCCCCATCACTGCTGCTACTGGAGAACAAACAACAAGGTCACGTGTCCATCCTTCAATGCTGCCGTCATCTTACGTAAACCTTGAGGGATACGAAGAATCCATATTCCCTGTATCACATTCAAAGTAGTGTATTTATTCCCTTGCCTGCTTTGACTAAATTGTGGCTGTCTTCTGTCACTCCTGATATGACCTTACATATTGCCAGGACATAAAACTCCAACAACAAACCAACATGTTCTGTCACAGAGCTGACCGGATGCTGTGGCTGAATCGGTGGACCCCGCAGGTTTCCCATGTCGAAGGTTAGGAGTTTTGAGACGCATCAGAGTCAAACCAATGACTTCCCAAATTTATACTTGTCGCTAGCGAGTCTGGTGCTCGGCATTAATATTTTTTCTGTTGGGTTTTTACCTCATAGCAACATATATGGTCATATCAGGACATATACCGATATATGAGAGTGTGCATTTGCCTCGCCTTTATAGTGCTGACCCACTGGAAGACCGGGATCACTCAGTCATATTATCTTGATATTGAGCAAACCAGTCCTTATCCTATTTTATTAATGCCCCAACCCGGGCTAGGTAGCGACAAATATCGATTATATAAATCATTGCTTTGACTCGGCAAGGTTTCGAACCGAAGACAGCCCCTATACGCAAAGCAAGCCAGCGCTGTTTCTGAGTCAAGCAGTCTGTCTAGAACTACCAAATATGCAGTCCTGCTGTATTTTTGTTGTTGTTTTTTTGGTAAAGTATTTATTCATCTGAATATGACATTTGTCAGCGCCGGGGCACTGGTCTTCCGGCCATCTTACAATTGGAATTGACAGTCTATACAATCTAAGTTTGATCAGTGCATTATTAGTTACAGCACCAATCCTGTCAAATTAAGGGAGTGGCTCCTGCTGTATAATGTACAGCACCAGTCACTGTAGGTCATGCAAAAATGGGAGTAACACAGAGTAGAAAGTGTATACTCAGGGCAACTCAAACAATCGTTGAGGGTTACATATTTTCTCTAATAAAACATGGTAAGTTTATATTTGACAAGACATTTTGTATGTCTTATAAAATGTTCAATGTGTTTCAACAGGTTGATAGTTGTGTAGGATGTTCGGTGTGTTAATGGTTTGTTCATGATGGTTAAGGGTGCTGGCAGGGGAGGGGGCCCCCATTAGGGTGGGTGGTATTAAAATGGGTCGTAGTAAAAACTCCACCTGATGGTTCAACGATGCGAATGGTTTTAGCTGAGTTGCAGTCAGTGCATGAAGGATACGAGATAAGAGGCTGCAAAGATGAGAGACTGCAATCCTGACGTAACATGATACTGCTAGCTTCTAGCAGACCAAGAAACAAAAATCTTGAGCTAGTAGAGAAGTTTTACCAAATGCGAACACTAATAGTATAGTCAGTACCTGATACAAGGTTGCAATTTCGTATACTACTTACGCTTTCCAGCTATTACGTTGTCTGTTTCAGTGCCAGACTCAAGGGGGCGATTCATTATACTACTTACGCACTGCTCTATAGCCGTGAGAGGGCTGTCACATTAAGGCCCTGTCACATTACGGCGTATGGCGGGAGCGTATTGAAAACCTACGTAGCTCCTGAGCGTGCCGGCCTATGATGACATTTGGTGACCTTTCGGGTGGTTTTGAGCGTATGTAGAACCTACGAGGAGCGTAGGAGGAGCGTAGGAGGAGCGTAGGAGGAGCGTAGGAGGAGCGTATGGGAGCGTGCTGTGACATTTTTTGACAGTATGGGCCATACGCCCTCATAGGTCGAGTTTTTTTGAGCATGCACAACAAAATTTGGACGGACGGATTTATGAAAGCGTATGGCGGCGTATGCCTCATACGCTTCACATAAGCCGGCATCTGGCGGCGTATGAGTAGCGTATGAGTAGCGTATGCGTAGCGTATGAGTAGCGTATACGGCGTATGCCGACGTATATGACGTAACGCGCCTACGCCGCCATACGCTCCCGCAAAAAACCCTAATGTGACAGCCCCTTTACGACGCATCTCGCAAGCGCGTGGCCAACCCGTATAATCACTTTTTTACGTCGAGATGCGTCAAACTTTTCAGCATGGGGGGCAAAGTTGAACGTATACATACCGTATACATAGCGTATGGCCAACGTATTGCTAACATGCCTCCTGTTGAAAAACGCTCAAATTACGCTCACGGTATGTTCGCAGAACGCCGGTGAACGTTATATATGTTATTTAATCGCCAGAAGTACGCCTCATACGTTACATATGTCAAGGCATGGTGGAGAAATGCAAAACGTATGTTAGACGTACATTAGACATATGTTAGACGTATGTTAGACGGACATTACCCATACGTTCTCAGAACGCAGACTGCCTTTAAGGTAGCTCAACATAGTCTAAAGTATGTCTAACGTACATCGATGTATGCCTAGCGTATATATAACATACGGCTGACGTAACACCCATACGTTGTCGTATGTCGAAACTTTTGTAAATGCACAAAACTGTCGCGACCCCCTAATGAGCATCGATGTATGTTGACGTACATCGACATACATCGATGTAGATTGACGTACCTCGACATACGGATAATGAACGCGTAGTGCATTGCGATGTATCCCGATGTAGCAGCCAAAAATCACTTACGTTGGCATACGTTTGCCCAATGCATCGTAATGTGACAGCCCCTTGAGTAACTTGGACGTTTTACGCCATCTCGGCATCTATGGCTATATTCCTGTCGAGCTAGACATAGACAAGTTGAAAATTTAGGTTGATTGTTGGTTATTGGAGTTTTACGTCCTGGCAACATCTAAGGTCAAATCAGGACAGATAGCGACTTGTGACAGTGCACACTCATCGTGGCTTTATAGTGCTGCCACACTGGGAAATTAGGCTGCCCGCACAATGACCTGATATATCCCACTCAGTCACATTATCCTGATGCTGAGCTAAAAAGTTATTGCCATATCCTATTAATGCCGAGCACCAGGCTAGGAAGCGACACGTATCAATTTGATAAATCATTGGTTTCATTCGAGCGGGAAGTGAAGTCCCGACCTCCCGCAAGCTAAACTACTAGAATCAGTGTATACATGGTGAAATCATTAGACCTTATGGGTGATTTGAAATGACAGCAATCATACATTGATGAAGCATCTCTTAGATGTATTCATGACTATGTAATTGAGTGGGATATTGGGTAATGGTGCTGACGGCCTGGTCTCCCAGTTGGGCAGCACCATCAAGTCGCCATGCACTGTTACAAGTCGATACCCGTCCTGATATGACCTTAGATGTTGCTTGGAAGTAAAACAACAAACAAACAGTAATTATGACAATGGGAACAAGGGTGGTTTGACAGTCAGGGTTAATGTGGAAATAAAGGTGGGTGTGGCAGTAAGTGTGACAGTGTGACAGTTCCATCTCCTGTGACAGTTCCATCTCGTGAGATATGGCCAGTAAGGCCGTGTGTGAGGGGTGAGCGGTGAAGTGTAAGGTGTGAGATGTGATCTGTGAGGTGTGAGATGTGATCTGTGAGGTGTGAGATGTGATCTGTGAGCGGTGAGATGTGATCTGTGAGGTGTCAGATGGGAGGTGTGACTTTCCCTGTTCTCTCAGCAAATAACTGTCAGCAGCAGGTGTGAAAGCTGAGAGGAAATCCATGACTAACTACCCACCTACCTACACGTGTGCGAATGTGTGTGTGTGCGTATGCGTGTGGGCACAAATCACTGATGCAAGGTGTGAAGAAAAGGTGTGATCCGTCAGTGTGAACGCGCCTCTGTGCGGGTGGGCGATATAAGGGGAAGCTGACCCCTGTGACCTCGGACCGCGGCTGTAACTGACACCACGTGTAAAGTGGGAACCTAAGTAGGAGGGAGGGAGGGGCGGGAAGGGGCGGAAGGAGGTTGTAAAAATATACGGTCTTTCGGTCGTGATAGCCGAGCTTGGAATCATATCAATATCTCGGGTGATGGAGTTGGGGACCATTGTTATGTAATAGTGATGCAATGTGTGCCCACTCGCTGTGTGACATGGAAATAACTATTGTAAATGTTATGACACACAGTGACCGGGATCGCGGTATGATGTCCGGATATTAAGATGTGGTTACTCATTACAGGAATGCTCCCTCCATACACCAGGAAGAGTAGTAACGGGACATGTATTATTGTTTAATGTAACTGTATGACGACTACTTGTTACCATGGGACCGCTGGGTAAGCACACCCAGCCATTCTGAATACATTATGGACACCACCCTGGGGTTGAGTAACAGGTGCCCATTCTTGGGAGTCACCCCTCCAAGGCTGCAGAGGTGTCTGATTGGCTGGCTTTCGGAGCCCAGTCACCCTTGAACTCATTGCACTTTCTGGACAGACCACTCTAGAGGTACTGAAGAAAGCAGTTCACCTTTGAGCTGTGTGTAACACCCATAGGACTTAGGTTCAATGGGCTGTATGCACTGATTTTGATTGAACAAGCAGAAGGTATGTGGGTGGATCTGTGCAGCAGTGATAGGAGTGAGTATAAGTAGAGTAACTGGAAGACGGCCAAGGGGGGGGGGGAGGGGGCGGAGAGGGCGGTCCTCAAGTGAGGTATTTACCGCCAAATGAGGCATGGCGTTAGTGGGGTGGACGGGCATCAGACACTTCACCTAAACACACACCGATACACACTTCACCTCAATGGATATTCATGTACCCAAAGGAAAGTGTGATGTTTAACGTTACCTCAATATAACATTGATTTTTATCATCGGCTATTGGACTTCAAACATACGGTCATTCTGAGATATTTCTTTGGAGGAAACCCCGCTGCTGCCACATAGGCTACTCTTTCTGATAAGCAGCAAGGGGTCTTTTATATGCACTTTCCACCAGACAGACAGCACATACCACAGCCTTTGATGAACCAGTTGTGGACTACTGGTTGGAATGGAAAATAGCGCAAACTGCAATTGTATGCACTAAGCAGGACAGATGGGATGATCGACACCTTCACAGAAGGAAACTCTACCGCCTGAGCTACGTACTACTCCATCCATATATCCATGCACACTTTACTTCAATAGCCATACACAAATCCATACACACCTCAGCATACACACCCATACACAGTTCACCTCAACACACACATACACAGTTCACTTCAAGAGGCACCCCCCCCACACACCCATTAACACACACACCAACGCCATACACACTTCAACACACGGGCATCCATCCATACATGCTTAACTTCAAGGAACACACACCCAAACCTGACTCGACCCCACCCACCCACCCACTTACTCACCTCCAGGTCCCAACCCCCACCTCTTCTCCCCCCCCCACACACACTGACACACACCCACTCATGCCCACCCACCCACAGACTCCCACCCTCCCACCCTGTCACAGTCCCACTCTCCCACCCTCCTTCTCTCCCACCCCTCCCACCCTCCTTCTCTCCCACCCCTCCCACCCTCCCACTCTCCCACTCTCCCACCCTCTCACGGTCCCACCCTCCTACCCTCCCACGCTCTCACCGTCCCACTCTCCCACTCTCCCACCCTCCCACCCTCCCGCCCTCCCACCCTCCCACTCTCCAACCCTCCTACTCTCCCACCCTCCCACCCTCCTGCCCTCCCACCCTCCCACTCTCCAACCCTCCTTCTCTCCCACCCTCCCACCCTCCCACTCTCCAACCCTCCTACTCTCCCACCCTCCCACCCTCCCACCCTCCCACTC
The DNA here is from genome assembly GCA_030323885.1 of Branchipolynoe longqiensis. Lineage (NCBI taxonomy): Eukaryota > Metazoa > Annelida > Polychaeta > Phyllodocida > Polynoidae > Branchipolynoe > Branchipolynoe longqiensis. The sequence goes on along the minus strand of CM059200.1, from coordinate 54,396,386 downwards.
TCCAACCCTCCTACTCTCCCACCCTCCCACCCTCCCGCCCTCCCGCCCTCCCACCCTCCCACTCTCCAACCTTCCTACTCTCCCACCCTCCCACCCTCCCACCCTCCCACTCTCCAACCTTCCTACTCTCCCCCTCCCCCTCCCACTCTCCCCCCTCCCACACTCCCACCCTCCCACCCGGCAGTCGATGCGGGTCTATATCTGCGTCAGGCACATGGAAAGGGAGAGGGCTGTAAGGGCGATGGGTTGTTGACTAATTTCGCTAATTGGCTCTCCTTTCAAAACCTTCTTTCCTAAGGTCGATTCCTATTGGCCAGGCCTGAGCGGCCTCCAAATCCCTTGGGCTGTCTTTTAGAGTTTCCATTTGCTGATGGCCAGTAACATACATCCATGAATAATAGCCACCATTAACAGTTTCGCACTGTCACAACAATGTGGCCAGACGAGATGGCCGAATGAGTTGAGCGTCTGCCTCCCATTTTAGGCGATCGTTGGATTCGAAGCTATGGGTTAAACCATGGTCGATTCAAACTGGTGATTTAAAAATTGATACTCTTCACTTCCTAGCCAGGCACTCAGCATTATTAGGATAGGGCAAGAACTGGTTGGCTCAGTGTCAGGATAATGTGGGGTATCAAGTCATGGTGCTGGTGGGCTGGTCTGCCAGTAGGGCAGCACTATAAAATAGCCGGGAGTGTGCACTGTCACAAGGCGGTAACCGTTGTGATATGACCTTAGTTGTTGCCATGATGTAAAGCTCCAACAACCGACCAGTCAGTAAGGGTAGTCGGACGCAGACCATTAAACCAACCAACCAACAAATCTACCAACCACCAAACTAACCAACCAACAAACCTCGCAACCAGCCAACAAGCCAACCAACGAACCAACCAACAAACCAACCAACAAGCCAACAAACCAACCAACAAACCAAACCAACCAAAGCAAGCAACCAAACCAACAAACCCACAAACCAACCAACCAACAAACCAACAAACCAACAAACCAAACAACAAACCAACCAACCAACCAAACCAACCAAACCAACCAAACCAACCAAATCAACAAACCAACAAACCAACCAACCAACAAACAAACAAACCAACCAACCAACCAACAAACCAACCAACAAACCAACCAACAAACCAACAATCTATTACCACACATGTTACTAGGATGTTAAACACAAACCTCTGCTAGATTAAGCAGATCTGGTCGCCGACTGTAATAATATGGTCATTAGGATGTTGTGGTGAGCGTACGAAGGATGATGACGTCACGGTGAGCGCCGCCGGGTGAGCGCGGCGGTGATTGTTTGGTTGTTGGAGATTTTACATCCTGGCCAAATCTAAGGTCATATCAGCACGGGTCCCGACTTTATAGTGCTGCCCCAGTGGGAAATCAGACCTCCAGCACCATGACCCCACATCACTCACTGCCTCACATTATCCTGACACTGAGTGTAAAGAATTGTGAACATGTCAAAGTCTACTTAGGGAATGTTTTATTTAACCACACCTGTAGTCGGCGTCTCCAATGGGTCACGTGACACACCGACGCCCGTGGCCTAATTAACATAAACGCATACATTACATGCATTACATACATTACACAGTCCTTGCCCTATCCTATTAATGCTGAGCGCCAAGCTAGAAAGGCGCATACATTTTGTGTAAGTCATTGTTTTTTGGCTCGACCAGAAATTGAACTCCCAATCTCCCGCACGGGAAGCCTGCGCTCTGCCGATTCAGACTCCAGACGAGGCGGTGAAGATTCACCCTTTCTTGGTTGTCGGTGTCCATATGTATGGCCTGATTGATCTATCTCTTGCCGTTGCAGAAGCACCCAGGAGGGAGATTGGTGAGGGGGCTGGGGGTGAGGGGGCGAAGGGGCTGGGGGGCTGGGGTGGGGGCTGTTGGATGGGCATTGCTGCTGGGACTTTGCGAGGGGCAGACAGACGGGTACCAGCAGCGATGTAGATACAGCGAAGGGACATGGCTAGCACATTAGCCTCCTGTTTTCCCATTTCTTTTTGAGGGTGAGTGGGTGGAGTTAGGTTGAAGGGCGCGAATTGTCATTTTTGTCGTCTGCTCTGATTAAAAGTCGCCTGGGATTGAATGGAAATGAGGTGAATGTTGGGAAAATGTTGACAGAATGTCAATGTCAAATTGCGGGAGGCAAGGTGTTGTTTGATGGTAGGTGAGCATTGCTGGAAAAGTGTTTGTTTTGATATAGTGATAAGGTGTGCACAATCTATATGTATTATATATGCTACATATCATATAATCGATTAGGTCAATATATAAACTGGCAAAGGCGTTAGTAGGTGTGATTTGTAACGATATGTAGGAAAATGGAATATATTGGACCAATCGGCTGCGACCGATATATCACATATATTACATATATATTACAAATAAATACCATGTATATCACATATATATATTACATTACATATATATATATTATATAGCATGTATATCACATATAATGTGTTGTATATCATATATATATATATATAGAATCTCACAAGCGTACAATGCTTATGCATGTCGCATGACATGTGCCGCATGTCGTATAATGCGTGTCACATGCCTCATGTCGAATGCCGTGTGTCAAATGCCACATGTCGCGTGCCGTATGTCGCATGCCGAATGTTGTGTGACACTTGACGCGTGTCGCGTGTTGCATGCCACATGATGCGTGTTGCATGATGCATGCCGCATGATGAATGCTGCAGGACGCATATCACCTGTCGTGTATCACGTGACGTGTATCACTGGACGTGTGACGCGTGTCGTGGGACGTGTGTCGCATGACGCATATCACCTGTTGCGTATCACGTGACGTGTATCGCGGGACGCGGGACGCTGGTCGCGGGACGCGTGTCGCGTGACGCATACGGTGTAACGCACGTCGCGTGACGCATGCCGCATGTCGCAGATCTAGAAGCACATGCTTGGTGAACGTGGCGCCCTCTATGAGTCAGAAGCTAGGCACGAGGTCAGCATCGGAATCGAGGCTGCCTGCCACCTATTGCAAACAAATCGCCGATCATAATGCGGAAATCGACTGTTAAAAGCAAAAGAAATCACCACTAACATCCTAGGTGAATAGTTTGAACCTCTCATCTTAAATCATTGAAGGGGCGGTAACATGCCTAACGTAACGTAATTTATTCAGAATTAACATGATCGAGTAAGACTATTCACGGTTTCGGTATTAGAGTAAGACTACCCATTCTCTTTCCCTATGTGGCCGTGAATATGGCCGCTGCTGCCGACACGACGTAAAGCAACCACCAATCAATCAATCTTTCTCTATGAGTTATTCAGATCCCAATCATGGATAAGCACCGTCGTTGCCACTATTACTAGTATTAGGGTCATTCAGCCCTAACGGCTCTTCTTAAGGCCCTGTCACATTACGGCGTATGGCGGGAGCGTATTGAAAACCTACATAAGTCCTGCATGTGCCGGCCTATCATGACCTTTGGTGACCTATCGGGTGTTTTTGAGCGTATGCGTAACCTATGAGGAGCGTACGAGGAGCGTACGAGGAGCATATGAGAGCGTACCGCAAAATTTGTTGACGGTTTTGATTGGCATATGGAACCTATGGGTAGCGTATGCGTAGCGTATGTGTAGCGTATGCGTAGCGTATGCGTAGCGTATGCGTAGCATATGCGTAGCGTATGCGTAGCATATGCGTAGCGTATGCGTAGCATATGCGTAGCGTACGCGTATGCGTACGCGTACACGTATGCGTATGCGTAGCGTACGTGTATGCGTATGCGTACGCGTATGCATAGCGTATGCGTAGCGTATGCGTAGCGTATGCGTAGCGTATGCGTAGCGTATGCGTAGCATATGCATAGCGTATGCGTATCGTATGCGTAGCGTATGCGTATCGTATGCGTAGCGTATGCGTAGCGTATGCGTAGCGTATGCGTAGCGTATGCGTAGCATATGGCGGCATATGCCGACATATATGATGTAATGCGCCTACACCGCCGTACGCTCCAGCAAAAAAAACTAATGTGACAGCCCCTTTAGCTGTTTGAGTGACTCATTGATGGATAATTCCAGAGGAGGGTTACAAACAAACTATTCACTGCAATATAGGTCAAGACGGAAAATACCACCATGTTTACTTTCACTAATCGTGAATGTGAAGCCTATACAGTATAACCCCATTAAACGAAACTTGAAGGGACCCTAGAAATTTGTTTGGATTAACCGATCATTGGTTTAATCAAGTTTTGGCTTTGACTTTGACTTTGAGTAAGCGTGTATTGCACATGTAATATACAATGTATGTGGACACTTTGATTATTGTTTTTCATGTGTATACAGTATAACCCATTAAACCAAGCTTGGTTAAACGAAACGATCGCTTAATCCAAACTTTTTTTTGGCGGCCTGGCAAAATACTGCCATTTATCATATACAAAAGTTGGTGGGGTCTCAGATAACCTTATAACCACATGAAAGTTTGGTTTAACCGTACCCGAAGTGGCCTGGGGTCCGACAATTTTGTTTGGATTAACCACTAATTTGGAATAACCCACATTGGTTCAACCAATTTTGTTATATGATAAATGGTAGTATTTTGCCGGGCCGCGAAAATTGTTTGGATTAACCGATCGTTCGGTTCAACCGAGCTTGGTTTAACGGGTTATACTGTGTATAGCCATATAATATAACCTCTGTAATTTCCCACCAATACCTTCTCTGTATGCCATCACAGAATGGGTTATTTTAGCGCAAACCTAAATAAGAGTCACTTCAAACTAAAGTAAGGTATATTATAACAATCAACCTAATGTATTTATCTAAAAAAATGACAAAAACTCAAAACAATCGGACTATGTAACTTTAAAGTTGTACCCTCCTATTGTTTGATTTTCGGCCATTGTTCTGAGATGTATACAGTACAACCCCGTTAAACCAAGCTCGGTTAACCCAAACGATCGGTTGATCCAAACCTTTTTCGGCGGCCCGGCAAAATACTACCATTTATCATATAAAAAAGTTGGTTAAACAAAAGTTGGTTAATCCAAAGTTTCGGTTAATCCAAACAAAATTGCCAGCCCCAGGCCACTTCCGGTACAGTTAAACCAAACTTTCATGCGGTTTTAAGGTCATCTGAGACTTTGTTATATGATAAATGGTAGTATTTTGCCAAGACGCCGAAAAAGGTTTGGATTAACCGATCATTTGATTTAACCGAGGTTGGTTTAATGGGGTTAAACTGTATATACATTAAAAACAATAATCGTAGCGTCCACATACATTGTACATTCATAACGCACCTCCGTTTTTGCCAAAGCCAAGTCAAAGTCAAAGCTCGGTTAAACCAATGATCGGTTAATCCAGACAAATTTCTAGGGTCCCTTCAAGTTTGGTTTAACGGGGTTATACTGTATATATTAAATTGGTTGTTATAATCTACCTTACTTTTGTTTGTGGTAACTTTTATTTTAAATGGCTAACTCTTGAGATATTTGAAGTGCAACATGTCAAATTAGTTTTGGCAAGCACCCCAAAACTTAGATAAAGTATTCACCCTGTACTCGCAGTACACGGGTGAATACCAACCCTATATAAAAACGGTTGGAAAAGCGGGTTACGGAAATGAGAGCCTAATTTCACAATCTAAGAAGCAACATTTATTCTTTACATATGTCTTATTGATAGCCTGCTACCTTTGAAGTGAAAAATATAATATAATCTCTAGTTTAATCAGATTTAAAAGTGAAATCGACAGTGTTCTCTGGCCGCCATCTTGTCTTTTTGCATTCTCGCCCATTTCCCCAACTCTGTGGCAATATATGCAGCCATTTGATACTGGAGCCACAGTTTCTAGTTCAGGTTCCATACTAAACATATTTTCGCCCGTATTTACACTACGTTGTCCTTCACCCGCGTACTACAACTACCGGGTGAATCTTTTATCTAGCCAAAGGTCTGACACCATAGGCTTCAGCAGTAATAGGTTCTTTTAAATTGAGTCATTATTCCCTTATATGTGGCAACAGATACTTAATATATTCACTGGTATCTAAGGTAGATATGTAGAATCAAATCTAGATAACTGTTTTGGTTTTGTTGATGCTCCATTGGACTATGTAAAGCATTAAGTAAAGTTTATTTGATCATGTTACTTACTGGCCCTTACCAGACGGGATGGCCGAATGAGTTAGAGAGTCCGTCACCCGTGCTGGTAGATCGTGGAGTCGTGGGTTCGAACCCAGGTCGAGTCAAACCAATGACTTAAAACTTAATACTTGTTGCTTCCTAGCCAGGCACTTGGCATTATTAGGACAAGGCAAGGACTGGTGTGCTCAGTGTCAGGATAATGTGACTGAGCGGGATACCAGGTCATGGTGCCGGTGGCCTGGTTTCCCAGTGGGACAGCACTATAAAGTCACCATGTGTGGCACTGTCACAAGTGGGTACCCGTCCCGATATTATCTTAGATGTTGCTAGGACATAAAACAACAACAAACAAACAAAATGTTACTGGCCCTTGAAGTGCGATGCAGTTAACATTTCTGCATTTATCTTATGTTGAGCGCCGTGAATATGGCCTATGCTGCCGACACGGCGTAAAGAAACCACCAATCATTCAATCAATCTTATGTTGAATATTCATGTAAAGAGAAGTGACCATAATGGGATGGCTGAATGAGTTTGAGCGACCACTTTCCTTGTGGCTATTGGGCACAGTGTCCCAATCAGTAGAGCGTGGGCCTCGCGTAAGAGATATCGGGAGTTTCGGTTCCTGGTTGAGTCTAACCAATGACTCATAAAATTGATACTTGTTGCTTCCTAGCCTGGCGCTTCACATTAATAGGATAGGGCAAGGACTGGTGAGCCCATTTTCAGGATAATGTGACTGAGTGGGATATGGTGCAAGCGGCCTGATTTCCCAGTGGGGCAGCACTATAAAGTCACCATGAGTGTGCACTGTCACAATCGGTAACCATCCTGATATGACCTTATATGTTGCCAGGATGTAAAACTCCAACAACTAACCAATCTCTTGAGGCAAGTCATGAGATTCAATTCCTGGCCAAGTCAAGCCAAGGAGTTAAAAATCTGTACTTGTCGCTCGCTACCTAGCCTGGCACTCAGTATTAATGAGGAAACCCAATTGTCGCCGATTATAATTTCCCCCCACTTAATCATCAAATCAAACAAGTCAAAATGTTTTCAAACATTCCGCATGGGAAGCCTGCGCTCTTAACACTTCAGCGACCGGCTCCGGTGAATATATGAGAAGTGTTGTTGATACTTTGTTTTGTTAATTGGGGTGTTGCACCTTTCTCAACATGCATGGTCATATCAGGATGGGTACTGACTTTTTTCACTCATGCCACGTGACCTATATAATATACATCAGGTCTTACAGTGCGCATTCATGATGATCTTCCACTGCTCCACTGGGACTGTAAGACCAGGCCGCCAGCACCATGACCAGATATATCCGACTCAGTCACATTATCCTAACACTGAACCAACCAGTCCTTGCCCTATCCTATTAATGTCGAGCGCCAGGCTACGAAGCGACAAGTATACATTTTTATAAGTCATGGATTTGACTCAACCGGGAACCAAACTCCCAATGTCCCGCATGCGAGGCCCATGCTCTACCAATTCGACCACGGGCACCAGATCCATAGCAAAGTAGTAAACCATGTTTGACTCCCCACAAATAGTGGTCTTTGTCGGCAAACATCACGGTAAATCATTGCTCTCCCATGCTCAATTATTTTGTTCATTTCGCCTGTATCGAGGGACAGGGGGGGGAGGGTTCTGTCGGTGCGTTGGGGTGGGGGTTGGGGTGGGGTGTGTGTATAGGGAAGGGGGTTGTTGGAGCCTCAGGGTGGTATTTTGAAGGTATTGGGGCTGTGGGACATAGGGTCCATAGCAGGGTCAGTTTAGGGGCATTGTATGGAATGGGGGCGTACTTGACTAAAGATTAGTCGAGTAGTGCCCTCATTTGAAAATGTTTTATTATGTACGTAGCCCTATGCGGGTTCGGTTGGTCCTTGATATATCTATATATTGTTTGTAATATATATAATATATCCCAATTTATAATATAGGTTGTAATATGTATAATGTATATAATATGTACTATATATAATATAGTGAGTATATAATATATATTATAAAACTGGCTATGGTGGAGGGAGAGGAAGGAGCGCATAGTTATTATATATTATAGTATTGTAATACATCATAGTATTGATAGTATATATAGTGTATGTATCATATATGTCATATAGATAATACATATACTATATATCATATATAGGAGGTATATCATAACATGATACACATCCAGAAACAGAGGCCTCCACATTTGATTGATTTTATTAGCAAGTTACTTGGAAAAAGGAGCTGCCAATCGATAATATGTCAGGTAAGATACTGTTGAAGACACCTTATTACATTATCGTGAATAAGCTTACTTATTTGAAGGAATTATTGATATTTGCTAAGAATATTGGCATCGCCTGTAAAATGGGCAGCCAAATGAGTGGTTCTGAATTCTGCCAATAGATGTCACTAGCTTAACTGGCTGTGTCAAGCTGTGACTATTAACCTGTGGTTCCAGATTCTGCCGATAGATGTCATCATCTTAACGGGCTGTATCAAGCTGTGATTATTAACCTCATGTATCATACATAACCATGCGTATCATATCTACCATATGTATCATGTATACCATATGTATCATGTATACCATATGTATCATGTATACCATATATATCATGTGTACAATATGTAGCATATATACTGTATGTATCATCTATGCCATATGTATCATATATACCATATGTATCATATACTCCGTATGTATCATATATACCATATTTAGTGTATGTCTCATATACATCATGTGTGTCAAATGTATGGCATCTGTTTTGTAAACATGGCATATATAATATATATATATCAGTCCAGATGGGATGACCGAATAAGTTGAGCGTCAGTCTCCCATTCTGGTAGATCGTGGGATCGTGGGTTCGAACCCTGCTCGAGTCAAACCAATTACTTAAAACTTGATACTTGTCGCTACCTAGCCTGGCATTCGGCATTGTTAGGATAGGGCAAGGAGCAGTGGAATGAGGAAGACCAGTCACCCACGATTGAAATGTCCCCTGGGTAATCAACTAATATACCCCAAAAGAATATATATACACATAGACATATATAACATGATTGACATATATACCATGCATATCACATATACTGTATCTATTATGTATAATTTTATTTATAGCATATATATTATACATATGCGAAATATACCAAATAGATGGATGATATATAGCATATAATATATAATATATATAGCATACATATAGTATATATATATATATATATATCATGTAGAGAGCGCAGGCAACGAGGATGACCGAGGGCGGATACAGCATTTTATTCATAAACACAACCGTTATATAATGAATCAGCGTATCTGGCTGGGCAAGGCGCCCTACCGAGTTTATGTAAAAATAAAAATAAAAATAAATCGGAGAAGTGGTTCAGGCAGCGACCGGGGTGGCCCGGGAGGCCGGAAGGGCGAACAGGGGAGGGCACCGGGGCGCCACCTGATGGATTCGAACCCAAACGCTAGTCCCATTAAGCAGTACTACCCGACAACACCAGGGGGGTCACTGCGCTCCAACTACACCGGCATATCCAAGATATACGCATGTATATATATATATCTTATATTGCATATATAACATAATATAGCATGTATATCATACATATAGCATATATAACCAATACATACCATATACAGCATTACTCGCATATATAACTTATTTGGTATATATAGCATATATATAGAATATATATTGTGTACAGTAAATTTAGCAAATATACCACAGAAACCTGAAGCTGAGAGACATTAAGACCGACTCATGGATGCAACTCTCACAACAGAGAGCTAAATGGAGAGCGGCAGTCAAGTAATGAAAGCAGTCTTTGTTGCATTGCGACCAACAGCATGATGATGATGACCATATATACCATATATACCATATGTGCCATAGATACCATATGTGTACCAGATATATACTATATACAGCTGATATATAGTATATACATCAGGATTTGCGTCCCATGATGTGCACGGTAATATATGGCTTGGTTTTAATTTTGTTTAAATCTTATTTCAGAGTATGACCTACATAGGAATAGGACTGTATTGCAAGAGTCTAAGTATATATTATATACAATCTATTATATACACAAAACGCTCGGAGAATTATTTAATTATTTATTAGGCGATTCACGTGAGTATATTATTAACGAACTGCCGTCGTCCAGCCGCTTAGCTGTGGACCAACTGGGCCCAGTGGCTTCCAATGCCTCTCGCTGTATTTGAATCGTCAGTTGCCGCCCGTTTTTTGCTTATATATAGATACATATATATACTATATATATTAACTTACAGATTAACTTACATGTCCCCTTATGGCTGATCTAGGCCCTATTGTTCCTCGAATGCCAGCTCGCTATGCTACAAAAAAAAACACTATTTTTTGTTTGCACATATATGGAGGTCACCGGTGCCCTGAAGTCACATAATTGTAGGTGTCCTCTCCAATGTCCCACCAGCCTTCTCTCAAATGCTTCTAGATTCTACCGTTGGTGCTTCAACCACTTGGTCTGGGAGACTGTTCCATGGAACTTTCATTTTGTATATTTGGTTGGGACACATCTGGTGGAGCAACGCTTTAGTGAAAGAGCCGCGTTTGGTGAAACGCCTCCCAGGAGGGTTCTGGGAATGGATGAGGGCGGGCCGGGCTCGGGCAATCCCTTCCCCATACGTCTAGCTGTGCCTTGAAGACAAGAAGCCCCCTGCCCACGATGGGTGATTATCGAGGGAGCAGCAGTACCACTCCGGCTTCAACTCCGGCTTCAACTTCAGCTTCAGCTTCAGCATCGCTTTCGCCTTCACCCTTCGACCAGAAGGGGATAGCCGAATGAGTTAAGCTGAGCGTCCGTCTCCCGTTTTGGTAGATGGTGGGATTCGAACTCACGGGTTCGAACCCTGGTCCAGTCAAACCAATGACTTAAGAAATGATACTTGTCGCTTGCTAATTCTAGCCTCGGCATTATTAGTTTGGTTGGTTGTTGGGGTTTTACGTCCTGGTAACATCTAAGGTCATATCAGGACAGGTACCGACTTGTGACAGTGTGCACTCATGGCAACTTTGATAGTGCTGCCCCGCTTGGAAATCAGGCCGCTGATACCATGACCCAATATCCCACTCGGTCAAATTATCCTGAGACTGAGTTAACCAGTCCTTGCCCTATCCTATTAATGCCGAACACCTGGCGAGGAAGTGACACATATATCAATTTGATAAATCATTGGTTTGACTCGACCGGGAACCAAACCGCTGATCTCCCGCACGTGAGGCACACGCTCTACAGATTCGGCCACCGTGTCCGGTCGACATTAATAGGATGTGGCAACGACTGGTTGGCTCAGTGTCAGGATAGCATGACTGAGTAGGATATTGGGTCATGGTGCCAGTGGCCTGATTTCCCAGTGGGGCAGCACTATAAAGTCGCCATGAGTGCACACTGTCAGAAGTCAGTACCCGTCCTGATATGACCTTAGATGTTGCCAGGATGTAAAACTCCAATGACCAACCAACCAATCACAGAACTAATAATAATACTTTAATAGCCATGCGGTAATCCGAGTCTCCTGCTATTGAACAATCAGCTACAATAGCCCCGTTTTTACACTCCCATTAAAAATCATCAAATAGTCATGGCAGGAATCACGTGACCTGATTGTATATTCATATAATTCACGAAGGGTGGTTTTATTCAGAGCATGTCAGAAAGGGGTTACGGCTAAATGAGCATTATGTAACAATCAATCAATAAACAGGTCATCAAGGTTCAAAGTTCAAATGTCAAGGTCAGGGGGGTGGGGCTTGAACCCTCAACCCTACTGGTTAGTTGTTTTCTCAGCTTTGTGGGTGGGTGGGGGAAGAAAGGGGTATAGTTCCTTTCATGTCGGGTGATTCTGGCGTTGTGTTGTTTGACCTTGGCAGGGTTCGGTCACATGACCGTTTTGGTGGAAAATTTGACTCCCGGGTGGCGGAGGCGTTACGGCCCTGGAGGTGGTGGGCGGCCGCTTAGTTCTCAAAGGATCCGCCAGTTGGCGTTGGGGAGCCGGACTAGTGTGATATTAGTTTCCCGATAGGTGGCGCCACCATAGTTCATTCCGTGTCGGGCCCCCCTCCGCCCCGTGAATTACGCATGTTATGAATAACATGTACTATGACAACAGTGCAACATTTTGCCTGCAGCCCGTCCCGATATGATCTTAGATGTTGCCAGGAGGTAAAACTCCAACAACCAGTCAATCTTACATTCAGCTCTGCAGGCTCTTCTTATTCACCTTCGTTTTAATTCTCTTTCTTATTCGCCCTTTCTTATTCACCTTCGACGTGAATATGGCCTATGCTGCCGACATGGCGTAAAGCAACCACCAATCAATGAATCAATCAATCAATCGTTCCAAACTTCTATGCCCCAGCGGAAAAATGCCAACATTGTTTTTGCTTCTCGAAGAATTGAAATAAATATCAGTTTATCTTTTCATATCTGGGTCAACAGAGCTCTGATGAAATGTTTAGGTCATCTCGAGTGAGTTAGCTATCCAGGCCAGCTCTGCTGAGATAAATTAATGATCCAAAGGAATGCTCATAATTTCTCTACTTCCTACAGAATTCCCTCAAATAGAAGATGTAATGGAAGTCTCTGATCTGATTTAAGAAAGAAAATCGATATTAAAGCGGAATTAAGATTTCCAGCCACTCTTTATTTTCTTCTTAGAAGAAATTAATTTGGTCTGACCTTTATCTTTAAGATATCTGACACATGACATTTATATATATATATATATATATATTTATATATATATGTATATGCTGTATAAGAATTATACACATATAATAACCCAGAATTCCACCAGACGGGATGGCCAAATGAGTCCTGGTCGAGTCAAACCTATGACTTAAAAATTGATACTTGTCGCTTCCTAGCCTGATGCTCGGCATTATTAGGATAGGGCAAGGACTGGTAGGCTCAGTGTCAGGATAATGTGACTGAGTGGGATATCATGGTGCTGGCAGCCTGGTCTTCCAGTTTGGCAGCACTATAAAGTCGCCATGAGTGCACACTGTCACAAGTCGGTACCCGTCCTGATATGACCTTACATGTTGCTAGGACGTAAAACAACAACAAACAAACGTACTCACTCCTCAGCTCCACGCACCAGTAATCGGGTGGTGGAACCTGGGAGTAGTCATCTACTGCTCCAACCTACTCAATCTCAGCTCCGACAGTGGCGCCACCTCCCGTCGGTCGCTTCTGCTCATTAACCTCATTCACTAACCGCCAAAATCTGTTATAGTGTAGCCTACCAGCTGACTCGGTATAGCGTGCAGGCTTCCCGGGCAGAAGGTCAGGCATTTGAATGCTGGCCGAGTCAAACCAACGACTTACAAAATTGATTCTTATCGTTACCTAGCTTGGGGCTCGGCATTACTAGAATAGGGCAAGGACTGGTTAGCTCAGTGTCAGGATAATGGGACTGAGTGGGATATAGGGTCATTGTAATGGTGGCCTGGTCTTCCAGTGGGGCAGCACTATAATATCACTGTCACAAGTTGATGTCCGTCCTGATATGAGCTTAGATGTTACCAGGATGTAAAGCCCCAACAAACAAACAAACAAATATATATTTATAATACCAAACGGTGGTTAAGGTTTAGGGTTGTTCTGATCACTACTGCTCTGTTAATCGGCACTGCCAATACGCATCATCGTACTCCAGTGATGCGTCGCCATGTATGGGTTGTTAATAGCATGTTTTTTTGTGCCTACCGTACACATTTCATATTAATTTTGATGGTTTTTGACTAACTTCAGTCACTTCGACCAGAGTGGCATCCATTTTGAGTCACCTATCCGCAAGTGTTGTTAACTCCGCCATTAGATAGCGCCACCGATATGGTTTACCGCATAATGGTACAGATGGATTCCACCAGATGGTGGCACTATATTGAAACTTGAAAAAGGACCATGCACGAGTCCGGAATATAGCAGAGAATGTAGATATATACGTAGTCAGAGACCATGAATATATGAAGAGTTTAGCCTTAAACAACAATCCAAAATTGTAATCAAACCATCAAAAAGTTGATTATTTACATTGCCTCATAATCATGTCATCATAATAGAAGTGGAATTCGTGAGAATAACAATTATTCTCATGTCAAAGACTTGTAATGTTGTATTCAAACTACAGTATAACCCCGTTAAACCAAACTTGAAAGGACCCTAGAAATTTGCTTGGATTAACCGATCATTGGTTAAACAAAGCTTTGGCTTTGACATTTTTATATGATAAATGGTAGTATTTTGCCGGGCCGCCAAAAAATGTTTGGATTAACCGATCGTTTGGTTTAACCAAGCTTGGTTTAATGGGGTTATTATACTGTACATTTTTATATTGGTGTTTACCAGGATTTGCGCCTGAACTCTTCATATATATATAATGACACTTCAACACAATATTGGTCCAGGGATTGATGTGGATCCTAGCTTTAACCTGTTGTAAAATGGCTAAAGCTCGAAGCTGTGGTTGTGTAGGCAGGCTATAGTGAAATCAATGCAGAGACAGAGAAAGGAAGAGTATAAAGTGCAAGGAAGAAGAGAGAGTCAAGCCCTCTGGTTTATTATTTATATGGTTACATGGACTCATTGTAGAGCTTCACCCCACGCCTTTCCTCCAATGGAAAACAAGCATTCTTGGCCCTACCAATAGGGATCCAGCATTCCTGGTCCCCATGGCTACCAGTGGTCTGCCCACCACCACCAAGCTGTATGGCCCCATGGCCATGACCAACCTTGACCTTTGAGTGTGGTGATCACTATCCCAGCAGAGGGGGAGAGGGTAGGCCCTGAGTGCCCTCACACCCAGACCTGCCAGCACCACTATGTCTATTTACATCCCACTCAGGCACCACCAGCCCTTACATATATATATATACATACATGCGCCTGGTCATGTACACCGACCAGTAATAGGGATCCAGCATTCCTGGTCCCCAAGGCTACCAGTGGTCTGCCCACCACCACCAAGCTGTATGGCCCCATGGCCACCACCAACCTTGACCCTGAGTGTGGTGATCCTACCCAGCAGAGGGGGAGGGGGTAGGCTCTGAGTGCCCCTTACACACAGCCCTGCCAGCACCACTATGTCTATTTACATCCCACTCAGGCACCACCAGCCTTTACAGATATATACATACATGCGCCTGGTCACGTACACCTGATCAGTAATAGAACATTTGCATTCCCCCCTATGCCATAAATCAGAATATTTTACACTGTGCTGCACATGGGTTAAAGCTAGTATATATATGATGTATAACGTATTATGTCAGTATAAAGATACATAAGGGAATTACTTATTATTATTATTGCTATACTCAGTAAGATGCAACACTGTACTGGTGGCAGCATCTCAACCCACCTCAGCTCCCGGGGATGTTGACCAGTGTCAGTCGCACTGGAGGAACATAGCCTCAACTCTATCCATGCAGCCCCAAACCGAGGCTGCCTCCAGTAGGGAGTGCGTAGTTCAAACACAGCCCTTATCGCTCATCAGCGCGTGCTGCCTGTGCTGTCCCGACGCTGGCGTCTGTTCTGTGGAGGCAATATAAATTTGCAAGGGTTCTGTTTTCGGAGGCAACACGGGATACGACCGGTTTGGAGAACTTTCTAACAATTTCTCGGCAGGTTCTGTTGGGTTCCGACAGGTTTCTAGCTGGTCCTAACCGGTTGTGACTGGTTGTGACGGGTTGTGACCGGTTCTGAACGGATCTGACCGGTTGTGACTGATCTGACAGGTTCTGACCGGATCTGACATAAACGCACCTGGTTCTGACCCGTTTCGGCTGGTTCTAGCCCACTTGAGCCAGTTCCAAAAGGTTTCTGTCCGGTTCTAACCGGTTCTTACCGGTTCTGACCGGTTATAGCTGGGTCTGACAGCTAATGACTGCTTCGGGCAGGTTCTGACCAGTTCTGAAATGTGCACTGACCTGTTCAAACCGGTTCTGCTTCTTCTGATGGACTGATTGGACAGTATCACCTCTTGTAATTTGACCTACATTTGGTGAGTTAATTAAATTTTGTTGCCATTTGATGCAAATTTACCATTTTCAAATTTACGTCTGATATCGCGGTGTTGCTGTCATTCAATAAACATCTGACCAATTCAAATTTTCCTGCAAATTTCAATGTAAACATGATAAATGTGATCATCATATCTTTTTGTTGTTGTTCTTGAAGATTTTTAGTGCCGAGCATAGATAAATAAGTCTTAATAGACTTGTTTTCACCATTAGACAGTTTGTTGATAGAAAGCCCAAGCCTACATATTTACCGGCCCAAGGGATTTTTAACCTCCCACACCACAGACATGGTATGAGAGCAACTGGCCTTTGATGACACTGTAGGTTATACACATCGGTGGAAATCCAAATTGGAAGAGGTTGGGGCATGGGGAATCGAACCATTGACCTTCAGATTAGGAGTCCTACCTAGAAAAAAGTCAAACACTCTAACCACTCTGCCACATAGAACACCTAGTAACAAAATTTGCTGAATAAACGCCACTAGTTTTTCATTGTGAATATCGCCTTTTCTGCTGATGCGGCATTAAAACGTTAGTGTTTTTCTTGATACGAGGGCTATTTTTCTCAAGTCAATCCTTACAGCGTGTTTAAATGGATAGTAACTCATTTACATACCCCCATCCAGCATCCCCCAGCATCCCCCACCAGATGGGATGGCCAAATGAGTTGAGCATCCATCTCCTGTTTTGGTAAATCGTGGGATTCGAGTCCATGGGTTTTGAACCCCTGTTGCAGCAAACCAATGACTTCACATTATTAGGATAGGGCAAGGACTGGTTAGCTCAGTGTCAGGATAATGTGACCTGAGTGGGATATCGGGTCATGGTGCTGGCAGCCTGGTCTCCCAGTGGGGCAGCACTATAAAGTCACCATGAGTGCGCACTGTCCCAAGTCGGTATTCGTCCTGATATGACCTTAGATGTTGGCAGGACCTAAAATTCCATCAACCAACCAACAACCAACCAACAACCAACCAACAACCAACCAACAACCAATTTCCCCATCCCCTTCCCCATCCCCCATTCCCCATCCCCCATCCCCCATCCCCCTGATCCCCCTTGCCCATTTCCCATCCCCTATCTGCCATCCCCCATCCCCACATCCCCCACCCCCATCCTGCATCCTCCATCCCCATCCCCCATCCCCATCCCCCATCCCCCATGCCCATCCTCCACCCCCATCCCCCATCACCCACCCCCATCCCCCTTCCCCCATCCCCCATCCCCCATCCCCATCCCGCATCCCCTTCCCCATCTCCCATCCCCCATCCCCCATCCCCATCCCCCATCCCCCACCTCCCATCCCCCATCCCCCATCCCCCATCCCCATCCCCATCTCCCATCCCCCATCCCCCATCCCCATCCCCTTCCCCATCCTCCATCCCCATCCCCCATCCCCATCTCCCATCCCCATCCCCCATCCCCATCCCCCATCCTCCACCCCCCCATCCCCATCCCCCATCCCCATCTCCCATCCCCATCCCCATCTCCCATCCCCATCCCCCATCCCCATCCCCATCCCTCATCCCCCACCCCCATCCCCCATCCCCTTCCGCATCCCCCCCCACCCCATCCCCATCTCCCATCCCCATCCCCCATCCCCTATCCCCATCCCCCATCCCCTTCCCCATCTCCCCATCCCCATCCCCCACCCCCTTCCCCCCACCCCCATCCCCCATCCTCCATCCCCATCCCCCATCCCCATCCCCCATCCCCTTCCCCCATCCCCCCATCCCCATCCCCCATCCCCTTCCCCCATCCCCATCCCCCATCAACCAACCAACAACCAACCAACAACCAACCAACAACAAATTTCCCCATCCCCTTCCCCATCTCCCATTCCCCATCCCCCATCCCCCACCCCCCTACTCCCCCTTGCCCATTTCCCATCCCCTATCTGCCATCCCCCATCCCCACATCCCCCACCCCCATCCCCCATCCTGCATCCTCCATCCCCATCCCCCATCCCCCATCCCCATCCCCCATCCCCCATCCCCATCCCCCACCCCCATCCCCCACCCCCCTTCCCCCATCCCCCATCCCCATCCCCATCCCGCATCCCCTTCCCCATCTCCCATCCCCCATCCCCATCCCCCATCCCCCACCTCCCATCCCCCATCCCCCATCCCCTTCCCCATCCTCCATCCCCCATCCCCATCTCCCATCCCCATCCCCCATCCCCATCCCCATTCCCCATCCTCCACCCCCCCATCCCCATCCCCCATCCCCATCTCCCATCCCCATCCCCCATCCCCATCCCCCATCCCCCATCCCCATCCCCATCCCCCATCCCCCACCCCCATCCCCCATCCCCCATCCCCATCCCCATCCCCCACCCCATCCCCCTCCCCATATCCCATCCCCTTCCCCCATCCCCCATCCCCATCCCCTTCCCCATCTCCCATCCCCATCCCCCACCCCCTTCCCCCCACCCCCATCCCCCATCCTCCATCCCCATCCCCTCCCATCCCCCCATCCCCCATCCCCATCCCCCATCCCCTCCCCCATCCCCCATCCCCTTCCCCCATCCCCATCCCCCATCAACCAACCAACAACCAACCAACAACCAACCAACAACAAATTTCCCCATCCCCTTCCCCATCTCCCATTCCCCATCCCCCATCCCCCACCCCCCTGCTCCCCCTTGCCCATTTCCCATCCCCTATCTGCCATCCCCCATCCCCCATCCCCACATCCCCCATCCCCCATCCTGCATCCTGCATCCCCATCCCCCCCATCCCCATCCCCCATCCCCCACCCCCCCCACCCCCACCCCCACCCTTCCCCCATCCCCCATCCCCATCCCCCATCCCCCATCCCGCATCCCCTTCCCCATCCCCCATCCCCCATCCCCCATCCCCCATCCCCCACCCCCCATCCCCCATCCCCCATCCCCCATCCCCATCTCCCATCCCCATCCCCATCCCCCATCCCCTTCCCCATCTCCCATCCCCCATCCCCCATCCCCACCCCCCATCCCCTTCCCCATCCTCCATCCCCCATCCCCCATCCCCCATCCCCATCCCCATCCCCATCCTCCCCATCCCCCATCCCCATCCCCCATCCCCATCCCCCATCCCCATCTCCCATCCCCATCCCCCATCCCCATCTCCCATCCCCCATCCCCCATCCCCATCCCCTTCCCCATCCCCCATCCCCATCCCCATCCCCTCCCCCATCCCCCATCCCCACCCCCATCCCCTTCCGCATCCCCCACCCCATTCCCTTCCCCATCTCCCATCCCCATCCCCATCCCCATCCCCCATCCCCTTCCCCATCTCCCATCCCCTTCCCCCATCCCCTTCCCCCATCCCCTTCCCCCATCCCCTTCCCCCATCCCCATCCCCTTCCCCATCCCCCATCCCCATCCCCCATCCCCTTCCCCATCTCCCATCGCCATCCCCCATCCCCACACCTCCATCCCCCATCTCCCATCCCCCACACCCCCATCCCCCATCCTCCATCCCCTCCCCATCCCCCTCCATCCCCATCCCCATCCCCCCCACCCCCATCCCCCATCCCCCACACCCCCATCCCCCATCCCCTATTCCCCTTCCCCATCTACCATCCCCAACCCCCATCCTCCATCCCCATCCCCCATCCCCATCCCCTAACCCCGTCCCCATTCACCATCCCCCATCCGGAATCCCCATCTGCCATCCCCCATCCGCCAAGCCATCCCCCAACCCCCATCCCCCCATCCCCCATCCACCATCTCCCCATCCACCATCTCCATCCGCCATCCCCATCCCCCATCCCCACATCCCCCATCCTCCATCCCCAGTTCCATCCCCATCCACATCCCCATCCCCCATCCCCATCCCCCATCCCCTCAGCTCCCATCCTCATCACCCTTCCCCATCCCCCTTCCCCATCCCACCCCCGCACACTTCCGATAAGTCTGCCCATGCCCAGTAGGCGCCTCGACCCACGTATCTGAGCTACATAATTTGCATATCAAGCATAGGCTGAGTGACGGTTGTGTCGGCTTCTCTGATTGGTTAAACCCCACACCGCCCACCACGACATCTAGCGGCACGCCTGGGATTTAAGGTCTTGACCCTAAGGTTTCTGGACATGACAGTTGAGGTCTGCGCTGCCAAAAGAAAAGCTAATACACTTCCAGCGATATTACTATTATTATTTTTCTTCATTTACAATTGTTAAAACATCTACGGGTTGTGCTACCAATAGACCAGCTAATAAAATTGCATGAAATTGCTCATGTTGGTTCGTCAACATGGGTAATTTGCGCGCGAACGAGGGACTGCTCCTGCGGTGGCGCCACCTGGGTTTGAACCCAACGCCCCCTGTCGGACCTCCACGGAACCAATCTCGCCATGCGAGATCTGACGTCACTTCCGGTCGACGACGGGCCGCCAGGTCCTGGAATACACCACATCGCCTCCAGACGTCGGACCGACAACTACAGCAGGGAAATTACTATTTGGATTTAATTCAATTTAAACAATTGAAAACATCTGCAGGTTCTGCTACCAAAAGACCAGCTAATAAAATTGCAGCGAAATTACTGTTTGAATTTGATTTTCAATTAAAGATTTAAAAGAGCCAATAATATAGTAATAGTAGGTATCCCAAGTGAATTTTGCAACTGAACAGAAAGTATCATATTTTGATATAGTTCCATAGCTCTTACCAGGAGAAGTGAAAAGACGCAAAGTTAATTAAAATCGGATGATTAGTTAAAAGGTTGTAGGCTTTTTAATATGGACAAAAATGATGCAAAAATCAGCTATTTTGGCATTTTGCATGAAACCCACATTTCAGACATCAATAATTTTATAGTACTGCCCTATTGGGAGAAAAGGCCAGCAGCGCCATGACTTGATATCACACTCAATCACATTATCCTGACTCTGAGCCAACCAGTCCTCGCCCTATCCTAATAATGCTGAGCCCAAGGCTAGGAAGCGACAAGTATCAATTTTTTAAGTCATTAGTTTGACTCCAGCAGTGTTTGAATTCCACAATCTCTCAAAATGAGAGACAGACGCTCAACTCATTCGGCCATCTCTTATGGAGAGTTGATTCAGCTTCAAGGGACGGCACAAAATGGGAGTGCGGGTAAATATTGAAATGGGAGAAAAGGTACCCGGGTCGGGAAGATAAGTCATCAGTGGTAGCATACGCAGGCGTAAAGTTCATGTGCATCACCAACTAGCCGGAGAGTGAGACTAGGTCGCCTGGCCATTTGTGATGGCAGATAAAGTGTGAAAGCCCGCTTACCAATCAGGTGGATCGAAGCGTCAATAGTTTCAGGACCAATCGCGGTGGCCGAGTCGGTACGGCACAGGCCTCACGTGCGGAAGATCAGGAGTTTGTGAGTTTGGTTCCTGGTCGAGTCAAACCAATGACTTACAAATTTATACTTGTCACTTCCTAGCCTGGCGCTCGGCATTATTAGGATATGGCAAGGGCTGGTTAGCTCGGTGTCAGGATAATGTGACTGAGTGGGTCATGGTGTCGGCGGCCTGATTTCCCAGTGGGGCAGCACGATAAAATCGCCATGAGTGTGTACTGTCACAAGTCGGTACCTGTCCTGATGTGACCTTAGATGTTGCTAGGATGTAAAACAACAACAAACAAAACAAACAAACATAGTTTCAGTAGGGTGTGGTCGGGGGAGCTGGGGGGAGTGAGGGAGCTGGAGCAGTTGGTGGCCAAGTCGCTTTTTAGTTTGTTGTTCCCGCCGAATCACCCACATTTAAAACCGCAAACAATGGCAGAAGCAGTTAATTATTGCCACAATTAAACAAGTTCGAAACAGTTTGAGGAGTTATGGAAATGAACTTGCTATCAACAAAAGCTTTTAGCTCATGCAAGCAACTCAGTGAACATAGGAGTCACACCAATGACTTAACAATTTATACTTGTCGCTTCCTAGCCTGGCGCTCGGCATTATTAAGGATATTGCGAGGACTGGTTGGCTGTGACTGTAGTGGGATATCAGGTCATGGTGCTGGCAGCCTGGACTCCCAGTGTGGCAGCACTATAAAGTCATCATGAATGCACACTGTCACAAGTCGGTACCCGTCCTGATATGACCTTAGATGTTGCTAAGATGTAAAACTACAACAACAAACCAACCAACCAGTGAGCATAGATGGTTAATACAAAAAGGGAGTTAGCGCTTGTTGGATCTCTTTTTGGAGTTTTCGTCCTAACGACAACCAAGGTCCTATCTGGACTGGCACCGACTTGTGAATGTATACGCTCATGGCAACTTCATAGTGCTGCCGGGCTGGGATGACACGTTGGTGGCACCTTGACCCGATATCCCAGTCAGTCACAGTGTCATTGTAATTGTTTGGCGTTGATTTAAGATTGGTTCGTTATCCTTATGTAAGCTGCCCGTCGTGATATGACCTTAGATGTTGCCAGGATATAAAACTCCAACAACCAACCAATAAATACCGCATTCACACTATGCCTGCATTCGTTCGTGATCATTTTGCGAATGTCTTGCATCCACTTTGTGACTGCCTTGCGTCCACCTTACGATTGGTCGCCGACCATTTCGGGTGGTTTTGGTTGCAAGCAGGTTCCAGCTGCTGCACCGACAACCTGCTTGTGACCAGCAGGGCCCATATGCATGGGGCGGTGTTAGCGAGGAAAAACTGGTTTTGGACAGGATTTCTAGTTTAGCGGCGAAAAGTGAGTATGCACAGAGCGGTGTTACGCAAACACCACAAGTTTAAGATGGGGGACGCTAATACACTCCGTAGCAAGTTTAAGGGCGGTGTTAGGTACCAATTAGGCCCAAATCCATTCAATGCTATCATATTTAACAGAATAACATACTCAAAAAGTGAAATTTGGTCAAATTATACCTAAAATCGAAGCAATATTAACGCCGCCGCTACATCGGCGGTGATATTCATATTGTTGAATGTAAACAATACAAATCGCCGCCGATGGGACGGCGGCGTTAATATCGCTTCGATTGTGGGCTCAGATACGGGCGAAAAATATCCTAGTGATGTTACTTTAGCCTCAGGCCGATATGAACCCAAAACCATCCAAAACGTATGAATATAACGAAATATAGAAAAATAAACCCTAATTTTGAAATAAAACTAACATTAATGGCAAAACTAGCGAGCAAGCCGGCTGGTTCTAATGGTCTAAAGACACAAATAGCGGTGCTCGCCGGGAACAGGCTCAGAGGGATTCCCCAAATCTATAAATAACTGATATGTTAGCTAACGCCAACATGCTTTGGCCCCGTACATACCCCTTGACCCATTTCCCAACACCGGCGTTAGCTACCCCGGTGGTGGCCCTTAACACTGAAGCCGATAAAAACTTCTTTATGCATACGGCCCATGTGCGGTCGTCAAGTGGTCAGCAACCGGTCGGCGACAGAGGTTTTTGCATCAATGTCCCAGTGAGGTTGCCGGCTTTTGGTGGTGAGGTAGTCACAAGCGAACGCTGGCCAAAGTGTGACTGGGGCTTGAGATACGCTGGACTATATGGAGAATAAATATGATGACAAAGGACTCAGCAACAACTCAAAACAGAGTGGATGGAGAAGAAGCAAGGGTTTATTAAGAATACACATATTTTAAAGGTAAATCCTATCAAGAACAACAAATATATTCCCTCCGCCTGAGTCAAACCCGATGACTTACACAATTGATACTTGTCGCTACCTAGCCTGGCACTCAGCATTAATAGGGTAGGACATTGACTGGTTAGCTCAGTGTCAGGATAATGTGAATGGGTGGGATATAAGGTCATGGTGCCAGTGATCTGGTCTCTCAGGTGGGGGCAGCACTATAAAGTTGTCATGGCTGCACACTTTAACAAGTGTGCTGATGGCCCAGTCTTCCAATGAGGCAATACTATGAAGTCACCATGAGTGTGCACTGTCGCAAGTCGGTACCCGTCCTGATATGACCTTATATGTTGTTAGGATATAAAGCCCAAATAAAGAAACAAGCAAAGCTGTCACTGAAAAGAATGATACCGATTCCAAAATCTGTATAACCAGAAATCACATCGGTTCGATTCCCCAGGCCATCACCTCTTCAATTTGGATTTCCACCGCTGTGTATAACTTACAGTATCAATCATTAAAGGCCAGTTGCTTTCATGGCATGTCTATGTGGTGTGGGAGGTTAAAAAACCCTTTGGTCGGTAAAAGTGTAAGCTCAGGTTTTCTATCGACCAACCATCTAACGCTGAAAAAAAGTCTATTCAAACTTATCCATGATAGGCAGTATAAATCTTCAAGAAAAAAACAAAACAAAGAACATCCTCTTCGATACCTAGTCTGTTGAAGCACTGAGTGTCGGTTCTTAGCGTCCCTAAGAAGACAATCTTGGGTCGGTGCTGATGCCTGGCGGGATGCCATCGTCCAATAAATGCTGAACCAACATCACAGGGCTGCTTGAACCTCCGCCACTGGAGAGCTCCATTAGTTGCGATGTGCAGCCCGGCTAGGTTTGGTTGTCGGTTGGTTGGGTGTTGGAGTTTCACGTCCTGTCAACATCTAAGGTCATATCAGGAATCGTGATTGCCCTGAGGGTGGAGAAGGCGTAGGCAGGATAATATGTACAAGTCTTGCTCTGATTGTAAGCGGCTCAGTTTCCAATCTTAAACGAGACACAGAACGGCACTAAATAGTGAAGCTATCACTACCGAAATAGCTATGCTTTGTTATTCAAAATGGCTGTCAAATTGGTATCCTGTTCCATAGTGCAGAAAAAGGGCCTTAAATCTGAGAATGTCGTCTTCTGATATTAAACGGCAAAGTTATCATCACCGAAAAAAAGGCTATTTATTAGGATTCAAAATGGGCGTCAAATTGGTATCCTGTTCCATAGTGAAGAAGAAGTACCTTAAATTGGAGAATGTGATCTTCTGGTATTAAACGGCAGAGTTGGTGGGTTGTTGGAGCTTTACGTCCTGGCAACATCTAGGGTCATATCAGGATGGCTACCGACTTGTGGACAGTGCACACTCATGGTGACTTTATAGTGCTACCTCACTGGGAGACCAGGCCACCAGCACCATGGCCTGATATCCCACTCAGTCACATTATCCTGACACTGACCCAACCAGTCCTTGTCCTATCCTAATAATGCCAAGCACCAGGCTAGGAAGTGACAGGTATACATTTTTAAGTCATTGCTTTGACTGCGAGGGTTGGAATCCTACAATCTTTTTTTTTTTTTTTTTTTTTATTGACGAGGGTATTTACTCTGCCATAACGTATAAGCTCCTGTCAGGGTGCTTGTTTTCAATGCTGGACAGCTGTGGTGCTGTCTTGATCTGTTCCTTTGCCCAGGAGTGTTTACCTGTGTCTGCTCGGGTCAGCCTTCTGCAATTTTGGTCGTTAGTAATAGCCTATGTTAGTTTTTTTGAAATTTTCCAGTTTTTGTTGTCTAGTCTGAGTAATGATACCTTAGCCTACTATGTACATCTACTTGGGTGACATGCAGGCTTGTGGGAGAGGATCCCGTTCCATTCAGATTTTTGTTATTTGTTACAGCATCCTTTCACCTAAACCCTGTCCTTAGATAGTGCACTCGTGTGCTAGAACACACTCGGACCCTTTAGGACTGCAGCCAGGTGTGATGGCTGTGTTTGCTTCCCTAGTCATTTTGTATTTCAGGGTGGATCAGTTGCAGGACCGTGGCCTGTCCACTTCTGTGTTGGTTTGTGCCATTACACATACCCAGGTGGACTGCGCCATGTGGTGATAGCTTTCCTGATTTCCTTAATACTTAGGAGAGCTAATTTCCCTATTTTTTCTGTTTAGTGCCTACCACTTTTCCTGGCCTGTCTTTTGCTTTCTGTGCCAGTACACAGCAAGCATTCACGGCGCTCAGGGGCAGGTGCGGTTTTGTTGTGTTAGTAAGTAATTGTTTTCTTTAGGAATTTTTTGTAGTGGTCAGGGTTACGGATCGCCCGCAATTTTACATTTTGTTTATTCCAGGCATGTGCTGCCATGGTTAGTACACTTCTCTCATGTATTTTCATGTTGCTTCTTTCCGTTAGGAGTATTGGGGCCGCCATGTGTCTAGTGTCCCTGCGGGGGGCTACTGTGTAATCCGGTTTCGTGGTGTAGTGGTGTGCTAGTATTTTCAGGTGCGTTTCTCTTCTGCTTGTTAATAGTGTTGTTTTGCATTTTTTGTGTAGTTCTATCGTGGGATATCTTTTGTGTACTTGGAGGCATATTTTAAGGGCTTTATTTTGCATCACTTGTAGTTTGTTGAGTAGTTTGGTACTTCCCCCCATGTATACTACATCACCGTAGTCGAAGTAGGGAAGGATCATTCCTTTATATATTTTGATTGCCATGCTTTCAGTCATGTAGTACCTTAGTTTTGCCAGTAGCCATATTTTATGGTTTGCTTTTTTGATAGTGTTTGTTATGCAATGGTCATAGTTTAAGTGCCTGTCCAGGTCCACTCCCAGATACCGGTAGTTGTCCACCTGTTCTAACTCGTTGTTTCCCAGGAGACATTTTATTTTGTTGTTACCGGTTAGTCTGGTACCGAATAGCACCGTCTTCGATTTATTGCTATTTATAGTTATCTTATTTAGATGGCACCATTCAGTTAGTTTCATTAGTGTTTGATTTAGTTTTGTTTCGATCTCTTCAGATGTTTTGCCTGCAGTATATACCACAGTATCATCTGCATATAGTTGGATGTTTTCAGTGTCTAGCCAGTTGTTTAGATCATTTATATATATGAGGAAGAGGCGTGGTCCCAGGACTGACCCTTGTGGTATGCCACAGTTTATTTTTTCCTCACTTGATATGGTTCCATTTATTGATGTGCATTGTTTTCGGTTTTTTAGGTAGCTTGTTACCCATTTCCCCGAGACGGGAGACAAACGCTCAACTCATTTGGCCATCCCGGCTGATCTGGGGTGGGCTTGGTGGAGGGGCGGGGGGTGGGGGTGGTTGGAGGGGTGGGGGTGGGGGGAGGGGTGTGGGTGGGGGAGGGGTGGGAGGGGAGGAGGCTGGAGATACTGGGGTACTGGGACACTGGGGATACGGGCGGTACTAGGGGTACTGAAGGTAGTAGAGATACTGGATGTACTGGCAGCTGACTGTGTGGCGGTGTGTGGCTAAACCATGGTGGGAGGGGTGGGAGTAGGAGAGGGGGCGGGTGTATTTGCCATATGTCAGGTCTGCCCAAAACCATCTGGCAAGGCACAGTCAAAGGAAGACGGTGGAGAAAATAAGGCGGATAAAGGAAGAGGTGGGAAGACAACATCAGAGAATTGACAGGTCTGGAGGTAGACCTGTGACAACGTCAGCATCATTTCTGTGAGTTCTGTGTGTTCTATGTGTTCTGTGGGGTATGTGAGTGCTGTGAGTTATGTGGGCTATGTGGGTTATGTGGGTTATGTGAGTGTTGTGGGCTATGTGAGTTATGTGTGTTCTGATAATGTTGTGTGTTATGTGGGTGCTGTGTGTTCGGTGGGTTCTGTGAGTTTTCTGAGGTCTGTGGGGTATGTGAGTGTTGTGAGTTACATGTGCTATGTGGGGTATGTGGGTTATGTGAGTGCTGTGGGTTATGTGTGTTCTGTGAATGTTGTGTGTTCTGTGGGTTATGTGGGTTATGTGAGTGCTGTGGGTTATGTGAGTTATCTGTGTTCTGTGAATGTTGTGGGTTATGTGAGTGATGCGGGTTATGTGGGTTATGTGAGTGTGGTGGGTTATGTGGGTTATGTGAGTGCTGTGGGTTCTGTGAGGTATGTGTGTTCTGTGAATGTTGTGTGTTCTGTGGGTTCTGTGGGCTATGTGGGTTATGTGGGTTATGTGAGTGCTGTGGGTTAGGTGGGCTATGTGGGTTATGTGGGGTATGTGCGTGCTGTGGGTTATGTGAGCTATGTGTGTTCTGTGAATGTTGTGGGTTATGTGGGTTATGTGGGGTATGTGCGTGCTGTGGGTTATGTGAGCTATGTGTGTTCTGTGAATGTTGTGGGTTCTGTGGGTTATGTGGGCTATGTGAGTTATGTGGGTTATGTGAGGTATGTGAGGTATGTGGGTTATGTGAGTGATGTGGGTTATGTGAGTGATGTGAGTTATGTGAGTGATGTGAGCTATGTGTGTTCTGTGAATGTTGTGTGTTCTGTGTGTTCTGTGGGTTATGTGAGTGCTGTATGTTCTGTGGGTTATGTGTGTTCTGTGAATGATGTGTGCTCTGTGGGTTATGTGTGTTCTGTGTGTTCTGTGGGTTATGTGGGTTATGTGAGTGCTGTGGGTTATGTGAGTTATGTGTGTTCTGTGAATGTTGTGTGTTCTGTGTGTTCTGTGGGTTATGTGGGTTATGTGGGTTATGTGAGTGCTGTGGGTTATGTGAGTTATGTGTGTTCTGTGAATGTTGTGTGTTATGTGGGCTATGTGGGGTATGTGGGTTATGTGAGTGCTGTGGGTCATGTGTGTTCTGTGAATGTTGTGTGTTCTGTGGGTTCTGTGGGCTATGTGGGTTATGTGAGGGATGTGGGTTATGTGGGTTATGTGTGTTCTGTGAATGTTGTGTGTCCTGTGGGTTATGTGGGTTATGTGGGTTATGTGAGTGCTGTGGGTTATGTGAGTTATGTGAGTTATGTGTGTTCTGTGAATGTTGTGTGTTCTGTGGGTTATGCGGGTTATGTGGGTTATGTGAGTTATGTGGGATATGTGGGCTATGTGGGTTATGTGGGTTATGTGAGTGCTGTGGCTTATGTGAGTTATCTGTGTTCTGTGAATGTTGTGTGTTATGTGTGTTCTGTGTGTTCTGTGAGTTATGTGAGATATGTGAGTGTTGTGATTTCTGTGAGTTTTCGGCGTTCTGGGCATTCTGTGAGTTCTGAGAATAATAAGCAAGTATCAGGAATACACTCGTGATTAATGTGTATCTCTAATTAAGATTTCTAATTAATATATATATGTGTAGGATCGCACTTAACAAACGAGAGGGTGACTTACCGATAAATATTGTATTCGGGCTAACGCTCTTTCTACTAGTCTTGGCTGGGCTAACCTCCCTACCCCATAACAATCAAATCAAATATCTTAATGTTTACATCAACATGAAAAAACCCTGAAAAAAAACCTGAAATGCGGACCATGTGCACACGGTGCGAGTTTGGGAAGCAGAGGTTGCTCACCGCAGCGCCGCCATACCCCCTAGCGGAATATTCCGTGAACCTTGGCTATACAGACTTTCTATAGCGGCGCTCTACCTACATCCGCATACACTGTCATGTATACAAGCTATATATGATAGTGATAAACCCTTTATCGCGTTCACGTGTAATAAGCTCTGTAGTGGTCCTCCCCCCCCCCCCCCCTACACTCTGTTGGCGGTTAGGGGTCGGGTACCAGAATGCTCCGCCCCCTCCCCCATCGCGGGGTGGGACTCTCCACTCGCGTGGTAGCACAGTGCCTGACAAAAATATACCCTTACAAAAAACACTGTTCCTACTCATATGCAGCTAAAAATTTAATTAAATATCTTCATGATTAAAAAAAACAAAACATATAGGATACAGGTTTAGCTTATGTTACTAGAAGTAATATGAATTGCTGTTTGGGTTAATTAATTACCAAGCATTATGTACTAATTAGTGTGTAATCTTGTCGCCGGGTGTCAGCACTTCGCCATAGCAACCAGTGCTGTAGCGTAGAAGATCCACGCATGTGCTGGGACCCCCCCCCCCCCACACACACACACACACTCACACACCCACCCACCCCTCCCCCTCCCGTCCCTCCCCTCCCCTACCTCCCCATCCCTCCCCTCCCTTCCCCTTCCTTCCCTTCCCAACACAGATGTTCCCCACCCCCAGACCGGGCATGGTGGCCGAATCGGTAGAGCGGAGGCTTCGCGCGCGGGAGTTCGGGAGTTTGAATCCCAGACGAGTCAAAGCAATGACTTTCACAAAGTGATACTTGCCGCTACCTAGTCTGGCGCTCGGCATTAATAGGATAGGGAAAGGACTGGTTAGCTCAGTGTCCGGATAACGTGACTGTGTTGGATACACATCTTATTCCATACCCACATTTTGCTGTACCTACAGAAGCACACATCTTATTCCATATCCACATTGTGCTGTACCTACAGAAACACACATCTTATTTCATATCCACATTGTGCTGCACCTACAGAAACACACATCTTATTTCATATCCACATTGTGCTGCACCTACAGAAGCACACATCTTATTCCATATCCACATTGCGCTGCACCTACAGAAACACACATCTTATTTCATATCCACATTGTGCTGCACCTACAGAAGCACACATCTTATTCCATATCCACATTGTGCTGCACCTACAGAAACACACACCTTATTCCATATCCACATTTTGCTGTACCTACAGAAACACACATCTTATTCCATATCCACATTGTGCTGCACCTACAGAAGCACATATCTTATTCCATATCCACATTGTGCTGTACCTACAGAAGCACACATCTTATTCCATATCCACATTTTGCTGTACCTACAGAAACACACATCTTATTTCATATCCACATTGTGCTGCACCTACAGAAGCACACATCTTATTCCATATCCACATTGCGCTGCACCTACAGAAGCACACATCTTATTCCATATCCACATGTTGCTGTACCTACAGAAACACACATCTTATTTCATATCCACATTGTGCTGCACCTACAGAAGCACACATCTTATTCCATATCCACATTGCGCTGCACCTACAGAAGCACACATCTTATTCCATATCCACATTGTGCTGCACCTACAGAAGCACACATCATGCTTATTCCATACCCACATTTTGCTGTACCTACAGAAACACACATCTTATTTCATATCCACATTGTGCTGCACCTACAGAAGCACACATCTTATTCCATATCCACATTGTGCTGCACCTACAGAAGCACACATCTTATTCCATACCCACATTTTGCTGTACCTACAGAAACACACATCTTATTTCATATCCACATTGTGCTGCACCTACAGAAGCACACATCTTATTCCATATCCACATTGCGCTGCACCTACAGAAGCACACATGTTATTCCATATCCACATTGTGCTGCACCTACAGCCACCACCCCCGGCACCCCCTCCCCTCCCCCCATACACACGCTTCCTAGCCTGCCTGGATGCAAACATCGTTACCATGGACACGCCCAGGGCACCTGCTGTCGCACCACCCCCTCATCTGGTCTCCTCCAGGGCCTGCCTCCCTCCTTAATGCTTAGCGGACAGGTCCTCTGGGTGCGTAACCTAATTCACAGGTATGCGCGCTCTTCACGCCCACGTCTTATCCTCCCCTCCCTCTCTCTGTGCGCTTTCCTCTCTCCCCTACTCTCCACTCCACTTTCCTCTAACATCTCCCATACCCTCTCCTCTACCCTCTCCTCTCTCCTCTACCCTCTCCTCTACCCTCTCCTCTACCCTCTCCTCTACCCTCTCCTCTACTCTCTCCTCTACCATCTCCTCTACCCTCTCCTCTACTCTCTCTACCCTCTCCTCTACCCTCTCCTCTACCCTCTCCTCTACCCTCTCCTCTACCCTCTCCTCTACCCTCTCCTCTACCCTCTCCCATACCATCTCCTCTACCCTCTCCTCTATCCTCCCCTCTACCCTCTCCCATACCCTCTCCTCTACCCTCTCCTCTATCCTCTCCCATACCAGCTCCTCTACCCTCTCCTCTACCCTCTCCTCTACCATCTACTCTCCCCTTTCCTCTACCCTCTCCTCTACCCTCTCCTCTATCCTCTCATGTACCCTCTCCCATACCCTCTCCTCTACCCTCTCCTCTACCATCTCCTCTACCATCTACTCTACCCTCTCCTCTTCCCTCACCTCTACCCTTTCCTCTACCCTCTCATCTACCCTCTCCACTACCTGACCAGGCCATCAGCACCATGACCTGATATCCCACTCAGTCACATTATCCTGACACTGAGCTAACCAGTCCTTGCCCTATCCTATTAATGCTGAGCGCCAGATAAGGAAGGGACAAGTATCAATTTTAAAGACATTGCTTTGACTCGACCGGGAACTGAACTCCCAAACTTCTGTATGCAAGGCCTGCGCTCTACGGGTTAGGCCCGTGCCCCGTTCCGTAATAAGAACATTTTGGGTAATTTGGGTAATTATGAATTGTGCTGATTGGCAGAAATTTGACATCTTTGATTAATATTTCAATTCTCCCTCAGCTTAATACTCGCTTTGGAAATGACGAGATTAGCTAAATTTTAAATAAAAAACCACTCCGGGTATAACTAAATGCAGTACTACCAGCGGTACAATGGGTAAGAGGTTGTGGGTTCGATCCCCATACCAAGCACTGACATGTGTCATGTCTGTTAGGATTTTACAATCTAGCAACATCTAATGTAATCTAAGGACTACTACCGACTTGTAACAGTGGGTACTCATATTGACTTTATAGTGCTGCCTCACTGGAAGATCGGGCTGCAGGCACCATGATCTGATATCCCACTCAGAATGTTAGCTCTTGTGTAATAACTAATAATATATATGTAATGTATAAGGATTAGGCGAGTATAAAGGCTTTTTATTAGGCTAGTTCATCATATTCCCTATGTCAGAGAATATATCGTCTCAACCCACTTCCTTGCTTGTTTCCTTAATGTACTGTGGCATGCCTTATACTCGCATAATGCGTTATACATCACATATATGTCTATGTGTGCCTTTATACTCACATAATGCGCTATACATCACATACATGTTTATGTGTGCCTTTTTACTCGCGTAATGCAGTGTTCATCACATACATGTCTACATGTGCCTTTATACTCACATAGTGCGCTATACATCACATACATGTCTACATGTGCCTTTATACTCGCATAATGCGTTATACATCACATATATGTCTCTGTGTGCCTTTATACTTACATAATGCGTTCTACATCACATATATGTCTTATACTCACATAATGCGTTATACATCACATATATGTCTATGTGTGCCTCTATACTCGCATAGTGCGTTATACATCACATATATGTCTATGTGTGCCTCTATGCTCACATAATGCGTTATGCATCACATATATGTCTATGTGTGCCTTTATACTTACATAATGCGTTCTACATCACATATATGTCTTATACTCGCATAATGCGTTATACATCACATATATTAGGTACTCCAAAGTGGGTGTATACGGTGTCCGCAGCGGGAAATTTGACCTATTTTAACCTTTTTTAAAACACATCAATCTCCACTATAATACATAACTTGTAATATTGACCTGTTGGGGGAAAAAATCACTTTGGAGTACCGACATATAATGGGTTATACATCACACATATATGTCTATGTGTGACTTTATACTCGTATAATGTGTTTTACATCACATATATGTCTATGCGTGTGTGTTTTCTTTCTGGACAGGTCGGGAGTGGGTTGTGTTTTTAGAGGCTGTCCGTCCACTACTACGTCTTATGGGGATTAGGTCTAGGCGTGTTGAGTAGGTACGGAGGGAGAGGAGGGTGTGGGTGGTGGTGGGAGTCCATTCACAGTACGGAGGGGAGGTGGCTGACGGGGTGAGGGGTGAGTGGGTATAGGGGTGGCGGGGTCTATTTACTACACCGCCATCTAGCGGCACCACGATGTGTGTTACTGATGAGTTGGTCCAAACCACTGCCGCCTCCAGGGTGGGAGAGGGGGGCAGGGGGAGAGGGTGGGGGGAGGGGATGAGGAGAGGGTGGTGGAGGGGAAGGGAGGGGGTGGGAGGAGGGGGTTGGGGGAATGAGGGGGAGGGGGAAGGAGAGGGAGTGGGAGGGGAAGGAGGAGCTGAGGAAGGAGGAGGGGAGGGGAAGGGGAGAGTGGAGAGGAAGGACGGGAAGGGTAGATGGGGTGAGAGGTAGGGGTGGAGGAGGGTGGAGGGGGGGCAGAGACGGAGGAGAGAGGAGAGTGGGGAATGGGGAGGGTGGAGGGTGGAGGAGGGTGGAGGGTGGAGGGTGGGGGGGGGGGCAGAGAAGGAGGAGAGAGGAGAGTCGAGAAAGTCATGGCAAGGTATCACAACATGGTTATATCATATGATGATTATTGGTGGGAAATATCTGTATGGAGTAAATGCGATATGTTATGTCAAGGCGGGATTGGATATTACATGATGAATTATTACTTGTTATTAAAAGGGGAAGATGTAAGATATGTAAGTATCCGAACGCCCCCCACAACAACACGGCGTGACGTCATAGAAGTCGAGAACTAATAAAGTCAGTTACATCATAGAATCCATGGTGTCGATACATCTTTACAGAGGGGGAGGGGTAGGGTGGGGTTCAAAGAAGGAGGAGAGAGGAGAGTGGGAAATGGGGAGGGTGCAGGGGAGGGTGGGGGGCAGAGAAGGAGGGGACGAGAGGGCTGGAGAGCTTAGGGGGTGGGGAAGGGGAGAGGATTAGTCGATGCGGAAGGAGGATGGAGGGAGGAGGGGAGGAGGGGAAAGGGGAAGGGGAGTGAGGGGTGAAGAGAAAGGGGCGAAGGAGAAGTAGCGGCGGAGGGGCGGGATGAGGGGAAGAGATGGAGTGATGCAGGGGAATGGAGGGAGGGTGGGTGAGGGGAGGGAGCGACAGGCGAGAGGGGGACATTGAACGGGAATGAGGGGAGAGGGGGACAATGAGAGCTGGAGGTGAGATGGAGTTGGGAGGGGTAAGGGAGGAGGTGGAATGAGGAGGGGATAGATTATATCAAATCGTCATGAGTTCGTACTGTCACAAGTCGGTACCCATCACGATATGACCTTACATGTTGCCACGATGTAAAACCCCATCAATCAAGCAACTATACCCAGTTGTACAATACTATAACGTAGCCATGAGCATGCGCTCTCACAAATCTGTTCTTGCCCAAGTTATATGACCCTTAGATATTGCTGGGATTGAAAACCACAAATAAAACAAAGTAAACAGCAATATAATATGAGTCGCGTTGTGTTGGCACCCATAATTCAATGCACCACTAGTACTAACCCCTCCCCCCCCCCCACACATAGAGATCGAATATTTCTTTCTTTCTCTCTTTATTAATCGTACACATGGTGCACATCGTTCATTGATCATCTGAAAGAGGCTGTGTTTGTTCATATGTGTGGGATTAAACAAAAAAAGAAAGTGTAATTCTGTTGTTAATATCCCACACGGCGGCCCAATTACCGACACCATTATTATGGGGCGCTGCGTGTTCTGGAAGCGTTCCATCCATCAGTACCCATCATGCACCGCGTTCATTGATCGTCTGAGACTGAGAGGCTGTGTTTGCTTGTATCTGTGGGATTAAACACAAATAAAAAGGTGTAATTCTATTTAAAAGTACACGTGGCGCCCCAATTGCAACACAGTTATTATGTTCGCTGATTCCCATAGGCAGCTCGCCACCCAGCGTGTGTATGGGGTGCGGTGTTTACTGTCATAATAACTCAATTGTCTCAGGGTTTCATGTGTATCCCACCCGACAATTCACAATGCCCCCCCCCCCCTCCCCCTCCACCCCTCTACCCGTCCCCCCTCCAGACCCCCACCCTCCACCCCTCCACCCCTCCACCCCTCTAACCTCCATCTCTCCACCTCTCCACCCCTCCATCCCTCCATCCCTACACCCCTCCATCCTTCCACCCCTCCACTCGTCCACCCTTCCATCCCTCCACCCTTCCACCCGCCCCTCCCCCTCCACCCCTCCACCCCTCCACCCCTCCACCCCTCCTCCCCTCCACTCCTCCTCCCCCTCCACCCCTCCACCCCTCCACCCCCCACCCCTCCACCCCTCCACCCCTCCACCCCCACTCCTCCACCCCTCTACCCCTCCTCCCCTCCACCCCTCCTCCCCTCCACACCACCTCCCCTCCACCCCTCCACCCCCCACCCCTCCACCCCTCCACCCCTCCACGGTATCAAATGAAACAATTAAGCAATGACAGTTTCTCCAATGTACCTATGTTATTTTTTTAATACAATAATCGATATATATATATATATATATATATATATATATATATATATATATAAAATGTGTACACATATAAATCGAAAAAAGACAAATGTACAGATATAATTGAGAAGGTTTGTTAAGCAGGAAAAAAACAAAGGCAAACAACAAAGGAAAACAGAACAGAGAGCGGGGGGAGGGGAAGGAAAGGACAAAAAGGAAAGGAAAAAAGGAAAGGAAAAAAAGGAAAGGAAAAAAGGAAAGGAAAAAAAGGAAAGGAAAAAAGGAAAGGAAAAAAGGCAAGGAAAGGAAAAAAAGGAAAGGAAAAAAGGAAAGGAAAGGAAAAAAGGAAAGGAAAAAAGGAAAGGAAAAAATGAAAGGAAAAAAGGAAAGGAAAAAAAGGAAAGGAAAAAAGGAAAGGAAAAAAAGGAAAGGAAAAAAGGAAAGGAAAAAAGGAAAGGAAAAAAGGAAAGGGAAAAAAGGAAAGGAAAAAAGGAAAGGAAAAAAAGGAAAGGAAAAAAGGAAAGGAAAGGAAAAAAGGAAAGGAAAAAAGGAAAGGAAAAAAAAAGGAAACAAACAAAGAAGACAAAAAAACACAAAAATAGCCTGACATGTTATTTGGGACTAGAGTGCTATGGAAAAAAAGACTGGAAAAAAGGAAAGGAGAAAAACAAAGCAATTCAACACAAAGGAAAAATAACTAAGAAAGAAACCGAGGGAAAAAAAACAAGGAAAAAAACTAAGGGAAAAAAAGGAGACAAAAATAGCGTGACATGTTATTTGCGACTACAGTGGACTGGACTGATACATACTTGTCGGGGCTGGTTATCATTAGTCAGTCCAGTGCTGCGCAGGCGATATATTTCAAGTCCCGGATGTAGGTCACTGTGTGTACACTGTGTTATTAAACAGACGCCTGTACACTGACTGAGCTGCGCTTCTGAATATTCTCCCTTGACCTTTGCACCCTTTGCATACATCCTCTGTGTTAGACTTATTTTTATTGACCAGACGGATGACCGAATGAGTTGAGCGTCCGTCCCCCGTTTTGGCAGGTCGTGCGATTCGAACCCATGGGTTGTAATTCTGGTCGAGTCAAACCAATGACCAATGACTTAAAAATTGATACTTGTTGCTTCCTAGCTAGGTGCTAAGCATTATTAGGATAGAGCAAGGTCTGGATGGCTCCATGTCAGGATAAGGTGACTGAGTGGGATATCAGGTCATGGTACTGGTGGCCTGGTCTCCCAGTGGGGCAGCACTATAATGTCGTTATGAGTCCGCACTGTCACAAGTCGGTACCCGTCCTGATATGACCTTAGATGTTCCTAAAACGTAAAACAACAACAAAGAAACAAACAACAAACCCAATAGGGCAGCACTATAAAGTCACCATGAGTGTGCAGTGACAAGTCGGTGCCCGTCCTGACATGACCTTAGTGGATGTTGCCAGGATGTCAAACTCCAACAATCAATCCACCAACCTGCACCCTTTGCATACATCCTGTCTCTAAAGTGTCTGTCACACTATGCCGGATTGAGCAACGGAGAGAATTGTCGAGTCTGGTGGTAATAAGTATAAAACTGTATTAAAATGTGTCAAAGTGTTGCAACATCGGGTCAAAGGCTGCTGGACGAACGGAAATGAAACGGACATGCAACGGACATGAAACGGACATGAAACGGACATGAAACGGACATGAAACGGATAGCCAACAGACGAAATGAACTCAAACCGGACTAGAATCGTAGACGTCAGTCTGGTGGCATCCATTCCTAGTTTTGTGCATGTTCAAAACTTGTACGGACACAAACCGGACTTTGTTTGGTATCTGTCCATTTCCCCCAATCCGCTGAGGTGTGACAGGGCCTTTAGTGTTAGACTTCCTTCTGTGTGTTCTCTGCTGTACACCTCTGTGTATTCCCTGTGTCACACTTGTGTGTGTATCCCTCGTCTTACAGTCCGTGTAGTCTGCCTCCGTGACACTTGTGTGTTGCATCTGTGTGTTATACTTCTGTATATTCATTTTGTGTTATATTGCTATATATTCTCTGTGCTATAGCTTATACATATGTGCATCCTTTCAGTGTTGCCCTCTATATACTCTGTGTGTGTTATACTTCTATGTATTTTTTCTGTGTTACACTTCTATATATTCTATGTGTGTTATACTTCTGTATATTCTTTCTGCATCACACTTCTATATATTATCTATGTTTTATACTTCTCGATATGCTTTCTGTGTTACACTTCTATATATTCTGTATGATTTTTACTTATCTGTATTCTTTCTGTGTTACAATTCTATATATTCTCTATGTGTTATCATTCTGTGTATTATATCCGTGTTACAGTTCTATATATTCTCTATGTGTTATACTTCTATATATTCTCTCTGTGTTATACTTTTATGTATTCTTGCTGTGTTACACTTCTATATATTTTCTCTGTGTTTTACTTCTATATATTCCTTCTGTGTTACACTTCTATATATTCTGTGTGTGTTATACTTCTATGTATTCTTTATGTGTTACACTTCTATATATTTTCTCTGTGTTATACTTCTATGTATTCTTTCCGTGTTACACTTCTATATATTCTGTGTGTGTTATACTTCTATCTATTCCTTCAGTGTTGCACTTCTATTCGCTCTGTATTACACTGTTGTGCATGCTTTCTGTGTTACACTTCTATACCTGAAGTGGGAGATTCATGTGTGAAGCATTACCAAAGCAATAGCAAAACGAAGCGTTAGCAAAGTGTTAGCGAAGCATTAGTGAAGTGCTCGCGATGTGTTAGTGAATTGTGAGCGAAGTGTGGACGGACCATCAGCGCCGCACTACTGAAGTGATAGCAATCTGATATGTAAGGCTAGCAAAGCATTGGCAAAGCATTAGCAAACTGTTGGCAACATTCCAAAAGGTAGAAAACAGTGTTTCGCGAGTCTAATTCATTAAGCGGCACTATCCGTCCTCTCCCTATCCTTCCCCACTCTTATCTCTCCCATCCCCCCTCCATCGGCCTCCACCCCGCCCCATCCCCTCATCTCTCCCTCCTCTCCGCTGCCCTCTCCCTCCCGTCATCCTTTTGTCCCCTCCTCCCTTCCCTCCTCCCTTTCCTCCTCTCCCTGTCCCCCTTCCTACCCCTTGTCCCTTCCCTTCCCTCCTTCCTCCCCCCCCCGTGCCCCTTCCTCCCTACCCCCCTTCTCCCATTCACCCTCCCCTCTCCCTATTCCTCCTGCCTGCCTGCCTGCCTCCACATCCTCCTGCCTCCCTCCCTCCCATTCCTCTCCTCCCTACCCATCCCTCTTCTCGTCTCAGCTCCCTCCCCTACCCTCCCCATCCCTTTCCATCATATCTCCCCTCGCCCTCCCTACCCCTACCCTCCCCTACCCTCCCCTCCCCTACCCGCCCCATCATTCCCTCCCCTCGCCCTCCCCTCCCCACTCCCACTCCCTCTCCATCCCTACTCTCGCTACATCTCCACCATTCCCTCCTGTACCATTCCCCCTCCCTCCCGCTCCCTCCTCTCCTTCCCTCACCCCCCCCCCCCTCCCCCCCCTACCCTCCATCCACCCTCCCTTTCGCTCCCCCTCCCACATCCCCCTCCAGCCCCTCCTCTACCCTATCCTACCTCCCGCTCCTCACTCCCTTCCCCCTCCTTCCCCCTCCCTCCCCCCCACTCCCCTGCACCTCCCGCCCTCCCCCCCCCCCCTTCCCTCTCCCCTCCCCCCTCCCCCACTCCCATCCTGCTCTCCCTTTCCGCCCGCTATCATTCCACCCCCTCTCCCCTCCCTCCACCCCCACTTCCCTGAACATCCCTCCCCTCCCCTCCCCTACCTCCCCTCCCCCTCCCCCTCCCCCCCTCCCATCCTCCCCTCCCATCCCCCCTCCTCCCCTCCCTTCCGTCCCCCTATCATTCCTCCCCCTCTCCCCTCCTCCCACCCTCACCCGCCCCGCCCCGCCCCGCCCCGCCCCGCCCCTCCCCCTACCCCCATTTTCCACCCCTCCCCCCCTCCGTCCCCTCCCCCCCCCACCCCCCTCCCACCCATGCTCCATGCCGTGGCTGCAAGCAGACGACAGTGTATCTCTTGCTGGAACTAACGTGGTGGACGGAGCTGCGCTCGGCCCCGACGCGATAAGCCCGCCCGATTACCGATCACCGATAACTGTCGCACCCGACTAATCAAGACAGGACGTCCGTCGAAGGTCACAGGGGTCAAGGTCGCGCACCGTGGGGGATGTAGCGGTGATTTGGGGGCCTCGCTGTGGGCTTGTTATTGGGGGCTCCAAGTTGATCACGTGACACATTACATCAGGTGATATGCATCTCCGTGCCTGCCGAGCTGCTCCAGCGTGATAAAAGTGATATCAGACCCCCCCCCCCCACACACACACACATACACCAGTCCGATATCAAGGTCTTCATTGTGTTGTGTATCGGGTTTGTTTGCTTATTACGGTGGCGGGTGTTTAACTTCAACAACAAAAAAAGAAATTGTGTATGCTATTTTTGAGTGTGTATTTATGTATTGTATATTCATGTATTGTATATTTAATCTTTATGTATTTATGTGTTGTATCTTTAATTATTGTGTCTTTACTTATTTATTGTGTCTTTCCTTATTTGTATTTATATATATATATATTCTATATATATTCTATATTTATTACATACTTTTGATTAATTATGTGCTATTTATGTTATGTCTATTGTAGTTTTATAATTAGATATTCATTAAGCACTATATATTGTATATTTATTCATTATATGTTTCTTTGTTGTATACTAATTATCGTAGATTTATATATGAGGTGTTTATTACATACTTATGTACTCATCTATCAAATATTGATTCATAATATGTTTATTTCTTTATATATTTAAATTTATATATTAGATATTTATTATGTACTTATATATTATATATTATTCATTTTATGCTTCTTTCGTGTGTATGTATTCAGTGTATAGTCATATAATATATTTATTTATTATATATTATATATATATATCCATTACATATTCATTTCTTGTGTATTTATTCGGTTTATATGTATATCAGATATTTATTTATTCTGCATTAATTGTTTTATGTTAATATATTATATATTATTATTTATTATAACTATATATTATTTGTAATATATTTATATGTAACAAATAATATTATATTTATTATATATATATATTCATTTTATAGCTATATATTATATACTTATATATGCGTTTGAACCCCGGTCGAGTCAAACCAATGAATTCAAAATTTATACTTCTCGCTTCCTAGCCTGGCACTCGGCATTATTAGGCTATGGCAAGGACTGGTTGGCTCAGTGTCAGGATAATGTGACTGAGTGGGATATCAGTTGGTGTGCTGGTGGCATGGTCTCCCAGTGAGTGGGAGAGCACTATAAAGTCAGCATGAGTGTGCACTGTAACAAGTCGGTACCCATCTTGATATGACCATATATGTTGCTAGGACATAAAACAACAACACACAAACAAAAATATATATATTTGCATTTATAAGCAGAGGATTTATTTACCGAGGCCCATCTGGCTGAGCAATACCCGCCCTACCTACAGAAAATGTTAAATGGCGCTCATGTGACCCTGACACGCTCTGGCTGGCATCTGTCTAAATGGTGGTGGCGCCAGGATAGCGCAGCGGGTTCCGGCCCGCAGCAAATAGCACAATAAAAATAGACCGTTATTAATAAATAGCAGCATTAAATGCAAGGATCCTACACCCGTATAGGATAGAAGCTCCACCCTTTTATATTCATGGTAATAAATTATATATCACATATATATTTACATTTATAAGCAGAGGATTATTTCAAACACTAACAAATTTGAGTCTTCCTCATTCCACCGCTCTTTGACCTATGTTATTGATTCAGGTAAAGATAAACGTCATAGGAGAGTTGTGCAGGTAAAAATAGATTATTAATCAAGGCGTAGCTGGAGTGTCTGAGCCAAGCCCTTCAGTGAGGTACAAATGTAGTAGGGTGGGTGGGTGGGTAGAAAGTTCATGCATTGCCAGCTCGCTGGAGTTTGAAATACTAAGGGTGATGGTGGGAAAGGTGTGAAAGTGTGCTTGCCAATCAGAATCAGGTGGACCGGAGAGATAAACTCACCCGCCCATCTGAAGA
The DNA here is from genome assembly GCA_030323885.1 of Branchipolynoe longqiensis. Classification (NCBI taxonomy): domain Eukaryota; kingdom Metazoa; phylum Annelida; class Polychaeta; order Phyllodocida; family Polynoidae; genus Branchipolynoe; species Branchipolynoe longqiensis. The sequence continues at coordinate 54,354,042 of CM059200.1, read as the reverse complement.
CGAGTCTAGTGCGCAGCGGGCAGGGGAGGAGTGTTCTCCAACATTCCTGCTAAATCACCTGGAGATTATGCATTGCGGACAATGCGGAGTGCCAGGCTAAGTCGCGAGAAATGTCAAATTTTAAGTCATTACATTTCACTCAGTCAGGGTTTTAGCATCCATTTTGACCGACTGCTTAATAATTGGTCTCCTTTCTGTGTTCATTTCAGGTAAGGGCTCGGCATTACGATGCTGTGAGATGGATGTAAGGTGCTGGCGGTTCTGTATGCAGTATGTATGCTCTATTTGTACGTAGTCGCAGACGCACACTCTGAACGAGTAGAATCACTGCAATAGCACATTTTTACGCAGAGTGTCATTTGTATACCTATTTCATTCCTACTTCATCTAAGCGAACATGTTTTGCCCATATATATGAGGGAAGTATGTATGATATATATATGATGATGTATGGTATATTAATCATTATTAGTTATATATGATCTATTATATATTATTATATGTTATTGAATTGTATTACACATGAGGATATATTAGTATTTTACCTCGGTAAACAGCTTCAGGCTAGCCTCAGGCTAGGGAGAGGTAAGCACGTCCGGTACCAGCAATTAGCATATACAACTCACGACTGGATAACGTGTCGTTGGGTTGCTCCGGCAAAATTAGTCTACATACAAGCAAATACGCAGTAAGTATAATAAAAACTGTGGTTAGCTTAATTATGATGCATTAGAGCATCAATATGGAAAGCTTAGACTTTCGTTGGTCCAATTTGGACGAGTTATTTGGTTATAAACAACCAAGGATAGAACACTTGAGTGGGTTTCTCGAAGGAACCAAACCGGTCATTAGCGGTTCTGTCAACACCCGGGTCACCGTGTGACTATGGGTAGAGATGTGGGTTTCGCCCTATCTCATGTGGAAATTCTCTCGTACTCTAATAGAGAGTAATGTTGGAGATGCTCCTGGGTTTCTTTTATAGACTCCCCTAGACAAAAATTTTTCAGGCGTTTCTCCGAGTTTCGTAGCATTTTCTCCAACTTGTTGACGTAGTAGTCACAGGTGGGAGAAGTGTGCGGAACAGAGGGATGGGCGGGCCGATACACTGGTCCCGACCCCTCGTAAAGATTTGGGTTTGACCCACAATCCACGCACAAATTTAGCTTATTACGCCTGTGTTATAACGGTATAAACACGTTCTCTAACACCACCAGATGTCCAATTGAGTTTGAAACAACCAAATTGTGACAAATATATATACCAGGACTGACCAAAAATCTTTGTTTACAGTTCCTGATGGCCACGAAGCGGAGTAAGCGCGGTGCAGCAGCAGCCGAGGGGCGTGTTCCGAGTGGAGTGGACGAGGAGTACGACTCCTCACCTGTGTTGTCGGCAGGGCCGTCGACACAGCCCCGGGCGCATATCCTCTCCGACCCGGACGAGGACGCAGTGCCTGATGTGCCTGCGCCTCCAGATTGGGAGGCTCGCTTTGCACGGTTGGAAAGCCACATCTTGACTTCCAAATCGCCCGTGTCTCGGAAGCGGCGTAGGCCGAGTGTCCAAGAGGATTCGTATGAGGATTTCTTGGACACAGACTCAGCGGTGGAGCTTAAGGCTCCTCCTCCTCCTTCTCCTAAACGGAGGAAGAAGAAGAAACAGGTGATTTCTTCGGGTGATGAATTCACCAAGGAGCGGGCAGAGACTGGTTTTCGCAAAAAGCGGAAGACTAAGTCCAAAAAGAAGAAGAGGAAGAGGAAATATTCTTCTTCTGATTCGTCCACTGAGTCTACTTCTACGGAATCAGACTCAGACACCATATATGAAGGTGTCTATGCGGACATTGGCACTAAAGTGGCTAAGAAGGTGGAGAAGCCAAAGGCTAAGCGGGTTAAAACCACTACGCTTATGCGCGAGACCGTGAATGGTCATTTCCGCACGTTTAAACCGGCGGAGGTTATCTCCAAGTTAGGAGATGAGTTAACAGGCATAAAGGGTGTTCCCAACTCCATCATTAAAGAAATGGATCGGGATGTCAATATGACGGATGACCGTAAGAAGTTTGAGGATGTGTTGCACACAGTGCATAAGGCAGTGTTGGCTACCCTAACAGCTATTGTTCCTGTGGCTAATAGGATGCAGAGTGAAAATAAGTTCTCGTCTTTGGCTAAGACAATGGACAAAGGCATTGCAGTGTTAGCGGCGGCAGGTAATTACCTGTCGTATCGAAGATATGAAAATGTCTTCAAGTCAGTTTGCACAGATGCTGGCAAGGAAGTGGCTCGCTCTAAGAAGGTTACCGATAATGAGGGGAAGGAGTTTACGCTTTATCTTGCTCCAGAGCCGATTAAAGGGAAACCCTTAGATAACACCAAGATGTTTGGCGGTCAACTACAATACCTCTATAAAGAGGTAGAGACTGCAGCCAAGAGTGGCAAAAACATGGATGGCAAGAAGAAACAGGAAGTTCCTCGTTTCAAAAAGTCACGAGGGGATTTTCGTCCACGACGGTTCACCAGAGGAACCAGACCGAGTTCAAACTTCGGTCAAGGGTTTCGGGGCCGGGGCGCTCGCCCAGGCTGGACCGACAACACCGCACGGCCAATAGGCCGAGGGGTCAACTCGTCGAGACCTTTCCCCAGGGGCGGGTCCAAGTAGAGGTCCAAACACAAACTTTACAAGTCCCTGCAGCCTCTAAAAACACACAAACTGTAAGCAACTTTGTGGCTGGTAATATTAGTAATCATATTTCTGAGTGGCACAAAATTACTAGTGACCAAGAAATTTTAAAAATAGTTAGGGGTGTTCACATTCCCTTCACACAAATTCCTGTACAAAGTATAATACCTTTTCCATATAACATTCAACCAGTTGAACGAGAAGCACTAACTAAACAGGTACATAAATTCTTTGAGAAAGGAATTATACAAAAAGTGACACACTGTTCAGGACAGTTTATTTCAAACATTTTCTCGAGACCGAAGCCTAATGGTGATGTTCGAATGATCCTGGATTTAACAATCCTTAATAAAAGGGTGGAATATCGACATTTTAAAATGTTCTCTCTAGATACAGCACGAGATCTGATTACACCAGATGCGTGGATGGCTAGTGTTGATTTACAAGATGCATATTATACGCTTCCCATAATGGAACAATACCGAAAATTTCTTCGATTTATTTGGGATAACCAACTCTATGAGTTTACCTGCATGCCGAATGGCTTAGCTTGTGCGCCTCGTTTATTTACTAAATTGCTTAAACCTGTTTTCTCGGTAATGGCGAGGAAGGGTCACATAATGTTTCCATACATAGATGATTCTTTTATTATAGCATCAACACAAATTGGTTGTGTGAATGCAGTTTTGGATTTATGTGCATTACTCAATAAATTGGGGTTTTATGTACATCGACAAAAGTCAGTGTTTAAACCAACAAAACAACTCAAATGTTTAGGGTTTATTCTGGATACACAGTCCCTTACAGTGTCGATAACAGAACAAAAACTAATTAAGTTTATGACTACAGCGACTCAGCTTATTAAGTTATCAAAGCCTAAAATTAGACAGGTTGCTGTTCTTATTGGCATAATGACATCATATGCACCTGCTGTGTTATATGGGAAGGCCCATATTAAGTCGCTAGAAATAGATACAAATTTAGCGTTAGCACGAACTAAAGGCAATTTTGAGCGAAAGATGTTTATTTCGCAAGAAGGGTTACAGGATATTGGATGGTGGATGCAACATATAGCAAGTTCACCAAATCCAATCCGCATGGCGGAACCTAATACAGTAATTACTACTGATGCTTCGTTAGAAGGTTGGGGAGCTCATCGAGATGGGGTCACAACAGGAGGTAGATGGCTTGATGATGAAAAATCAGACTATATTAATGCACTAGAATTGCGTGCTATTTATCTGGGCTTACGTAGTTTAGTAAAGATAAATAAATCACAGGTTAGAATACTAACTGATAATACTACTGCCATGGCATATATTCGTAACATGGGTGGAACCAAATCAAAGTCTTGCAATCAGTTATCTAAACTGATTTGGAACTGGGCACAGGCTCAACAAGTCTGGCTGACTGTAGCGCATATTCCAGGGTCACAAAATACACTTGCAGATTATAAAAGTAGAAATTTCCATGACCATTTAGAGTGGTCTCTCTCTACACCTTTGTTTAACTTCGTTTGTGAAAAATGGGGTACACCTGAAGTTGACTTGTTTGCATCACGAAATAATAACAAGTTACCCTGTTATGTTTCTTGGCATCCTGAACCGGATGCTTGGAAAGTAGATGCGTTTGCTATTACCTGGGAAAATAATTATTTTTATATTTTCCCACCATTTAGCATTATCAGCCGAGTAGTGAGAAAAATCGGCTTGGAAGGGACACATGCGATACTGGTGGTGCCCGATTGGGACACGCAACCTTGGCTGCCAGCAGTTTCACAACTGGCAAAAGATCATATACGATTCCCAAGAAAACTCGGGAATCTGACGCACCACGGACCGCTAGTGGTTCACGGCGACGTGTCAACGACGCCCCTATTGGCATTCCTTTTCTAAGGAAGCAGCTACAGCAATTTGGATTGGACAGAATTACTGAGGATAGGATAGTATCGGATGCCTGGAGGCCAGGAACTGTCAAAATGTATACAACCTATTTAAAGAAATGGGGTGTACATTGTTTGTTAATGAAAGTTAAGCCAACAAATCCAAAGATTTCACAAGTAGCTCGGTTTCTTCGTTCTCTAGAGGATGAAGGACTTTCCTTTGGATCGATTAATGCGGCGAGGTGTGCGTTATCAATTATATTACCTAGAATTGATGGCGAAACAGTTGGAAAACATTATGTTCTTTGTTATTTACTTCGTTCAATTTATCAAAGGAATCCTCCAAAACCAAAGTATAGTCGGTTTTGGGATGTTTCTATAGTATTTAAGTTGTTTCAGGCTTGGCCTCACAACTCGTGGTTAGATATAAAACAGTTAGGTTTTAAGGTCGCGGTCCTGTTATTGTTAGTAACCGGACACAGAGGACAGACGATTGTTGCTTTATCCTTAACTGGATTAGAAATAGACAAGGAACAAGCTACGTTTGATTTAGAAAAATTGCTTAAATCGAACACGTTAGGTGACCCTTTATCAACGGTTCACTTAGACTGTTTTCCGAATGATCGGAAATTATGTGTTGTGTCGGCCATACGGGCTTATATATACAAGACAAAGGATTTACGTGCATCACAACAACTATTAGTGAGCTTTATAAAGCCACATAAGGCGATTTCACGAGACACACTTGCCAGATGGACAATTACGGTGTTGAAATTGGCTGGAGTGGATACGAGTAAATACTCTTCCCACTCAACTAGAGGAGCCATGGTCTCCAAGGCACGGGTGCTTGGTATTTCTGTGAAAAGAATACTAGCGCATGCAGGCTGGAAGACGGCTAAGTCGTTTGCAAAACATTATAATAAACGACTAGAAAAGCCTACCGGCGTTGCAAAGCGTCTTCTCGCCAACTAACAAGAATAGGTGAGAACAAAAATTTAGAATGTTATAATAATAAGAAAGAATGATATTAAGGATAAAAATGAATTATGTAAAGGTCTCCCTAGCCTGAGGCTAGCCTGAGGCTGTTTACCGAGGTAAAATAGTATAGTTATACGAGTCTTACCTTGGTACAGATGATGGATAACTGTTGTTTTACCGAGGTATAAGCCTCGGATAGATGTGGGCTAGGGCCCTCCCGCCACACCCTGCCACATCTATTCCGTTGGTGTACCTTTTCGGTAAAGTAATAGTATCCATTGTTTGAAAGTCATTTTTATCCTCAATAAGTAGGTTAAGATTGCTGGTACCGGACGTGCTTACCTCTCCCTAGCCCACATCTATCCGAGGCTTATACCTCGGTAAAACAACAGTTATCCATCATCTGTACCAAGGTAAGACTCGTATAACTATACTATATATTATTATATATTAGTACATAGTATTATATATTATTATATATTATTATATATTATTATATATTATTATATATTATTATATGTCATTATATATTATTATATAGTATTACATAGTATTATATATTATTATATATTATTATATATTATTATATATTATTATATATTATTATATATCATTATATATTATTATATATTATTACATATTATTATATATTATTATATATTATTATATGTTTTATATATTATTATATATTATTATATATTATTATATATTATTATAGTATATAGTATATATATATATTATTGTATAGTATTGTATAGTATTATATATTATTATATACTATTGTATATTATTATGTATTATATATTATTATATATTATTGCATATTATTATGTAGTATTACCTATTATTACGCATTATTACATATCATTATATATTATTATATATTACATGTTATACTATAGTATTATAAAGTATTATATATTAGTATGTATCATATTAATATGTATTATTATGCACTATTATACATTATTATACATAACACATTATTATACATTATTATACATTATTATACATTGTTATATATTATTATACATTGTTATATATTATAAAACATGATCATACATTATCATGACTACTGTGATGTTGATACCTCTATATCATAAGCTTGTGTCATTCTATATACTACTACTGATTTTATATAAAAGCCAAGAGTGTGTCATGGGAGCAGGTGATGAAAATGGGAAATATTGCACCTAGAATGGGACTCGAACCCACACCTCTTTGGATTCCGGGCGAGTGTGCTAACCATTATACCACCTATGCTCCCTGATAGCAACACACTACCCACGCCTACCTGTATATGTGGTTACTTGCCTGAGAGGTCAGTGCAGTCTACTACACTCATCCCCCTGGAATTGTAAATCTTTTACATGGTCATTTAATGCTTGAAATTACATACATACAGGCAATGAACTTACACATACATACACAGGGTAGGTTCAACAAACATACAGCGTGTAGCTTGTACAGAATCATGGTCATAGCACCAGTGTCATGGAGGTGATGAAAATGGGAAATATTGCGCCTAGAGCTGGACTCAAATGTACATCTCTTTGCATTCTGGGTCAGTGTGCTAACCATTACACCACCTAGGCTCCCTGATTTCAACACACTACCCACGCCCACCTGTCTATGTGGTTACTTGCCTGAGAGGTCAGTGCATACGACTACACTTGTATCAATAACTTATAATCCTATGAAATGATGTAGCACACGCAGTTCACAAGCAAGCAATATATCCAATAGCTCATCTGTTCTAACCGGGATTCTCTCAAATGAAATATATAGATGAGAAAGAAGGGTTATTCTCCAAAACTGGGCACCACATATTTGGTCTCCATGTTACGATGCTGATAATTAATTCTTTGTTTTATTGATAGCAAGTCAAATAATTAGTGTAGCCTCTGTCTCTTATGTATATTAGCAGGTCTAAATGTATTGAATTTATCCCACAAAAGATATAAAAATTATAATTTTATGATTTTGCGCTCGAGTGAAAATATGAAAATGTATACATTGACAGCATACTTGTAGCCAAACATTTGTTCAACTTATTTTTCAACTTTTTTCTTGTAAGTCATAACCCTGTCTGCTTAACATTAATCAAGAAAATCTTGTTTGACTATGTTGCAGATGCTAAAATGAAGTTATGGATGTGTCTTTGATTTTCATGTTACATGAGTGATATTAATGTATTGCTCAATTTGATTAAGATCTAATTCAAAAAGTGAAATTCATTTTTTTCAACTCTGACATATGCATAACATGCAAACCTTCTTAGGACATTGGATTAGTCTATTATTTGGAAGGATTTTTTATATTATTTGGAAGGTTTTCACTTTTGGTTTCCATGTCACACTTTTGTGCTCGGTTTTAGAGAATGACCCAGAAACACATTTGATGTAAAACACCTCTCGACAAATTCATACTTACAATGTAAAATATCTGCACTACATATGGCCAGACGGACTAGCAGTGAGTGCCTCAGCGATGAAAAAAAACACCATATTCTGATTAATAAATATTTCCCAAATAAAGAAAATATATATGAAGAGTTCAGGCGCAAAACCAAGTAAACGCCAATCCAAAAATGGAGATAAACATTGCAATCAACCCTACAAAATGTAATTTTTTGTATATTCCTTTTTTGTTTCTTTATTGCTCCGTACTCATGTGATCATTTGAAAAGTGAAATTAGGGAGAATTAAAATTATTTTCATGTAAAAATCTAATATTTAAACTACGCTGTTGGATTGGCGTTTACCTGGTTTTGCGCCTGAACTCTTCATATATCGCTAATCCTTTGACAATGCCTCACACCATGAACCAGTGCATTAAAGCCGGCCAGCTGCCAGTACTGCACTGTAGGTGGCGCTGTAGGTGGTGACAGGCTTGCAGTGTCGTCGTCTCCTACCGGCCAATTCCTGGTGGCGCTTTCATTAAGCCGCTAACTGTGATCTGTATGCACCCGAATCAAAGTGAGTAACAAGGGCAGAATAAAAAAACTTGTCACAAAAAAACAAAAAACAAAGAAACAGGTCTTTGTGCTGAGCACATTACTCTAGTCTAGCAAAGCCATCCCCCCCACTGCCCGGTAATCCCTATCCCCCCACACCACCCACATTCAGCTAGACAGGCAAAGAACCTCGTGAACAAGCACTGCCCTGTTGTATTAAGGTGGACTCGGCGGTTTTTTTGTGCTTCTGGTTTTCTGTAAGGTTTCTTTTTTCTTTTTGTTGGGGGGGGGGGCTTTTGTTGTGCTTTCTGAGATTTTGTTGTGCTTTATGGTTGGGCTAGTTTTATAGGGCTTTTGGGGTTCTGATGTATGCCCTTTTTGTGGATTTTTTGTGTGTTTTAAGGGCTTTTGTAGGGTTTCGTGGGGCTATTTGGCTTTGTATGTGGCCTTTTGTGCGAATTGTTGAGGTTTTGGTTGGCTTTTTGAGGGTGTTTTCGTGCGGCTTTTTGTGGGGCTGTTTGTGGGACGTTTTGTGGTGCTTTTTCTTTTTTCTATGGGAGGCGCCTTTTCTGGTGTTGTTTGGAGGTTATGGATATTTACAGGCTTTTTGCTGGGGTTTTGGATTTGGGGGGGGGGGGGGGTGTCTATTTGGCGGATATGTTAGGGATATTTGGGGGGGGGGGGGAAGGACGGGTCAGCCCAGTATTAGGATAATGTGACTGAATGGGACATCGGGGCATGGTATTCGCAGCATAGTTTCCCTGTGGGGCAGCACTATGAAGTCGCTATGTGCGTGCACTGTCAAAGTGAGTACCCGTCCGTCCTGGTATGACCTGAACTTGGTTGGTTGGTTGGTTATTGGAGTTTTACATCCTGTCAACATGTAAGGTCATATATCTCCTGTCAACATAAAGGCCTTAAATGTTGCTAGGACGTATAACCCCAACAAAAAACAACTCATAATAGAGCACATATGCATAGTGTTTTTTTTCTCATTATTCTTATATACCATTGATGATAACGGCCGCTGACGCATGGGCGAGCAGGTGGCGCCACATGTGGAGGTCATGAGGTACCAATAGATGACCTGATGAGTAGGTGACCAGCCGATGACTCATTATTCTTATATACTGTTGAGGATAATGGCCGCTGAGGCATGGGCGAGCAGGTGGCGCCACATGTGGATGTCATGAGGTACCAATAGATGACCTGATGAGTAGGTGACCAGCCGATGACTTAGTGGCTGGGGAGTAGCTGGATCTTCCGGCTTATCATACTCGTATAACGGCTTATACAGCATATATACAGCATATATACAGCATAATCAGACGTCACCTAAATAGCTATACCCCCCCCCCCCACACACTCCACCACCACCCACACCCTCCACCACCACCACCACCCCTCTGCATCATCTACCCCACACTCTTCACCAGAGTGCCCTGGCGACCTCCCGTTCCGCCACGCAAGATCGATCTCCTCCAGAGGGCACCAGTAAGTGGTATCCACCACTCCCCTACTCTGGAGGGCGAGTCACAAACAAATAATTCAAATTCCACATTCCCCGCCAACAAAAAAACCCAAAAAAAACACAGGAGCTAATGCGAATTTAGAAACCACACATTTAGAAACTTGTATTTACAATGATGTCTTACAAATATATAATAATCTTTAAACAAAATTGTATGAATGGTTATATTCACTGATTAAGCCGGAAATATTTTTAGTTGCGAATGAATGGTGCAGGCCTAGGTCATTCGACAGCTCCTTGCCCTATCCCAGTAGAGTCGAGCATGTGGCGAGGTAGTGACAAGTATACATTTTTAAGTCGTGCGTATGATTTGGCTCGGGTTCAAAACCTGTGGGTCAAATCCCACGACCTGCCGCAAGGCAAGTGGGTGCTCAACTCATCTGGCCATCTATCGTGTGGACCTCTGTAATGGACTACATGATTATTACTATGAATAATCAACATGTTTCATTAGTTGTATATTACACGGAATGGCCGAATGAGTTGAGCGTCCGTCTCCCGGTTTGATTGATCGTGGGGTTCGAACCCTGGTCGAGTCAAATCAATAACTTAACAATTTATACTTGTCGCTTCCTAACCAGGCGTCCAGCATTATTAAGATTAGGGCACGGACTGGTTGGCTCAGTGTCAGGCTAATGTGACTGAGTGGGATATCAGGTCATGCCGTCCTGGTCTCCCGGTGGGGCAGCACTATTAAGTCGCCATGAGTGCACACTATCCAAAGTCAGTACCGGTCCTGATGAGACCTTAGATGTTGCCAGGAGGTACAATTCTAACAAGACACCAACCTGTGCACACTCATGGTGACTTTATAGTACTACCCTACTGGGAGACTAGGCCACTGGCATCAATACCCAATATCCCACTCAGTCACAGTATCCTGATACCAATCAAACCAGTCTTTGTCTGATTCGCTCAATGCCAAGCGCCAGGCTATTTAGCGGCAAGGATCAATTTGGTAAATCATTGGTTTGACGCTGCCAGGTTTTTGAACCCATGACCTTCCAGATAGTACTCTTACCAAGTAGGCTACGGCATCCGATGCCAACACCAAAATCGAATAACACCTGATCCCATAATGTTATTCAGAAGAATAAAATCATTTGAACAAAAAATACTGTCCATTTGGATACGACTGCAGTCTTTTATTAAATCAAGTGTCTTTCATCACTCAAACATGATCTCTGATGTATCGAAACTAACCTCCGTGCCCCCCCCCCCCCACACTCCCTTCAAGAAGAATAAAAGCGAATTTGGATTGGGTACTCACATGGTGACATGTTTGGATCTATTGGGTTTTGGGGTTGTTTGTTGTTGTTTGTTGTGTGTGACGGTGTATTTATGCTGCCCACAACAGTTAAGTCTATTAACTCATTTTCGCCACCAAACGGTACTGGGGTCTGTCACACTATGCCGGATTGAGCAACGGACAGAATTTTCTAGTCCAGTGTGTGGTGTTTGGGTGTGCTAAGTATCAAAATGTGTCAAAATGTTGCGATATCCGGTCAAAGGCAGCTGGATGAACGGACATGAAACGGACATGAAACAAACATGAAACGAACATGAACAGATAGCTAACGGATGATAACCAGACTAAACGGACTCAAACCGGACAAGAATCATAGACGTCAATCCGGCGGCATCCATTCCAAGTTTTGTGCATGTTCAAAAATTGTGACGGATCGGGCCGGATATCAATGGATATCAATCGATATGCAACGTATATGCAACGTATATGCAACGGACACAAACCCGACTTTGCCGGGTATCAACAGACTTTCTTCGGTTTCTCTCCATTTCCCCAATCTGGTGATGTGTGACAGAGCCTTAATAGTATCATGGTACCCCTTGTTTCGTCAATGTCAGTTGTTGCGTAGCTATCACCTACATGCATTACTTGTCTGTTTGTTTGTGTTTTCTCCTACATCTCAGCCCCCCCCCCCCCTCCACACACACACACTGTGAGCTTAGTTAGTCATGTTTGCGGGTTTGTTTAGTTAGTTAGCCTTAAGCTAAGATTCCATATACACGGTATACAAATGCAGCAACAAATAGCAAAGCATGTAAATACATAGGGGTGCTTCCACATCCGAATGCGAAGGCCAAGGCCAAGGCCAAGGCCAAGGCCAAGGAGAAGATGCTGTGTTTGCCATAGGAATCAACAGGAACTTTGACTTTCCTTCACAAATTTGAACCAAAATATCCCGAAAATGGCATGGGTATCTATGTCGCATACCGCTTTCACATTCGCATGCTGCATACCTGCATATCTGCATACCTGGAGACCTGCATACCTGCATACATGTATACCTGCATGCCTGCATACCTGCATGCCTGCATATCCCCATACGCCCATACCCGCATATCCCCATACCTCCATACGCCCATACCCCATACCCCCATACATCCATTCCTCCATTCCATACATCTACACCCCCATACCCCCATACATCCATACCTCCACACCTCCATACCTCCATACCTGTATACCCCCATACCTCCATACCCCCATACCCCATACCCCCATACATCCATACCTCCATTCCACTTTATACCCCAACATCCATACCTCCACACCCCCCTACCTCCAACCCGATACCCCCATACCTCCATACCCCAATACCCCATACACCCAATCCCCATACCCCATACATCCATACCCGCATACCCCCATACCCCATACGTTCAAACCCATAACCACATTACCCTACTCCCATACCAAACCCCATACCCCCACACCTCCATACCCCCATACCTCCATACCCGCATACCTCCATACCCGCATACCTCCATACCGCCATACCGGATTCACCCATACCTCCTGACCCCATACCTCCATAACTCCATACCCCCATACCTCCACACCCCCATACCCCCACACATCCACACCCCCACACCTCCATACCGCGTACATGGAATGAGGTGGCCATCAGGGGCTGCGGGGCTGCGTGCGTCGAGTCTGGGTATTGCTGGGCTATTAGAGGCTGGCACCGGCCGCTGTTTGGCGGGTGTCTATAAAAGATGCACTGGGTGCAAGTGGAAGTGGCCGGCTTTGTGGCCGACAAGTCATGGACCCCAGCCTCCACAACTTCCACAACATTGCCAGCTTCACTGGCTTTGGTAGCGTTGGCCGCTTTAGCAGTTTTGACAGCTTTCGATAGCTCTGGCAGCTTTGGCAGCTTCGACAACTTTGATAACATTGCCAGCCTTGAAAGCTTTGCAAGCCTTAACAGCTGTGACAGCTTTGGCAGCTTAGACAGTGTTGATAGATATCCCAGTTTCGACACCTTCCATAACTTTGCCAGCTTTGCCAGCCTTGACAGCTTTGGCAGCCTTGATAGCTAAGACAGCCATGCTAGCTTCGACAGCTTTGCAAACTTTGGCAGCTTTGACATCTTTGACAGCTTTGGCAGCTTTTGCAGCTTTTGCAGCTTTGTCATCATTGACAGCTTTGGCATCATACCCAGCTTTGGCAGCTTTGCCAACTTTGCCAGCCTTGACAGCCTTGAGAGCTCTGCCAACTTTGACAGTTTTTACAGTTCTGGCAGTATTGAGAACTCTAGAAGCTTAGACAGCTTTGCCAGCCTTGCCAGCTTTTCCAACTTGTCCAGCTTTGCCAGCTTTGACAGTTTTGGCAGCCTTGACAACCTAGGCAGTATTGGCAGCCTTGACAGCTTTGTCACCTTTGCCAGCTTCGCCAACATTGATACCTTTGTCAGCTTTGACAAATTTGCCGGCCTTGACAGCTTTGCCAGCTCTGAAAGCTTTGACAGCCTTCACAGCTTTGACAGCATTGAGAGCTTTGTCGGCTTTTACAATTTTACAACTTTGATAGCTTTGCCTTGTACTTGTGGATGGTACCTCGGGTTCATATCCTAGTTGAGTCAAACAAATGACTTAAAAAGTGATACTCGTCGCTTCCTGGCCAGGCGCTCGGCATTATTAGGGCAAGGACTGGTTGGCTAAGTGTCGGGATAATGAGACTGAGTGGGATATCAGGTCATGGTGCTGGTGGTCTGTTCTCCCAGTGGAGCAGCACTATAAAGTTGCCATAAGGGCGCACTATATCAGTTCTGATATGACCTTAAATGTTGCCAGGACATAAAACTCCAACAAACAACCAACCCAGTAGGGCAGCATTATATAATTGCCTTGAGGGCGCGCTGTCACAAGTCTGTACCCACCTTTATATGTTACCAGGACGTAAAACCCCAGAAACCAACCGACCAATGCAATGATCATTCGCATGTCGGGTCTCGGGTAACCCGATATAGACTACAGTTAATTAGATCCTGTGTCCAGGGAGAGGTTCAGGTGATGTCACAAACATTGTCACTTGTGTCAGTGATGTAAGTAACTGACACTGTCAGGCATACCCACCGCTAGCCTTCTTTTGATACTCGCCTTTCTATCCACCCATAGTAGAACTCTCCTGTGTTTGTGTATGTGTTTTTTTAAGGGGCTGTCACATTAGGGATTTTTGCGGGAGCGTATGGCGGCATAGGCGCGTTACGTCATATACGTCGGCATACGCCGTATACGCTACTCATACGCTACGCATACGCTACTCATATGCTACTCATACACCGCCAGATGCCTCGGGTTCATATCCTAGTTGAGTCAAACAAATGACTTAAAAAGTGATACTCGTCGCTTCCTGGCCAGGCGCTCGGCATTATTAGGGCAAGGACTGGTTGGCTAAGTGTCGGGATAATGAGACTGAGTGGGATATCAGGTCATGGTGCTGGTGGTCTGTTCTCCCAGTGGAGCAGCACTATAAAGTTGCCATAAGGGCGCACTATATCAGTTCTGATATGACCTTAAATGTTGCCAGGATGTAAAACTCCAACAAACAACCAACCCAGTAGGGCAGCATTATATAATTGCCTTGAGGGCGCGCTGTCACAAGTCTGTACCCACCTTTATATGTTACCAGGACGTAAAAACCCCAGAAACCAACCGACCAATGCAATGATCATTCGCATGTCGGGTCTCGGGTAACCCGATATAGACTACAGTTAATTAGATCCTGTGTCCAGGGAGAGGTTCAGGTGATGTCACAAACATTGTCACTTGTGTCAGTGATGTAAGTAACTGACACTGTCAGGCATACCCTCCGCTAGCCTTCTTTTGATACTCGCCTTTCTATCCACCCATAGTAGAACTCTCCTGTGTTTGTGTATGTGTTTTTTTAAGGGGCTGTCACATTAGGGATTTTTGCGGGAGCGTATGGCGGCATAGGCGCGTTACGTCATATACGTCGGCATACGCCGTATACGCTACTCATACGCTACGCATACGCTACTCATACGCTACTCATACACCGCCAGATGCCGGCTTATGTGAAGCGTATGAGGCATACGCCGCCATACGCTTTCATAAATCCGTCCGTCCAAATTTTTTTGTGCATGCTCAAAAAAACTCGACCTATGAGGGCATATGGCCCATACTGTCAAAAAATGTCACATCACGCTCCCATACGCTCCTCATGCGCTCCTCGTACGCTCCTCGTAGGTTCCACATATGCTCAAAACCACCCGAAAGGTCACCAAATGTCATCATAGGCCGGCACGCGAAGGACCTACGTAGGTTTTCAATACGCTCCCGCCATACGCCGTAATGTGACAGGGCCTTTAGTTTTTTTTATATATTCTACGTTTTGCTGATATTGATACCCTCTCCTCATCCCCGTGGGAGTATCCGTTGAAACCCTATGATTTGTTTTCAGTCATAGGTTCAGATCCTGTTTTCAATGATTACCTGCGTTCTCATGAAACTGGATGTATGCAATCAACTGCGCAAACATATACTATATATATATAGTGACCAGGCGCAGCTGGTATCATGCAGTCATGAGCTGCTCACAGTTGGCAGTACAGTGGAGAATGAAGGAACTAACCTAGTCCTATGAGGTTGGTAGTACTAGCTCAATGACATTAGGGTATAGAGTAAGTAAAGGGAGATAACTGCTAGGGGGTAGTGTCCTTGTTTATATTCCCATAATAGATTATAGAGCACATATATATATATATATATATATATGTATATATATATGAGACTGTCTCACAAGGTGCTAAGCAATATGGGACAAAACCTTGTCCATTGTAATGATCAACATACTATCTGCTTATGCATTTGCTCAGGATAAACTGATTTGTTTTTTACATGGCGTTTCATAATCGCAATAGAATACATATTGATTTGAAGCAAATGTCCTTGTGTTTTCAGTGTAACCATTTCTGTGCTGTTTTGTGTCAATCATTACACCGGACTAAAAAAAAGAAGAGTTATCACCTTTTGAGACAGGCTCAGATATGGATAGTGATAAACCCGTTATTGCATATAATAAGATCTGGAGAGAGTTGCACTCCCCCCCCCCCTCTCTCCGGGTGTGAAGGTGGGTACCAGCATTCTCCTCTCTGTCTCTTGCGAGGGGCCTCCCCCTCCACTAGCTACATATAGTCACATTATCCTGCCACTGAGCCAACTAGTCTTGGTCCTATCATAATAATGCTGAGTGCCTGGCTAGGAAGCGACAAATATCAATGTATATATATATACACATATTTGCGGCACTTGTAGCGGTGGGGGTGGCGGTGCCACCTTTCCCACCGTGAAGAGGGCGTAACCCATCAAGTAGTACACAACATAAGGGTGGCCAAATAAGGGATCTTCCCATACGCTCCTTTATACTCGCATAGGTTTCATATATCACATGTAAGATACACATTGAGACGGAGGCAGTGTGGCTGATACAATCGTTATTAGTGACATTATATTATTACTGACAATATTCATTAGTGACAATATATCAAGTACCTGGCTGGGCTAGAATGCCCTACCGAACACATAAATAAAGAATTTCTGGTAACGGTCGTATGGCGTTATGGCGAATGAGAGTGTGAAGAATCCAGTAGCGACAGCTTGAGAAAAAATCCTCCGGTGCGACTGACAATGTCGAACAGGTGGAGGGAGGGGGGGGGGGGGGGGGGGTGGGGGGGGGTGAGCGCAAGAGGTGCCACCTGTCAAGTGAGGAGTCTTACGGAGAATAACAATGGTATCAAGAATATAATAATATAGATATAATAAGGAAACAATTCCCTTCGTATATTTATACTCGCATAATATGTTATACACCACATATATCGCGGGTAGCCCCGGCTGGTAGAATAGCAGCACCCCCCTCCCCCCGCCACTCCCAATCCAGCGGAAGGGGGCAGCACCATGCGTCACTTACATCGGCATATACGTAGTATATACTTGTGTATATATATATGTATTACGATTCGGCGGTACCATAAGAAGTTGACTGCATGTGTGTGGTGTCTCTGGAATATAGGGAGGTTCAACGAAATAAGATATAATTATCACTTTCGTTATGTCTATTCACATAATGTATTATATAGGACATATATATGCAATATGGTAGATCGTGGGATTCGAACCCACGGGTTCGAAACCTGGTGTAGTCAAACCGATGACTTAAAAATTGATATTGGTCGCTTTCTACCCAGGCACTCGGCATTATTAGGATAGGGTAAAGACTCAGTTGGCTCAGTGTCAGGATAATGTGATTGTGGGTTATCAGGTCATGGTCTCCAATTGGGGCAGTACTATAACGTTGCCATTAGTGCACACTGTCACAAATTGGGACCCATCCTGATATGACCTTAGATGTTGTAAGGGCGTAAAACTCCAACAACCAACCAACTTATATGCAAGTTCTTGTAACATATCGTTAGTTGATTATTTGCATAATTGTATATATCTAAATTATGACAACAACACACTTTACCAAATGAATACTGAAGATAAATTCTGCCTACATTCTAAATACAAATGTACTATGAAAATACATCGATCCATTTTACATTGACGTTACATGTTTAACTGTGTACATATATGTATGTACTATATAATTTGTATGTACTATATAATTTACTATGTGGATATAAATAACGGCAGCCCCCTTAATGTTTCTCTCTGTCCATCTTAACCTGCTCCACGATATTCACTGCGGAGCGGACATTCCTACCCTTCCAGCCTCCTCCGCACCGTGATCCAACGGTCATTCTGCTTGCTTTCAAACATACACCGTTAAAAAGTAACAATATGTGAGGTATAACGCATTATACAAGGGTAACACATATACCCTATATTTCCTCTGTACATTATATATGAGGGAGGAAATGTCTCTGCGGTTTCGCGCATTTCTTATATTTACTGATTTACGTTCAACATTTTATAAAATGGAATGTATATTTATGACAACAGTTGAGTGGTTTGAATCCAATTCTTATATGACCTTAGATGTACCTAGAACATGAAACCCAAACAAGAAAGTGTTTGGTATGGGCGATAATACGGTCACAACAAGGCTACTTGAAACCTGACTTTATGTTTGTTTGTTTGTTGTTGTTTTACGTCCTAGCAACATCTAAGGTCATACGCAGGACGGGTACCGACTTGTGACACTGCACCCTCCTGGTGACTTTATAGTGCTGCCCCGCTGGGAGACCATGCCACCAGCACCATGACCTGATCCTGACTTTATGTATTTTTCCATTATTCCCTAACAGTGCTAAGTCTATGGCAGAAGATAATGGGATTCCCAAATGAGTTAGAGCGTTTGTCTCCCATGTTGGTAGATCGTGGGATCGTGAGTTCGAATCCTGTTTGAGTCAAACCAATGACTTAAAAATTGATACTTGTCGCTTCCTAGCCAGGCGGTCGGCATTACTAGGATAGGGCAAGGAGCAGTGGAATGAGGAAGACAAGTCGTCTGCGACTGAAATTTCCCCTGTTTAAACAACTAATGTACCCCCAAAAAAATCTGTGTTTTCGCGGAAATTGCCGTCGGTGTAATAATCTCGACCTGATTTCCACGTTTTTTGCTGGACACCACTTTCATCCCTGATATATACACCAATTAAAAAAGTTGCAACTACAAATTAACCATCACTTTATAGTTGTGACCTTCCATTTCCTGGTTTCTGGTGGAGAGGCTTTCCGATTGGATCCTTATGACGTGCCTATTTTCTTTAATCAGCCAGTCTTGAAATATTGACGCGCTTAGACAAAAGGGCCCCAAGTCACTAGGCTCCTTGGCGTGGATACTTTATAATAAAACAAAAAATGTAAGCGGATAATCTTACCCGAGGGGAAATGGCTGAACGACCTGATGAATACCAACAACCGTAACAAATAAAACATAAAAAAAACCAGCACCAAGTTGATTAAAGTTTCAGAGTCCGGTGTTTTTGAGTTTACGTCATTTTCTGAGATAAATGTATTGGGTCAAGCATTATGATCTACCTTACTTTACATTGAAGTAACTTTTGTTTTAAATGGCTGACTTTGAGATACTTGAAGTGCAACCATGCAAAATAAATGTTGGTAAGCAAGACGGGATGGCCGAATAAGTTAGAGCATCCGTCTCCCATGTTGGTAGATCATGGGATCGTGGGTTAGAACCCTGGTCGAGTCAAACCAATGACTTTAAAATTGATACTTGTCGCTTCCTAGCCAAGCACTCGGCATTATTAGGACAGGGCAAGGACGGGTGTGCTCAGTGTCAGGATAATGTGACTGAGTGGGATATCAGGTCATGGTGCCAGCGGCCTGGTTTCCCATGGGACAGCACTATAAAAGTTGCCTTGAGTGTGCACTGTCACAAGTTGGTACCTGTCCTGATATGATCTTAGATGTTGCTAGGACGTAAAACAAAAAAACAAACAAACCAATGACTTAAAAATTGGTACTTGTCGCTTCCTAGCCATATGCTCGGATTTACTAGGGTAGGGCAAGGAGCAGTGGAATGAGGAAGACCAGTCGTCTGCGACTGAAATTTCCTCTGCTTAAAAAACTAATGTACACAAAAAAAAGAGAAAAAAACGTCAAAACTGTGACGGCATAGGCTTCTGCAGTAACAGGTTCAATTAAATTGCGTCAGTATTCCCTTCTGTGTGGTGACGAATGTGTAATATGTAAACCACTATCTAAGTGTTTGTTGTTTTTTGTTTTGTTGGTACATTAGTTGTTTAAACGGGGCTAATTTCAGTCACAGATGACTGGTCTTCCTCATTCCACTGCTCCTTGCCCTATCCTAATGAATGCCAATCGCCAGGATAGGAAGCGACAAGTATACATTTTTAAGTCATTCGTTTGACTTGACCAGGATTCGAACCCATGATCCCACAATCTACCAACACGGGAGATGGACACTCTAACGCATTCAGCCATCCTGTATTGTCGGTTAGATATGTAGAATCGAATCCAGATAATTGTTTCGGTTTTAGAAATTTGATACTTATGATAAATTAAAGGTCCCGCTCTGAGCCGTTGTAGTATGTGACCTTAGATGTTGCCAGGACTTAAAACTCCAACAACCTCCCAACCTCCCACGCTGAATTATTATTTAGAAATCGCTGAATCAGAAGAGTTTAGTAATTAATTCCTGGAAATTCTGAGCCCCTCATTTCTTACTAGACCAGGCGGGATGGCCGAATGCGTTAGAGCGTCCGTCTCCCGTGTTGGTAGATCATGGGATCATGGGTTTGAACCCTGGTTGAGTCAAACCAATGACATACAAATTTATACTTGTCACTTCCTTGCCAGGCACTCGGCATTATTAGGACAGGGCAAAGACTGGTGTGGTCAGTGTCAGGATAATGTGACTGAGTGGGATACCAGGTCATGGTGCCGGCAGCCTGATTTCCCAGTGGGACAGCACTATAAAGTCGCCATGAGTGCACACTGTCACAAGTCGGTACCCGTCCTGATATGACCTTAGATATTGCTAGGACATAAAACAACAACAAACAAACAAATCTTAAAGAACTGTTTCCACCACCTCATCTTTGTTTGATCCGACCAAGCTACCTCCCCCTTCCATCGGCTACTCCCAAATAATTCCCATCAAATTTATGGAGTTATCAACTTTCCTGGAAACTGGGTGGGGGCTGTGGTGGTGGCGGGGGCGGATAGGGGGCTAGGGAGCAGTAGTTTGTTTGTTTGTTGTTTTACATCCTAGCAAAATTTAAAAGTCATATCAGGACGGGTAACAACTTTTGACAGTGCACACTCATGGTGAATTTTGTAGTGCTGCCCCACTGGAAAATGTTGCCGTTGGTACCATGACCCAATATCCCACTCAGTCAGATTATCCTGACACTGAGTCAACCAGTCCTTGCCCTATCCTAATAATGCCGAGCGCCTGGCTAGGAAGTGACAAGAATAAATTTGTAAGTCATTGGTCTGACTTGACAAAAGTTTGAACCCACTAATCCATGCGTTTGGATCCACCTATCTCCCAAAACAGGAGACGGACGCTCAACTCATTCGCCCATCCCGTCTGGTCCGGTGGGGGGTGGGGGGGACATGGGTGGGGCTGAGGGAGGATGGTGGTGGTGGTCGGGGCCTCGGATGGGGGGGAGGGGTATAGGGGGCTAGGGCTCAGTCGTGAAGGAGTGTTATTCAAAAGCTTTGACGTCAAATCTTTCTAGATGATTCATCCTTGTCCCCGGCCAAAATTCTTGGAGGCATAATTTTGTGTTGTGCATTATAGAGGACTATTGATGATAATAGATCTGGTGGTGAGGATACTTTGTTTGGTTGGTTGTTGGTGTTGTACATCCTAGCCACATCTAAGGTCATATTAGGACGGGCTCTGACTGATGATAACAGTGCGCAGTCATGGCGACTTTATAGTGCTGCCCTACTGGGAGACCACGCTGCCAGCCAGCACCATGACATGATATTCGACTCAGTTACATTATCCTGAGACTGAACCAACCAGATTTTGGTAAACAATTTTGATTCATCTTTGCTGAGTACCAAGTGCATCTTCTGGCCATCAAATTCAGTAATTTACACTATTTAATTACAAGAACGATAATAAGATAATAACAATATTCTTATTACATTTAGCTAATTAACTGACTGTGATGTATCTAGACGGGATTCTGCATTTCAATTTATTTTTAAATCAAAAATTTTAATTTTAATTAAGATATTAGATTTTGTTGAAATCTTCTAATTAACAAAATTCTAATTTTGGGGCGCAAGTCAACCGTCGTGAGTCGGTTATTCGGGCAGAGTTCATGCATGAGCAGTTAACATGATTACATGCCATAGTAGGCCATCTTGATGACCGATAAATCTATTAGACCTCCCCCCTCCTCCCCCACCCCCACGCCCACCCCGTCCACCTTATTCTCTGTTCGGGCCAGACGGGATCGCGAAATGAGTCCAGCATCCGTCTCCTGTTTTGGGAGATCGGGGTATCCGAACAGATAGGATTGTGAGTTTGAACCCTGGTCGAGTCAAATTGATGACTTAATAAAATTGATACTTATCGCTTCCTAGCCTGGCGCTCGTCATTAATAGGACAGAGCAAGGACTGGTCGGCTCACTGTCAGGATAATGTGACTGAGTGGGATATTGGGTCATGGTGCTGATGGCCTGGTCTCCCAATGGCGCAGCACTATAAAGTCGCCATGAGTGCGCACTGTCACGAGTCGCTGCCCGTCCTGATATGACCTGAGATGTTGTCAGGAAGTAAAACTCCAACAAGTAACTCACCCACCCACTCCCATCCATCTTTTTCTCTGTTGGAAAATTTGGCTTTTTTATTTATTGCCAAGCAAGTGGTTTGTCTGATGAATCGTTTGTGTCCATCCTTGGCCAGCTAAAGTGTGTGTGTGGTGGGGTGGGGGATGGGGTGGTGGGGGGTCGGGTTGAGGATGGGAGGTTGTGGGGGTAGTATGGGTGGTGGGGTGGTGGGGGTGGGCTGCTCGGTTGGCTGAGTTGGCTTCTGGGTGGTGGGGATGGGGTGTGTTGGTGTGGGTGTGGGGGAATGTGGGTGAGGGGGTAGGTTCATGATTAGACTAGCCTCTGACTACTGTGTTCTTTGTGGATTTAGAGGTTATGTCTCTGATATGTTTGTTTGTTTTGTTTGTTGTTGTTATACATCCTAGCAACATCTAAGGTCATATCAGGACGGGTAAAGACTTGTGACAGTGCACACTCATGGTGACCTTTTAGTGCTGCCCCACTGGGAGACCAGGTCATTGGCAACATGACCTGATATCCCACTCAGTCACATAATCCTGACACTGAGCTAACCAGTACTTGTCTTATCCTATTAATGCCAAGCGCCAGGCTGGGAAGCGAGAAGTATCAATTGTTAAATCATTGTGTAAAGTCTATTGTACATTAATTCAGTATAGCGTATCACCCCACCCCATTCTCCCAATGAGAAACAAGCATTTCTAGCTCGACCAATAGGGATCCAGCATTCCTGCTTCCCATGGTTACCAGTGATCTGCCCACCACTAGCAAGCTGTGTGGCTCCCCTGGCAACCACCTGCCTTGAGCTTGCGTGTGGTGATCCTGACGAGCAGAGGGGGCAGGGGGTAGTGTGTAGGGCTCTGAGTGCCCCCCTTACACCAGTCCTGCCAGCACCACTATGTATATTTACCTATCAATCAAGCACCACCAGCAACTACATCAACACATGTATTCAACTGGCCATGTATACCTGTTTCACAATAGAACATTTGCATTCCTCCAGCAATGCTTTATTATCGGAATATTTTACAATTGGTTTGAGTCGACCAGGGTTCGAACCCATGAAACAGGACATGGACACTAAACTCTGGTCCCGTGCGGAAGGTCGGAAGTTCGGTTCCTGGTCGAGTCAAACCAATGACTTTCAAATTGATACTTGTCGCTTCCTAGTCAGGCGCTTGGCATTAATAGGAAAGGCAATGACTGGTTGGCTCAGTGTCAGGATAATGTGACTGAGTGGGATATCGGGTCATGGTGCCGGCGGCTTGATTTCCCAGTGGGGCAGCACTATAAAGTCACCATGAGTGCGCACTGTCACAAGTCCGTACCCATCCTGATATGACCGTAGGTGTTGCCAGGATGTAAAACTCCAACAAACAAACAAACAAGCAGAGGGAACGCTGATGGTGAAAATTGTGTATTTCCCTTTTTATATACAGAGAGAAAGGCACTGTTTATATGAAGTTCCTTCAATGTGATGTGGAGTTTAATCGACAATGAAGGGGACTGTTGGTGGGGAGGGCTTGAAGTGAGGGGGTGTAGAGATTTGTGTGTGAAAGCTTTTGGGTGTGGTTTATACGCACATAAAATATTATATAGCCTATAAAGATGACCTACATTTTAAAAGGGGGGGGGCATAAAAATACACACATAAACAGGCATCCTTGAAAAGCATGCCCTCCTTGCGTAAGGATATGAGGGGTTGCTACAAGCAGCTATAGTTCTCAGGGAATTCCATCTGGTACTAACATATGTCCTGATATGACCTTAGATGTTGCTAGGACGCAAAACAACAACAAACAAACAAACAACAAACATATTTATGAGTAAGTCACGTGGTTCTCGTAGAATCACACAAAAGAGGAAGTCGGTGGATAGTTTCTATACTACTGTCGTAGGGGGGTGATGAAAATGGGAAATATTGCGCCTAGAGCGGGACTCGAACCCACATCTCTTTGCATTCCGGGCCAATGTGCTAACCATTCCACCACCTAGGCTCCCTGATATCACCATACTACCCACGCCTACCTGTCTATGCGGCTCCTTGCCTGAGAGGTCAGTGTAGACTACTACACTACTTTTACCACAGATCACATTGGTAGAGTGTGCCTCTGAAGCTTGTTTTATTTAACGACGCCTCTAGAGCACATTGATTTCCGTATCATCAGCTATTGGACGTCAAACATATGGTCATTCTGACATATTTCTTTGGAGGAAACCGGCTCCTGGCACATAGGCTACTCTTTCCAATAAGCAGCAAGGGGAGAGTGCCTTTATACACAATATTTATTATTGTTGCTGCCCTCAGAGGGCAGGCACCGGACGTGGTGGCCGAATCGGTAGAGCGCAGCCTTTGCATGTGGAAGGTCGGGTGTTCAATTCCCGTCGAGTCAAACCAATGACTTATAAAATTGATACTTGGCACTTCCTAGCCAGGTGCTCGGTATTATCAGGATAGAGCAAGGACTGGTGGGGTCAGTGTCAGGATAATGTGACTGTGTGGGATATCAGGTCATGGTACTGGTGGGCTGGTCTGCCAGTGGGACAGCACTATAAAGTTTCCATGAGCGTGCACTGTCATAAGTTGGTACTCATCCTGATATGACCTTAGATGTTGCTACATGTAAAAACCCAACAAACAGACATGCCTCACAAGGTCATCTGACAGAAACAGATTTTGAAAATTTCCTAAATAATTAAGGGTATGGGTAAGCATTAGCACATATGACTGTTCTTACTTGTTTTTTGTGGTCACATATGGATATTCGTTTTCAAGCACTGGGTCTTTGCTCTCTGTTGAGCCTATATTTGTGATTATATCTCCCTTTTATGGTAAAGCAGACGGGATGGCCGAATGAGTTAGAGCGTCCGTCTCCCATGTTGGTAGATTGTGGGTTTGAATCCTGGTCGAGTCAAACCAATGACTTAAAAAATTATACTTATTGCTTCCTAGCCAGGCACTCGGCATTACTAGGATAGGGCAAGGAGCAGTGGAATGAGGTAGCCCAGTCGTCTGCGACTGAAATGTCCCCTGCTTAAACAACTAATGTACCCCCCCCCTGAAAAAAAAAGAAGTTGTAGTCTACTGTCTACCCACAAGTAGGTATAGCAAAAACTGAAACAATTGTGAAGTGGTCTTAACACAAACGCTAACAAAATATCTTATTAAGCTACTCGATGCAAATGGTTATCATACAGACATATTAACTAGCGATATATACCTAACCAATACTGGATGGTAAAAATTGCCAGCAAAGGTGGTACCAATATGTCTATTTTCATGGGGTCTGGCCCATGGCCTAGTCTGATCATGGTTGATTTAAGTGTGGATTTAGCTTCACCTTGGTGTGAAATACATCGGAATTGTGGCTGATTCAAAGGGGGGGGGGGGCGGACAGGGAGTTGCCTCAACAGCCTTGGCCCAGACTCTTAGCTCCCCAGGCTATATAGTATATTCGCCAATCAGTGTGCTCCACTGAGGCGCCACCTATCTTCGCCTGCCCGAACCTCCCACTGAATGGCCGCCACCACCAGCACTCGTCGTCTGACAGTAGAGTGAGCAACACATGCTTTAATATCCATTCCTTAGATGTTGCTAGGATGTAAAACTCCAACAACCAAAGGACCAACCAGTTTTGTGTACCAGACATGATAGTTCGATTCCTGAGTCAAACCAGTGACTTAGAACATGTGTAATTGTCGCTACCTAGCCTGGCGCTTTGCATTAATAGGATAGGACAATTCATCATGAGTGTACACTGTCACAAGTCGGGAGCCATCCTGATCTGACCATAGATGTTGTTAGGTTATAAAACAACAACAAACACATGCCTTACTCATCTTCGCTGACATTTAATAGTTTGAGCATGGAACGCCGTCCTGATATGACCTTTACTATTCTTAGGACATAAAACAACAACAAACACATGTTTTAGTCGTGTTCGCTGACCTTTAAGAGGTTGAGCATGGAGCGCTGTCCTGATATGACCTTAGATGTTGTTAGGACATAAAACAACCACAAACACATGTTTTAGTCGTGTTCGCTGACCTTTAAGAGGTTGAGCATGGAGCGCCGTCCTGATATGACCTTAGATGTTGTTAGGACATAAAACAACACATACAAAAATAAATGTGTTTAGTCGTGTTCGCTGACCTTTAAGATGTTGAGCATGGATTGCCGTCCTGATATGACCTGATATGTTGTTAGGACATAAAACAACAAACATATTTTCAGTCGTGTTCGCCGACCTTTAAGAGTTTGAGCATGGAGCGCTCAGTGTTGAATATTTGTGCTGATTTAGGATTATTGTTTATTTGCATGACGCGGGGGCGGGCGGTGTCAATTCTTAATGAGCCTTCCTATGTATTTATTGCTCTTTGCTGTGCAGATTCATTTCCCAGTCCCAGAATGCACCTCGCGTTTTCCACTCGCTTATTACATAATTGATTGAATTATACTTTACTACCAAGATACTGTGGGCAGGTGGGACGGAGTGGTATTTTGACGCTTTCGATAGCTCTGGCAGCTTTGGCAGCTTCGACAACTTTGATAACATTGCCAGCCTTGAAACGCTTTGCAAGCCTTAACAGCCTGTGACAGCTTTGGCAGCTTAGACAGTGTTGATAGATATCCCAGTTTCGACACCTTCCATAACTTTGCCAGCTTTGCCAGCCTTGACAGCTTTGGCAGCCTTGATAGCTAAGACAGCCATGCTAGCTTCGACAGCTTTGCAAACTTTGGCAGCTTTGGGACATCTTTGGCAGCTTTGGCAGCTTTTGCAGCTTTTGCAGCTTTGTCATCATTGACAGCTTTGGCATCATAGCCAGCTTTGGCAGCTTTGCCAACTTTGCCACCCTTGACAGCCTTGAGAGCTCTGGCCAACTTTGACAGTTTTTCAGTTCTGGCAGTATTGAGAACTCTAGAAGCTTAGACAGCTTTGCCTAGCCTTGCCAGCTTTTCCAACTTGTCCAGCTTTGCCAGCTTTGACAGTTTTGGCAGCCTTGACAACCTAGGCAGTATTGGCAGCCTTGACAGCTTTGTCACCTTTGCCAGCTTCGCCAACATTGATACCTTTGTCAGCTTGACAAATTTGCCGGCCTTGACAGCTTTGCCAGCTCTGAAAGCTTTGACAGCCTTCACAGCTTTGACAGCATTGAGAGCTTTGTCGGCTTTTACAATTTTACAACTTTGATAGCTTTGCCTTGTACTTGTGGATGGTACCTCGGGTTCATATCCTAGTTGAGTCAAACAAATGACTTAAAAGTGATACTCGTCGCTTCCTGGCCAGGCGCTCGGCATTATTAGGGCAAGGACTGGTTGGCTAAGTGTCGGGATAATGAGACTGAGTGGGATATCAGGTCATGGTGCTGGTGGTCTGTTCTCCCAGTGGAGCAGCACTATAAAGTTGCCATAAGGGCGCACTGTATCAGTTCTGATATGACCTTAAATGTTGCCAGGACGTAAAACTCCAAAAACAACCAACCCAGTAGGGCAGCATTATATAATTGCCTTGAGGGCGCGCTGTCACAAGTCTGTACCCACCTTTATATGTTACCAGGACGTAAAACCCCAGAAACCAACCGACCAATGCAATGATCATTCGCATGTCGGGTCTCGGGTAACCCGATATAGAGTACAGTTAATTAGATCCTGTGTCCAGGGAGAGGTTCAGGTGATGTCACAAACATTGTCACTTGTGTCAGTGATGTAAGTAACTGACACTGTCAGGCATACCCACCGCTAGCCTTCTTTTGATACTCGCCTTTCTATCCACCCATAGTAGAACTCTCCTGTGTTTGTGTATGTGTTTTTTTAAGGGGCTGTCACATTAGGGATTTTTGCGGGAGCATATGGCGGCATAGGCACGTTACGTCATATATGTCGGCATACGCCGTATACGCTACTCATACGCTACGCATACGCTACTCATACGCTACTCATACACCGCCAGATGCCGGCTTATGTGAAGCGTATGAGGCATACGCCACCATACGCTTTCATAAATCCGTCCGTCCAAATTCTTTTGTGCATGCTCAAAAAAACTCGACCTATGAGGGCATATGGCCCATACTGTCAAAAAATGTCACAGCACGCTCCCATACGCTCCTCATACGCTCCTCGTACGCTCCTCGTACGCTCCTCGTAGGTTCCACATACGCTCAAAACCACTCGAAAGGTCACCAAATGTCATCATAGGCTGGCACGCGAAGGACCTACGTAGGTTTTCAATACGCTCCCGCCATACGCCGTAATGTGACAGGGCCTTTATTTTTTTTTATATATTCTACGTTTTGCTGATATTGATACCCTCTCCTCATCCCCGTGGGAGTATCCGTTGAAACCCTATGATTTGTTTTCAATGATTACCTGCGTTCTCATGAAACTGGATGTATGCAATCAACTGCGCAAACATATACTATATATATATAGTGACCAGGCGCAGCTGGTATCATGCAGTCATGAGCTGCTCACAGTTGGCAGTACAGTGGAGAATGAAGGAACTAACCTAGTCCTATGAGGTTGGTAGTACTAGCTCAATGACATTAGGGTATAGAGTAAGTAAAGGGAGATAACTGCTAGGGGGTAGTGTCCTTGTTTATATTCCCATAATAGATTATAGAGCACATATATATATTATATATATTGTATATATTTATGAGACTGTCTCACAAGGTGCTAAGCAATATGGGACAAAAACCTTGTCCATTGTAATGATCAACATACTATCTGCTTATGCATTTGCTCAGGATATAAACTGATTTGTTTTTTACATGGCGTTTCATAATCGCAATAGAATACATATTGATTTGAAGCAAATGTCCTTGTGTTTTCAGTGTAACCATTTTCTGTGCTGTTTTGTTGTCAATCATTACACCGGACTAAAAAAAAGAAGAGTTATCACCTTTTGAGACAGGCTCAGATATGGATAGTGATAAACCCGTTATTGCATATAATAAGATCTGGAGAGAGTTGCACTCCCCCCCCCCCTCTCTCCGGGTGTGAAGGTGGGTACCAGCATTCTCCTCTCTGTCTCTTGCGAGGGGCCTCCCCCTCCACTAGCTACATATAGTCACATTATCCTGCCACTGAGCCAACTAGTCTTGGTCCTATCATAATAATGCTGAGTGCCTGGCTAGGAAGCGACAAATATCAATGTATATATATATACACATATTTGCGGCACTTGTAGCGGTGGGGGTGGCGGTTGCCACCTTTCCCACCGGTGAAGAGGGCGTAACCCATCAAGTAGTACACAACATAAGGGTGGCCAAATAAGGGATCTTCCCATACGCTCCTTTATACTCGCATAGGTTTCATATATCACATGTAAGATACACATTGAGACGGAGGCAGTGTGGCTGATACAATCGTTATTAGTGACATTATATTATTACTGACAATATTCATTAGTGACAATATATCAAGTACCTGGCTGGGCTAGAATGCCCTACCGAACACATAAATAAAGAATTTCTGGTAACGGTCGGTATGGCGTTATGGCGAATGAGAGTGTGAAGAATCCAGTAGCGACAGCTTGAGAAAAAATCCTCCGGTGCGACTGACAATGTCGAACAGGTGGGGGTGGGGGTGGGGGGGTGAGCGCAAGAGGTGCCACCTGTCAAGTGAGGAGTCTTACGGAGAATAACAATGGTATCAAGAATATAATTATATAGATATAATAAGGAAACAATTCCCTTCATATATTTATACTCGCATAATACGTTATACACCACATATATCGCGGGTAGCCCCGGCTGGTAGAATAGCAGCACCCCACTCCCCCCGCCACTCCCTATCCAGCGGGAGGGGGGGCAGCACCATGCGTCACTTACATCGGCATATACGTAGTATATACTTTTGTATATATATATGTATTACGATTCGGCGGTACCATAAGAAGTTGACTGCATGGGTGTGGTGTCTCTGGAATATAGGGAGGTTCAACGAAATAAGATATAATTATCACTTTCGTTATGTCTATTCACATAATGTATTATATAGGACATATATATGCAATATGGTAGATCGTGGGATTCGAACCCACGGGTTCGAAACCTGGTATAGTCAAACCGATGACTTAAAAATTGATATTGGTCGCTTTCTAACCAGGCACTCGGCATTATTAGGATAGGGTAAAGACTCAGTTGGCTCAGTGTCAGGATAATGTGATTGTGGGTTATCAGATCATGGTCTCCAATGGGGGACATCCGGGGTAGTTCATTTGTTGACACTAGATGGCGCATCGGTACCAGTGGTCCTAAACGGCCATTGACAATGCACTGAGTTCGCCGGTACGCGAGAGTGCAAAACGTTTACTTTATTCAAAATTAATAGAAATACAGAACCCTAACCTTATAAATTTAATATAGTCTATTCGTTGTATGTTTTCTATATGTATACCAAGCGGTTTGTCTCTAGGTGTTGTGGCTTTAGAGATATTTGACTTCTTCTGTATGAAGTTTGTTCACGGCCATTGACAATGCACTGAGTTTGGCGGTACGCCCAGTGCAAAACGTTTACTTTATTCAAAATTAATAGAAATACAGAACCCTAACCTTATAAATTTAATATAATCTATTCGTTGTATGTTTTCTATATGTATACCAAGCGATTTGTCTGTAGGTGTTGTGGTTTTAGAGATATTTGACTTCTTCTGTATGAAGATTGCTCACGGCCATTGACAATGCACTGAGTTTGGCGGTACGCCCAGTGCAAAACGTTTACTTTATTCAAAATTAATAGAAATACAGAACCCTAACCTTATAAAATTAATATTATCTATTTGTTGTATGTTTTCTATATGTATACCAAGCGGTTTGTCTGTAGGTGTTGTGGTTTTAAAGATATTTGACTTCTTCTGTATGAAGATTGCTCATAGCCATTGGGTTTGCAGTGTGACAGTGTGCCGAATAGGCCCACTCGTTCAGTGGAGACGCGAACGGCAGGAATTTAAACTAAAAAGTCGGAGGTCCCCCATTGGGGCAGTACTATAACGTTGCCATTAGTGCACACTGTCACAAATTGGGACCCATCCTGATATGACCTTAGATGTTGTAAGGGCGTAAAACTCCAACAACCAACCAACTTATATGCAAGCTCATGTAACATATCGTTAGTTGATTATTTGCATAATTGTATATATCTAAATTATGACAACAACACACTTTACCAAATGAATACTGAAGATAAATTCTGCCTACATTCTAAATACAAATGTACTATGAAAATACATCGATCCATTTTACATTGATGTAACATTTTTAACTGTGTACATATATGTAATAATTTATATGTACTATATCATTTATTATGAGGATATAAATAACGGCAGCCCCCTTAATGTTTCTCTGTCCATCTTAACCTCCATGACATTCACTGCCTCCTCCGCACCCTGAGCCAACAGTCATTCTGCTCGCTTTCAAACATACACCGTTAAAAAGTAACAATATGTGAGGTATAACGCATTATACGAGTATAAATGCAAGGGTAACACATATACCCTATATTTCCTCTGTATGAGGGAGGAAATGTCTCTGCGGTTTCGCGCATTTCTTATATTTACTGATTTACGTTAAACATTTTATAAAATGGAATGTATATTTATGACAACAGTTGAGTGGTTTGAATCCAATTCTTATATGACCTTAGATGTAGCTAGAACATGAAACCCAAACAAGAACGTGTTTGGTATGGGCGATAATACGGTCACAACAAGGCTACTTGAAACCTGACTTTATGTTTGTTTGTTGTTGTTTTACGTCCTAGCAACATCTAAGGTCATACACAGGACGGGTACCGACTTGTGACACTGCACCCTCCTGGTGACTTTATAGTGCTGCCCCGCTGGGAGACCATGCCACCAGCACCATGACCTGATCCTGACTTTATGTATTTTTCCATTATTCCCTGACAGTGCTAAGTCTATGGCAGAAGATAATGGGATTCCCAAATGAGTTAGAGCATTTGTCTCCCATGTTGGTAGATCGTAGGATCGTGAGTTCGAATCCTGTTTGAGTCAAACCAATGACAATTGATACTTGTCACTTCCTAGCCAGGCGGTCAGCATTACTAGGATAGGGCAAGGAGCAGTGGAATGAGGAAGACAAGTCGTCTGCGACTGAAATTTCCCCTGTTTAAACAACTAATGTACCCCCAAAAAAATCCGCGTTTTCGCGGAAATTGCCGTCGGTGTAATAATCTCGACCTGATTTCCATGTTTTTTGCTGGACACCACTTTCATCCCTGATATATACACAATTAAAAAAGTTGGCAACTACAAATTAACCATCACTTTATAGTTGTGACCTTCCATTTCCTGGTTTCTGGTGGAGAGGCTTTCCGATTGGATCCTTATGACGTGCCTATTTTCTTTAATCAGCCAGTCTTGAAATATTGACGCGCTTAGACAAAAGGGCCCCAAGTCACTAGGCTCCTTGGCGTGGATACTTTATAATAAAACAAAAAATGTAAGCGGATAATCTTGCCCGAGGGGAAATGGCTGAACGACCTGATGAATACCAACAACCGTAACAAATAAAACATAAAAAAAACCAGCACCAAGTTGATTAAAGTTTCAGAGTCCGGTGTTTTTGAGTTTACGTCATTTTCTGAGATAAATGTATTGGGTCAAGCGTTATGATCTACCTTACTTTACATTGAAGTAACTTTTTGTTTTAAATGGCTGACTTTTGAGATACTTGAAGTGCAAACATGCAAAATAAACTTTGGTAAGCAAGACGGGATGGCCGAATGAGTTAGAGCGTCCGTCTCCCGTGTTGGTAGATCATGGGATCGTGGGTTAGAATCCTGGTCGAGTCAAACCAATGACTTAAAAATTGATACTTGTCGCTTCCTAGCCAGGCGCTCGGCATTATTAGGACAGGGCAAGGATGGATGTACTCAGTGTCAGGATAATGCGACTGAGTGGGATATCACGTCATGGTGCCAGCGGCCTGGTTTCCCAGTGGGACAGCACTATAAAAGTTGCCATGAGTGTGCGCTGTCACAAGCTGGTACCCGTCATGATATGACCTTAGATGTTGCTAGGATGTAAAATAACAACAAGCAAACAAACCAATGACTTAAAAAAAAACTGATACTTGTCGCTTCCTAGCCAGACGCGTGGCATTACTAGGATACAGCAACAAGCAGTGGAATGAGGAAGACCAGTCGTCTGCGACTAATATTGTCCCTGCTTAGACACCTAATGTACACACACACACAGAAAACCCCCCAAAAAACTGGGAAGAAAACCTTTGACGGCATAGGCTTCTGCAGTAATAGGTTCGATTAAATTGCGTTAGTATTCCCTTCTGTGTGGTGACAAATGTTTAATATGTAAACCTCTAAGTTTTTGTTGTTTTTTGTTTGTTTGGTACATTAGTTGTTTAAGCGGGGGAAATTTCAGTTGCAGGCAAGTGGACTTCCTCATTGCACTGCTCCTTGTCCTATCCTAATAATGCTGAGCGCCGGGATAGGAAGCGACAAGTATCAATTTTTAAGTCATTGGTTTGACTTGACCAGGATTCGAAACAACGATCCCACGATCTACCAACACGGGAGTCGGACGCTCTAACTCATTCGGCCATCCCGTTTGGTAAACAAACAAAAGTCAAACGTTTACACTGAAAACAGAATGTTTTTTTTTCTTGAAGATTTATACTGCCTATTATGGATAAGTCTGACTAGACTTGTTTTCACTATTAGACAGTTTGTTGGTAGAAAGCCCGAGCCTACCCTTTTACCGATCCAAGGGATTTTTAGCCTCCCACACCACATTGACATGGTATGAGGAAGCGACAAGTATCAATTTTTATGTCATTGGTTTGACTTGACCAGGATTCGAACCAACGATCCTACGATCTACCAACACGTGAGACGGACACTCTAACTCATTCAGCTATCCTGTATTGTCAGTTAGATATGTAGAATCGAATCTAGATAATTGTTTTGGTTTTAGAAATTTGATACTTACGTTAAATTAAAGGTCCCGCACTGAGCCGTTGTAGTATGTGACCTTAGATGTTGCCAGGACTTAAAACTCCAACAACCACCCACCCAACCTCCCACGCTGAATTATTATTTAGAAATTGCTGAATAGGAAGAGTTTAGTAATTAATTCCTGGAAATTCTGAGCTCCTCATTTCTTACTAGACCAGACGGGATGGCCGAATGAGTTAGAGCGTCCATCTCCCGTGTTGGTAGATCGTGGGATCGTGGGTTAGAACCATGGTTGAGTCAAACCAATGACATACAAATTTATACTTGTCGCTTCCTAGCCAGGCGCTCGGCATTATTAGGACAGGGCAAGGACTGGTGTGGTCAGTGTCAGCATAATGTGACTGAGTGGGATATCAGGTCATGGTGCCGGTGGCCTGGTTTCCCAGTGGGACAGCACTATAAAATCGCCATGAGTGTACACTGTCACAAGTCGGTACCTATCCTGATATGACCTTAGATATTGCTAGGACGTAAAACAACAACAAACAAACAAATCTTAAAGTACTGTTTCCACCTCCTCATCTTTGTCTGATCCAACCAAGCCCCCTCCCCCTTCCATCGCCTCAATCAATCAATCAATAGTTCCATCCTCTAGTCGAGGGTTGGATGCAATGGTTCTCCACTTGTCCCGATGTTGTGCTGTTCTGATAGACTGTGAATAATTCAAGCCTGTCCACTGTGAAATATTTGTAAACCATGATGTTCTTGGTCTCCCTCTCCCTCTGCTGCCATTCACCTTCCCTTCCAACAATGTACGGTATATTGAACTCTGACGAATGATGTGGCCAAAATAAATAAGTTTCTTTGTCTGTATAGTGGCAAACAAGCTTTTCTTATTTTAAATTTTTCTGAGAACTTCTTTGTTGGTGATCTTCTTTGTCCATGATATTTTCATCATCCTTCGATAAGTCCACATCTCAAATGCTGCTAAACGTTTGTACATTTTCTTAGAGATTGTCCATGTCTCTGCCCCATACATTAGAGTAGACCACACATAACACTGAAGAATACGCTTCCTTGTTTGTATTAATATCTTACTTGATGTTAACACTCTATACATTTTGGAGAATGTTGTTCGGGCTATTGTTATCCTTCTTTTAATTTCTTCCTCACATCTCCCATCATTTGTAATCTTTTGTCCGAGATATATGAATTCGGATACTTGTTCTATGTTTGTGCCATCTATGGTTATATTGACATTTGGTTTATCTGTCTTTTTACTTATAACCATTGTTTTGGTCTTCCTGGCATTCATCTTCATGTTGAATAGTATTCCAGCTTTATTGATTCTATTCACTATATCTTGTAGGTTTTTCTCACTGTCTGCTAGTATTACACTGTCATCGGCATATCTAAGATTGTTGACGTTCATGCCACCTATTGTCACTCCCTTGCAATCTTCAATGTGTCTGAAAATCATCTCTGTGTACAGGTTAAATAGACATGGTGACAATACACACCCCTGTCGAACTCCTCGTTTAATCATAACTTCATCCGATAGGCCCTGCTCCATTTTTATAAATGCACGTTGTGTCCAGTATAAGTTCACAATTAGTTTAATGTCTTTGCCATTGACACCAATATCTTGTAAACATTTGATTAACAGTTCATGATTGACTCGGTCGAAGGCCTTCTCATAGTCAATAAAGCAGGCATAAACATCCTGGTTCACTTCACAATAACGTTCACAAATCATTCTCATATTGAAAATCCCTTCACGTGTACCTCTTCCAGATATAAACCCACTTTGTACGTTACTGATTTGTTCTTCAATTTTCTGTCTGTTTCTCAGTAAAATTATTTTCAGGATCATCTTCAACATATGACTCATCAGGCTTAGTGTTCTGTACTCAGTACACAATGTTGGTTTTAGCTTCTTTGGGAGTCGTACAAATATGGATTCATTCATATTCAATGGTATAAATCCAGTCTCATAGATGTCAGTTACTAGCTTATGAATGATTTGAATCCCCACTTCATCTAGTCCTTTTATCATTTCTGATGTTATCTGGTCACTTCCAGGAGCCTTACCTGCCTTTAGATCATTGATAGCCTTCTCAACCTCTGATACTAATATAATATTCCCATCTTCTTTCTCAATTGTGGGTGGGTTCCCTCTGTCATCATTGTATAGTTCGTTTACATATTCTTCCCATCTGGACTTTATTTCATCTTCTTCAAAGAGCATTTTGCCGTCTTTGTTCTTGATACATTTACTGCTTCTCTGTCTGTATCCTTGACCTGTTATCTCTTTCACTTTCTTGTGCATCTCTCTTGAACGATGTTGAGACTCAAGTTGTTCCACTACTTCACACTTCTTATTCCACCATTCATCTTTAGCTTTTTTGCATTCATCTTCTATTTCATTCTTCAGGTGTTTGTATTTAGGTGGATCAGTGGTTTTCACTTTCTTCCTTTCTGCCATCTTTTCTAGTATGGTTTTGCGTCATCCATGATTGCTTTGTCTCTCGTTTTTTATTTGGTAACACCTCCTCTGCTGACTTGACCATGCTTTCTCTGAGAGCTTCCCATTCCATTTCAATGTTGTTATACTCTCTCTGAGGAGTTTCTTCATTCATCAGTACACTGAATTTGTTATGAACAGAGACATTATACTTAGTTCTGTATTTTGCATCTTTTAACATGTTCATATCCATTTGAATGTTGTTTTTAATTTTGTTCTGCTGTTTCAATTTCACTACCATACTGATTACTACTGGATTATGATCCGAACATATGTCAGCACCTGGATATGTCCTTGCCTGTTTGATACAATTTCGATATCGTTGGTTGACAAGAATGTAATCGATCTGGTTCCGACATACATCACCAGGGCTCTTCCATGTATATAGTCTTCTCTTTGGATGTTCAAATAAGGTGTTAGCAATTACTAGTTTTGATGTCAAACAGAAATTTATCAAGTATTCACCACGATCATTTCTCTCACCTAAGCCAAATCTTCCTGTTACTGGATATTCATGTTGTTCTCCAACTTTCGCATTCCAATCGCCCATAACAATTGTTATTTCTCCAGACTTGGTGTATTCCATTACCTTTTTGATGCTGTCATAGAACTCGTTGACTTCTTCATCATCGTGATCTGAGGTTGGTGCATAAACTTGCAGAATGTTTATATTGAACGGTTTTTCCCCTCAGCTTCATCATAATAATTCTGTCAGATACTGGCCAGAATCCAATCATTGTGGCGGCAATGGACTTCTTCATCATAATTCCAACGCCATACTGATGTTTTTCATCTCCAGAATATATCATATCTACCTCACTATCACCTATCCTCCCGTCACCCGTCCATCTCGTCTCAGCTATACCTAGGATGTCAAGGTTTAGCGCTGTCATTTCCACTTTCAGGTTGTCATATCGGCCTGGTTTGTACAATGTTCGTACATTCCATGTACCAATCTTTAGCACCTTTCCTCCAGTTTTCAGTTGCCTGACATCAGATGCATACCTTCCTATTTTAGGCTTTGAGTTTACATTGTCATTACTAGGTTTCTTAATAGTTGAAGGAAAGGTGCCTCCACTGTAGCTATTAGAAGGCTTCCCCGCAGAGGGACCAGAGTTGTCTCCATCTCTAAATTTGTTTCCATTAATTACCATTGCTTACTATGGGTAAATACTTGGTAGGTTCCCCTTCCTTTCCAAGGTGACTGGCCACTTACTCATCTTTGTCAGAGTGTGCCCTGATGAGCCACATCATCTTGCTGTTACACCTTCAAAGCTATTGATCTTCTAACTCATCTGCTGCTCCAGTCTTCATGCACTTGAAGGGGTGACATCCCCTGACCACACCAACAAAGTTGATGTGCGCCGCACTTAGTTTAGGCCGACAATTGAGTCGGTATGGCCGCTGGTGTGCACTACCAACTTCTGGTCTTCCCATAAATGGGACTAGCCGCACGGCAGCGGGGGTTTTAAATCAGAGTTTACCTTCTCCTAGATGAGCAGTCAGCCAAGATTGACGAGCCCCACCTGCCCGAAGCATCTGGTTTTGAGGCGCCAGAGATCCGCCTTTGCCCCTTCTCCCGTCAGTAGAAACAGTTTCGCCTCGTGAAGGCCGGGAGTTGGACTTGGTTATCAGAGGCTGTTTGATATGCATGCCATGAGAAAGTACTTTATAGGTAGTGAGAGCTTATCCTCACTATCACTTCCGGCAATAATAACCTTGAAACCAATCGGTAACTCCCAAATAATTCCCATCAAATTTATGGAGTTATCAAATTTCCTGGAAACTGGGTGGAGGCTGTGGCAGTGGTGAGGGGGCCATATAGGGGGCTAGGGAGCAGTAGTTTGTGTGTTTGTTGTTTTACATCCTAGCAAAATCTAAGGTCATATCAGGACGGGTAACAACTTTTGACAGTGCACACTCATGGTGAATTTTGTAGTGCTGCCCCACTGGAAAATGTTGCCGCTGGTACCATGACCCAATATCCCACTCAGTCAGATTATCCTGACACTGAGTCAACCAGTCCTTGCCCTATCCTAATAATGCCGAGCACCTGGCTAGGAAGTGACAAGTATACATTTTTAAGTCATTGGTCTGACTTGACAAAAGTTTGAACCCACTAATCCATGCGTTTGGATCCACCTATCTCCCAAAACAGGAGACGGACGCTCAACTCATTCGCCCATCCCGTCTGGTCCGGTGGGGGGGGGGGGGGGGGACCTGGGTGGGGCCTGAGGGAGGATGGTGGTGGTGGTCGGGGCCTCGGATGGGGGGGAGGGGTATAGGGGGCTAGAACTCAGTCGTGAAGGAGTGTTATTCAAAAGCTTTGACGTCAAATCTTTCTAGATGATTCATCCTTGTCCCCGGCCAAAATTCTTGGAGGCATAATTTTGTGTTGTGCATTATAGAGGACTATTGATGATAATAGATCTGGTGGTGAGGATACTTTGTTTGGTTGGTTGTTGGTGTTGTACATCCTAGCCACATCTAAGGTCATATTAGGACGGGCTCTGACTGATGATAACAGTGCGCAGTCATGGCGACTTTATAGTGCTGCCCTACATGGGAGACCACGCTGCCAGCCAGCACCATGACATGATATTCGACTCAGTTACATTATCCTGAGACTGAACCAACCAGATTTTGGTAAGCAATTTTGATTCATCTTTGCTGAGTACCAAGTGCATCTTCTGGCCATCAAATTCAGTAATTTACACTATTTAATTACAAGAACGATAATAAGATAATAACAATATTCTTATTACATTTAGCTAATTAACTGACTGTGATGTATCTAGACGGGATTCTGCATTTCAATTTATTTTTAAATCAATAATTTTAATTTTAATTAAGATATTAGATTTTGTTGAAATCTTCTAATTAACAAAATTCAAATTTTGGGGCGCAAGTCAACCGTCGTGAGTGGGTTATTCGGGCAGAGTTCACGCATGAGCAGTTAACATGATTACATGCCATAGTAGGCCATATTGATGACTGATAAATCTATTAGACCTCCCCCCTCCTCCCCCACCCCCATGCCCACCCCTTCCACCTTATTCTCTGTTCGGGCCAGACGGGATCGCGAAATGAGTCCAGCATCCGTCTCCTGTTTTGGGAGATCGGGGTATCCGAACAGATAGGTTTGTGAGTTTGAACCCTGGTCGAGTCAAATTGATGACTTAATAAAATTGATACTTATCGCTTCCTAGCCTGGCGCTCGTCATTAATAGGACAGAGCAAGGACTGGTCGGCTCACTGTCAGGATAATGTGACTGAGTGGGATATTGGGTCATGGTGCTGATGGCCTGGTCTCCCAATGGCGCAGCACTATAAAGTCGCCATGAGTGCGCACCGTCACGAGTCGGTGCCCGTCCTGATATGACCTGAGATGTTGTCAGGAAGTAAAACTCCAACAAGTAACTCACCCACCTACTCCCATCCATCTTTTTCTCTGTTGGAAAATTTGGCTTTTTTATTTATTGCCAAGCAAGTGGTTTGTCTGATGAATCGTTTGTGTCCATCCTTGGCCAGCTAAAGTGTGTGTGTGGTGGGGTGGGGGATGGGGTGGTGGGGGGTCGGGTTGAGGATGGGAGGTTGTGGGGGTAGTATGGGTGGTGGGGTGGTGGGGGTGGGCTGCTCGGTTGGCTGAGTTGGCTTCTGGGTGGTGGGGATGGGGTGTGTTGGTGTGGGTGTGGGGGTATGTGGGTGAGGGGGTAGGTTCATGATTAGACGAGCCTCTGACTACTGTGTTCTTTGTGGATTTAGAGGTTATGTCTCTGATATGTTTGTTTGTTTTGTTTGTTGTTGTTATACATCCTAGCAACATCTAAGGTCATATCAGGACGGGTAAAGACTTGTGACAGTGCACACTCATGGTGACCTATTAGTGCTGCCCCACTGGGAGACCAGGCCATTGGCAACATGACCTGATATCCCACTCAGCCACATAATCCTGACACTGAGCTAACCAGTACTTGTCTTATCCTATTAATGCCAAGCGCCAGGCTAGGAAGCGAGAAGTATCAATTGTCAAATCATTGTGTAAAGTCTACTGCTCGAATCTGTGCATGTGTAGGCAGGCTATAGTGAAATCAATACAGGCAAAGAGAAAGGAAGAGTATAAAGTGTGAAAGAAGAGAGAGAGTCAAGCCCCCCTGGTATATTATGTATATTGTACATTAATTCAGTATAGCGTATCACCCCACCCCATTCTCCCAATGAGAAACAAGCATTTCTAGCTCGACCAATAGGGATCCAGCATTCCTGCTCCCCATGGTTACCAGTGATCTGCCCACCACTAGCAAGCTGTGTGGCTCCCCTGGCAACCACCTGCCTTGAGCTTGCGTGTGGTGATCCTGACGAGCAGAGGGGGCAGGGGGTAGTGTGTAGGGCTCTGAGTGCCCCCCTTACACCAGTCCTGCCAGCACCACTATATATATTTACCTATCAATCAAGCACCACCAGCAACTACATCAACACATGTATTCAACTGGCCATGTATACCTGTTTCACAATAGAACATTTGCATTCCTCCAACAATGCTTTATTATCGGAATATTTTACAATTGGTTTGAGTCGACCAGGGTTCGAACCCATGAAACAGGACATGGACACTAAACTCTGGTCCCGTGCGGAAGGTCGGAAGTTCGGTTCCTGGTCGAGTCAAACCAATGACTTTCAAATTGATACTTGTCGCTTCCTAGTCAGGCGCTTGGCATTAATAGGAAAGGCAATGAATGGTTGGCTCAGTGTCAGGATAATGTGACTGAGTGGGATATCGGGTCATGGTGGCAGCGGCTTGATTTCCCAGTGGGGCAGCACTATAAAGTCACCATGAGTGCGCACTGTCACAAGTCCGTACCCATCCTGATATGACCCTAGGTGTTGCCAGGATGTAAAACTCCAACAAACAAACAAACAAGCAGAGGGAACGCTGATGGTGAAAATTGTGTATTTCCCTTTTTATATACAGAGAGAAAGGCACTGTTTATATGAAGTTCCTTCAATGTGATGTGGAGTTTAATCGACAATGAAGGGGACTGTTGGTGGGGAGGGCTTGAAGTGAGGGGGTGTAGAGATTTGTGTGTGAAAGCTTTTGGGTGTGGTTTATACGCACATAAAATATTATATAGCCTATAAAGATGACCTACATTTTAAAAGGGGGGGGGGGCATAAAAATACACACATAAACACGCATCCTTGAAAAGCATGCCCTCCTTGCGTAAGGATATGAGGGGTTGCTACAAGCAGCTATAGTTCTCAGGGAATTCCATCTGGTACTAACATATGTCCTGATATGACCTTAGATGTTGCTAGGACGTAAAACAACAACAAACAAACAAACAAACAACAAACATATTTATGAGT
This sequence comes from Branchipolynoe longqiensis, assembly GCA_030323885.1. Classification (NCBI taxonomy): domain Eukaryota; kingdom Metazoa; phylum Annelida; class Polychaeta; order Phyllodocida; family Polynoidae; genus Branchipolynoe; species Branchipolynoe longqiensis. The sequence continues at coordinate 54,311,617 of CM059200.1, read as the reverse complement.
AAGTCACGTGGTTCTCGTAGAATCACACAAAAGAGGAAGTCGGTGGATAGTTTCTATACTACTGTCGTGGGGGGGGGTGATGAAAATGGGAAATATTGCGCCTAGAGCGGGACTCGAACCCACATCTCTTTGCATTCCGGGCCAGTGTGCTAACCATTACACCACCTAGGCTCCCTGATATCACCACACTACCCACGCCTACCTGTCTATGCGGCTCCTTGCCTGAGAGGTCAGTGTAGACTACTACACTACTTTTACCACAGATCACATTGGTAGAGTGTGCCTCTGAAGCTTGTTTTATTTAACGACGCCTCTAGAGCACATTAATTTTCGTATCATCAGCTATTGGACGTCAAACATATGGTCATTCTGACATATTTCTTTGGAGGAAACCGGCTCCTGGCACATAGGCTACTCTTTCCGATAAGCAGCAAGGGGAGAGTGCCTTTATACACAATATTAATTATTGTTGCTACCCTCAGAGGGCAGGCAACGGACGTGGTGGCCGAATCGGTAGAGCGCAGCCTTTGCATGTGGAAGGTCGGGTGTTCAATTCCCGTCGAGTCAAACCAATGACTTATAAAATTGATACTTGGCACTTCCTAGCCAGGTGCTCGGTATTATCAGGATAGAGCAAGGACTGGTGGGGTCAGTGTCCGGATAATGTGACTGTGTGGGATATCAGGTCATGGTACTGGTGGTCTGGTCTGCCAGTGGGACAGCACTATAAAGTTTCCATGAGCGTGCACTGTCATAAGTTGGTACTCATCCTGATATGACCTTAGATGTTGCTAGCATGTAAAAACCCAACAAACAGACATGCCTCACAAGGTCATCTGATCTGACAGAAACAGATTTTGAAAATTTCCTAAATTATTAAGGGTATGGGTAAGCATTAGCACATATGACTGTTCTTACTTGTTATTTATGTTCGTTTTCAAGCACTGGGTCTTTGCTCTCTGTTGAGCCTATATTTGTGATTATATCTCCCTTTTATGGTAAAGCAGACGGGATGGCCGAATGAGTTAGAGCGTCCGTCTCCCATGTTGGTAGGTCGTGGGTTTGAATCCTGGTCGAGTCAAACCAATGACTTAAAAAATGATACTTGTTGCTTCCTAGCCAGGCACTCGGCATTACTAGGATAGGGCAAGGAGCAGTGGAATGAGGTAGCCCAGTCGTCTGCGACTGAAATTTCCCCTGCTTAAACAACTATTGTACCCCCCCCCCCTGAAAAAAAAAGAAGTTGTAGTCTACTGTCTACCCACAAGTAGGTATAGCAAAAGCTGAAACAATTGTGAAGTGGTCTTAACACAAACGCTAACAAAATATCTTATTAAGCTACTCGATGCAAATGGTTATCATACAGACATATTAACTAGCGATATATACCTAATCAATACTGGATGGTAAAAATTGACAGCAAAGGTGGTACCAATATGTCTATTTTCAGGGGGTCTGGCCCATGGCCTAGTCTGATCATGGTTGATTTAAGTGTGGATTTAGCTTCACCTTGGTGAGAAATACATCGGAATTGTGGCTGATTCAAAGGGGGCGGAGAGGGAGTTGCCTCAACAGCCTTAGCCCAGACTCTTAGCTCCCCAGGCTATATAGTATATTCGCCAATCAGTGTTCTCCACTGAGGCACCACCTAGCTTCGCCTGCCCAAACCTCCCACTGAATGGCCGCCACCACCAGCACTCGTCATCTGACAGTAGAGTGGGCAACACACGCTTTAATCTCCCTTCCTTAGATGTTGCTAGGATGTAAAACTCCAACAACCAAAGGACCAACCAGTTTTGTGTACCAGACATGATAGTTCGATTCCTGAGTCAAACCAGTGACTTAGAACATGTGTAATTGTCGCTACCTAGCCTGGCGCTTTGCATTAATAGGATAGGACAATTCATCATGAGTGTACACTGTCACAAGTCGGGAGCCATCCTGATCTGACCATAGATGTTGTTAGGTTATAAAACAACAACAAACACATGCCTTACTCATCTTCGCTGACATTTAATAGTTTGAGCATGGAACGCCGTCCTGATATGACCTTTACTATTCTTAGGACATAAAACAACAACAAACACATGTTTTAGTCATGTTCGCTGACCTTTAAGAGGTTGAACATGGAGCGCTGTCCTGATATGACCTTAGATGTTGTTAGGACATAAAACAACCACAAACACATGTTTTAGTCGTGTTCGCTGACCTTTAAGAGGTTGAGCATGGAGCGCCGTCCTTATATGACCTTAGATGTTGTTAGGACATACAACAACACATACAAAAATAAATGTGTTTAGTCGTGTTCGCTGACCTTTAAGATGTTGAGCATGGATTGCCGTCCTGATATGACCTGATATGTTGTTAGGACATAAAACAACAAACATATTTTCAGTCGTGTTCGCCGACCTTTAAGAGTTTGAGCATGGAGCGCTCAGTGTTGAATATTTGTGCTGATTTAGGATTATTGTTTATTTGCATGACGCGGGGGCGGGCGGTGTCAATTCTTAATGAGCCTTCCTATGTATTTATTGCTCTTTGCTGTGCAGATTCATTTCCCAGTCCCAGAATGCACCTCGCGTTTTCCACTCGCTTATTACATAATTGATTGAATTATACTTTACTACCAAGATACTGTGGGCAGGTGGGACGGAGTGGTGTGGCGTGGTGTGGCGTGGTGTGGCTGGTGTGGCCTGGTGTGGGGTGGTGTGGTGTGGTGTGGGCGGGGTGTGGCGTGGGGTGGTGTGGCGTGGTCTGGCGTGGTGTGGCTGGTGTGGGGTGGTGTGGTCTGGGTGGGGTGGTGTGGGTGGGGTGGGGTGGTGTGGTGTGGGTGGAGGGGTGGTGTGGTGTGGGAGGGTGGGGTGGTGTGTTGTGGGGTGGTGTGGCGTGGCATGGTGTGGGGTGATGTGGGGTGGTGTGGGGTGGTGTGGTGTGGGTGGCGTGGCGTGGTGTGGTGTGGGTGGGGTGGGGTGGGGTGGTGTGGTGTGGGGTGGTGTGGCGTGGCGTGGTGTGGTATGGCGTGGTGTGGTGTGGCGTGGGTGGTGTGGCGTGGGGTGGTGGTGGCGTGGTGGTGGTGGTGTGGCGTGGGTGGCGTGTGGGTGGGTGGCGTGGGGTGGTGGCGTGGCGTGGTGTGGGTGGTGTGGGGGTGGTGTGGGTGGTGTGGGTGGGTGTGGGGTGGTGTGGTGTGGGTGGCGTGGTGTGGCGTGGTGTGGTGTGGTGTGATGGTGGTGGTGGTGTGGTGTGGTGTGGGGTGGTGTGGTGTGGGGTGGTGTGGCGTGGCGTGGTGTGGGGTGATGTGGGGTGGTGTGGGGTGGTGTGGTGTGGGTGGCGTGGTGTGGCATGGTGTGGGTGGTGTGGTGGGGGGTGGTGTGGTGTGGGTTGGGTGGTGTGGTGTGGGGTGGTGTGGCGTGGTGTGGGTGGGGTGGGGTGGTGTGGTGTGGTATGGGGTGGTGTGGCGTGGCGTGGTGTGGTATGGGTGGTGTGGTGGGGGGTGGTGTGGTGTGGGTGGGGTTGGGTGGTGTGGTGTGGGATGGCGAGTACAGGTGCCGACTTGTGACAGTGCGCACTCATGGCGACTTTATAATGCTGCCCCATTTGGAAATAAGGCCACTGGCACCATGACCCGATATCCCACTCAGTCACATTATCCTAATGCTGAACTATCCAGTCCTTGCCCTGTTCCTATTAGTGCCGAGTGCCTGGCTAGGAAGTGACAAGTATAAATTTGTAAGTCATTGCTTTAACTCGACCCCACGGACCCATGGGTTCAGATCCCCCGATCTCCCAAAACAGGAGACGGACGCTCAACTCATTTGGCTATCCCGTCTGCCATGTATCGTGGAATGTTCCGTATTCAATCTAAATCCTCATATCACTTGAAGGTATTAACTGCAATATTTAGTAGCACCTAGGGTAGGGGAGAGATGGAGGATAGATGTGCGACTGACGCTCTATCCATCACGCTTAGCAACGGTAGTTGCCATAGCAACGCTAGTTGCCATAGCAACTAGATAGAATATTCACCCCTACTCACAGTAGTGATGAATGATAACCATGGCTAACTTCAAACAAAAGCTGCTTTGATAGGAAACAACAGTAAACAGGATGTTGAGGACCTAGTTCCAGCATGCACTCTTGAACTATTGGTGTACAGTTGATAAAATCAGAGAGAAGGCATTGACAAAACAAGATGGCGGCCACTAGATACTCTCGATCCGATTGTTAAGGTATATTTATTAATCTGCGTGATTTAATCGATTCTTCACTCTAAAAATAATGGGTTAGGATATAATAAGCAGTTGAGCCGTATATTTCGCATATTAGATTGCCATAACCTAGCCTTCCGACACTTTTTCTTATATGGTTGACAGAATCTCAAACCTTCGGATTGCGCAATTTTAGCCACTTCATGTTGGTGTGAATACACTTCAGCAAGATATGCTCGACTCTACTGGGTGAGAATTGCCACCTCAGAATAGACACATTGCATGTTTGTAGATATGTCTGCAGTTCGCATGTGGCGAAAAGACGCAAAGTGACATAATTCGAGATGACGCGGAGCAATTATGTTGCCCAAAGTCATTTTGTGATGCACTTGATGACAAGTAGAGAAGCCGCATATAGAATTATCAGGCGCAGCTGTGTTGTGTTGTGGGTGATGCACACGATCGACCATCTTGGAGTTGGTGAACTCTTCAGGAAGGCAGAGACCCCACCCCAACCCTCGGACCTTCACCCACCCACCCCACCCCCACTTAGTATCCACCCACCCACCTCCACACCCATTACCCAGTGAAGTCTAGAGCCTGCAACTATCGATTATAAACAATTATGTTTTTTGTTGTCCTCGATCTCATTGTTTACCTCTTCATTTATATTAATACTTGGACCGGGTGCGGTTACCTAATCGGTAGAGTGCGGACCCCGCATGCGGAATGTCGTGAGTTTGAATCCCGGTCGAGTCCACTTTAAAAATTGATGCTTGTCACTTCCTAGCCTGGTGCTCAGCATTATTAGGATAGGGCCAGGACTGGTTGGCTCAGTGTCAGGATAATGTGACTGAGTGGGATATCAGGTCATGGTGCTGGAAACCTGATCTCTCAGTGGGCAACACTGTAAAAAGTTGCCATGAGTGCGCACTGTCACAAGTCGGTACCCGTCCTGATATGACCTTAGATGTTGATAGGATGTAAAACATCAACAAATAAACTATTAATGCTTTGCTCTATATTGTTATGTAACTATATATCCGTCTATTTCTGGTGTAAAACTGTTTAGCATGTAGCAGTCTATGTTGTTAAAGTGTTTGTCACACTATGGCGGATTGAGCAACGGACAGAACCGGACAAATATTGAAATGTATTGATTATGTAATAGATGGGTAACGGACAGGTAATGGACAGGTAACGGACGAGTAATGGATATGTAATGTTCGGGTAACGGACGGGTAATGGATGGGTAACGGACGGGTAACGGACGGGTAACGGATCGGTAACGGACGGGTAACGGACGTGTTATGGATATGTAAAGGAGGGGAACGGATGTGAACGGATGAGGTACGGATGGGGAACGGACGGGGAACGGACAGTAATGGATAATAACTGCTTAGGCCAGTCCAGCGCAATCCATTACAAGTTTTGTGCATGCTCAAAACTTGTAATGGATCGGGCTGGATATCAACGGATATAAACCAATATGCAACCGATATGCAACGGACACAAACTGGACTTTGCCGGATATCAACATACTCTGTTCCGTTTCTTTCCATTTCCCCAATCCGGTGATGTGTGACAGAGTCGTAACGTTGGATGACCAATGCCTCGCCACTGACTATTACTCAGAGGAATAAAATTGCTTGAACCAAAAAGATAGAGAAGGATAAGAACATTCTCAGCATTACAGCTTATTTGGTCTTTTTGAAAGAGAGCACTTTGCTCATATGAAGGGTTCAAGCGCAAAAACTGATAAATCCATTTTACTGTTGTTGTTGTTGTCAAATAGAATGTACCGTTGTGTTTTCCAGCTAAAGTGTATACATTTCATGTTGAAAAGGGTATTACATAGGGGATGTGGCAGCTTCTGCGAACATGGAATAATGGCAGCTTCAGCTCAAACGTGGTAGTCATGGTTTTCTTTTGGCACGAATGGCGTTAGTCGGTTTTTGCGCCTGCCCCCTTCATACTGAAATGTATGCGAAAGGGATATCGATGAATCATGTCTGTATATTATACAGCATTTGCCATTATTGATGAGATTTGGCAACGACTATTGGACACCCTGGCTACTGATCGGCAGACAGTATTCAAGGCACAGAGTGCATTACGCTCCATGTTTTATGAGTAGTGTATCTGTCTGAGCGAATCGCATTGATATTTTATCAGTGTTGGCAATCAGGTCCCAGACTGGACGCGGTGTCCGTATCTGTAGAGTGCAGGCTTCACATGTGAAACAGTGGGTTTTCTAATTCTGGCCACTATCAAACCAAATGACTTGCAGAATTGATACTTATCGCTACCCAACCTGCTGCACTGCATTAATAGGATAGGACAATGACCGGTTAGTGTCAGGTTAATATGACTGTGTGGGATATTGGATCATAGGGTTGGTGGCTTGGTCTCCCAATGGGGCAGCACTATAAAGTCACCATCAGTGCGCACTGTCACAAGTCAGTGGATTCTGATATGACCTTAGATGTTGCTAGGACCTAGAACAACAACAAACAAAACAAATTGTCTGACCAAGTCGCAACGCTATTATATCAGTCTTCAGAATCAGGTCATGGACTAGTATGCCTGTGGTGTAGTTGACCGCTTTATGTGCAAACCTAATCACCTATTCACTGCTACATTGCATCCTGAGTTAAAATCAATATTGAGCTTTCAACCTACCGTGTGATCCTAATACTGTATATACTAATGTCATTATATATTTCATGGTATAGCAGAGCCTACTATGGAATATTTAATGGTATAGCATAGCCTACTATGGCATATTTAATGGCATAGTATAGCCTACTATGGCATATTTAATGGTATAGTATAGCATATTATGGCATATTTAATAGTATAGCAAAGCCTACTATGGCACATTTAATGGTATAGCATAGCCTACTATGGCATATTTAATGGTACAGTATAGCCTACTATGGCATATTTAATGGTATAGTATAGCATATTATGGCATATTTAATGGTATAGCATGGCCTACTTTGGCATATTTAATGGTATAGCCTACTATGGCATATTTAATGGTATAGTCTAGCATATTATGGCATAGTTAATGGTATAGCATAGCCTACTGTCGCACCTTGAATAGTATAGTATAGCCTGCTATGGCATATTTAATGGTATAGTATAGACCACTATGGCATATTTAATGGTATAACATAACCTACTATGGCATATGTAATGGTATAGTATAGCCTACTATGGCATATTTAATCGCATAGCATAGCCTTCTATGTCATCTGTAATTATATAGCATAGCCTACTATGGCATATTTAATGGTACAGTATAGCCTACTATGGCATATTTAATGGTATAGTATAGCATATTATGGCATATTTAATGGCATAGCATGGCCTACTTTGGCATATTTAATGGTATAGCCTACTATGGCATATTTAATGGTATAGTCTAGCATAGTATGGCATAGTTAATGGTATAGCATAGCCTACTGTCGCACCTTGAATGGTATAGTATAGCCTGCTATGGCATATTTAATGGTATAGTATAGACCACTATTGCATATTTAATGGTATAACATAACCTACTATGGCATATGTAATGGTATAGTATAGCCTACTATGGCATATTTAATCGCATAGCATAGCCTTCTATGTCATCTGTAATTATATAGCATAGCCTACTATGGCATATTTAATGGTATAGTATAGCCTACTATGGCATCTGTAATTATATAGTATAGCATACTGTGGCATGTTTAATGGCATAGTATAGCCTACTATGGCATATTTAATGGTATAGTATAGCCGACTATGGCATATTTAATGGTATAGTATAGCCTACTATGGCATCTGTAATTATATAGTATAGCCTACTATGGCATGTTTAATGGTATAGTATAGCCTACTATGGCATATTTAATGGTATAGTATAGCCTACTATGGCATCTGTAATTATATAGTATAGCCGACTATGGCATATTTAATGGTATAGTATAGCCTACTATGGCATATTTAATGGTATAGTATAGCCGACTATGGCATATTTTATGGTATAGTATAGCTGTTATAGCACTATATGCCATATGTATGTAATAGCGTAAATGTGGCACAAAGATTGATTCATAGTAGGTATAATATAGCCTACGATGGCATATTTAATCATATAGTATAGCCTACTATGGCATATTTAATGGCATAACATAGCCTACTATGGCATATTTAATGGTATAGAATAGCTTGTCATGAATATAGGCTTTGTTGCTGACATAGAACAAAACCTCCATCAGTCAATCAATTCTTTTCTAGAATTATAATATACTATATAGTCTCCTGCTACAGTGCATTTATATGTTAATATTAAACTAAGTACAATACAAATAACTGCCCTGCGTAACCGGAAACATTACTATCCATGCACTTCTTGGTTGTCCATCGGTGGCGATGATGACAGGAATTCATCATTTGTTGTCAACTACTTGTCAATGACTGATGCGTCCAATTTGTGCTCAGAATGTGCGTTGGCACGTTGGATATGTGTGTGTGTAGCTGCAGTCAGAAAGTCTGGTGGGTGAAGGAGACAATCTTATTTCTGCTGACGCTTTTGTTATCCCCACATTACTGACCAATCGCACAGAATTTCCCAACAAAGCCGCAATAATGCAAACACTGAATCCCGCTCAATATCCATTAATAGATTGCTATATAAAACTACCGCAAGCGCAGACTGTCATTCATGTTTAAAGTTGCTTAGTCCGATGGTTATGAGTTTCCGTAATTTTCTGAGATAAATATATTAGCTTGATCGTTATAATCTAGTATACGTTAGTTTGATGTCACTTGTATTTTAAATGGCTAACTTTGAATAAAACGGGGGAAGGGGGTGGTTTGGGGATGCGCGGTAGGGATAGGATGGGTCGGCTCCGACTCGGTCCCGAATGACCAACATTGCCAAATAATATGGACAATTACCACTTTATATATATGTGCTTTCGTGTTACTGAATTAGGAAAACTTACCAACTCACAGACCAACAGTATTTGCTTGATAATCTAAATCTGCCACTTAAAATGATTAATAAAAAACTTCCATATGAAGTTAATATACTACCTTCCATGGTATGCCTGCACAACCAGTTATTGCCTACATGTACATATAGGTGGACATTGCTGTACACAACTACTCGTTCCAGTACTATATAGAGCAGTCGGCGTTGTAAACAATACAGCACAGGCTGCTCCACTTCTAATTGTACAGAGTGGTGTGTGCTGTAACACAATACAGCACAGATTACTATCTCACCAATATGTGTAAGCAACCGCGATTGTTTGACAGCTGGAAGACTAGTGTCCCAGCACTGACAAATTGTATTTTCAGGTGAATAATCACATTTAGAACAACAACAAATAGTTTTGAAAGTGAGCAGAGTGACAGTTGGCTCACAGTATAGGAGGCGGAGGAGTAGAGAATGCCCACTCCGCAGCAAATAACATGGAAGATAAGATGGTTACTGACAAACATTTAAGGGGCTGCCATTATTTATATCCACATAATAAATGATATAGCACATATATATATGTGTGCTGTATAAGCATTACACAGGTATAATTATCCGTAAACTGATTATCTTTAATGGTGCCTCTACTTGCACCATATCTGGACACCTCACAATTATTGACACTTAACAACTCAGGCGAATGGACAGGTTCTCTGCCTTACCTGCTGCTGCCACCTGGCCTATTCAGCTGTCACGACTCAGCCTCTTGCCTCTACCACTCGCTTAAAAATAATTGTAAATATATTGTTCTGAAAATGTCAGAATCGATGAAAATAACATCGTTTACCACCAAGGCATAATCGATTAAACAACTTGGGTCATCCGAACCACTTTTTTGCTCATGCGTAGATCCTAGAACCTCGGGTTGCATAAACGAATACCCTCAATGCGGAAAAATAATGGTGGCTTAATTCAAAACCTTTTTTTTTTTTTTGTAATAACCAATATAACTACAGCAACATAGGATTTTAAGTATTTTATGATTGCATAGCTTAGTTATATGTCCATATCATTAATCTGGGTGGTTTCTTTTAAACAGTAACAAAAATGTGGGACTTGTACTAGTGGTAGCTGTAGGCATACATACATATACCAGCACAAATACTCCTGATGCCCCCAGCCAAGACGTGGTTCATTGGAGTCGGATCATTTTAGACACGGCCTGTGTAATTTTAGGTTCACCTCGGGGTGTTCTATTTTAAATCCTGAGGACTCGGATGACCCGACTGGTTCGGAGCGTCATAATCGAATACAGCCCAAGATTGCACTCTCCCTCACTCGGACCAGTTAATGAACACCTTGTTAATTCTCAGTGATTAACTAGTATTTTCACTAGCAGATCAAAACCCGGCAATGAGAAATCCAGTTATTTTATTCCCTTTGGGATGGGCATAGTTCCCCTATTATAATAGAAACTATTGGTGGCCAAACAATTATCCAATTGTAGAACGAACAAACTCACAGCGGTTTGGGGGATGTGGGAGAATGCTTACAAACGGAGAAAGAATGCATGCAGTAATTAGCTACACAACAACTGAATGTGATGAAAAGAGTCACAAGACTATTACTGTCTAGCGGCGAAAACAAGTCATTAGACTTAACTGTTATGAGAGAAAGAATGCATGCAGTAGTTAGCTACACAACAACTGAAAGTGATGAAAAGAGTGACAAGACTATTACTGTCTAGCGACGAAAACGACTCATTAGACTTAACCGTTATGGGCAGCATAAATACACCCGTCACAAAAACAAAACAAAAAAAACTAAAAATATATATATAAAACAATGTAGTAGCCATGCGTAGGATGATAGCATCAGGGAGCCTAGGTAGTGTAATGGTTTGAATGCCAGCCCCTGGAATGGCAAGAAGTGTTCCTTTGAATCCTGCTCCAGGCACAATATTTCCCATTTTCATCATTCCTTCATGACATCACTCCTGTTTTGACCTGGATCCTATACAAGATATGCGCTGTATGTTTGTTGAATCGCACTAGCTATTCGCAGAGCTGCTCTACGAATAGCAACCACCAATAATGTTATTTGCAGAGCTCCTCTGTGAATAACAACCACCAATATTGTTATTTGCAGAGCTGCGCTTGTGCTGATAATGGAGCTGACAGCAAAACAAAGACGCACGGGCATAGCGTTTGCCGATACGCGCAGTGCAAAACGTCAATTTTTATTCAAAATGAATAGATATGCATCAAAAACAATTTGGCATAAACATGGATGCAAACATGCAATATAATGATACAATGAATATATGTAAGACAAAACTAGCCATAGTTAAGCATTTTGAGCTAAGAAACATACAATTCCGCACACAACAATCAGTCACTTTAAGGCTGTTGAATGTACCCTGTGTATGGACATGCCTGTATGTACATATTAAGCGACTAATGGACATAACCTATTTAGAAAACTTACAATTCCAGGGGGCTGATTATAGTAGTCTGAACTGATCTCTCAGACAAGGACCCACATAGGCGGGTAGGCATGAGTAGGGTGATTGCAGGATGTAGGATTTCACGGTAACCATCGTTACCGGTAATGTGTCGTTGCCGTGCTGGGGAAACTTACGGAATCGAAATTGCGTTTCCCATGATATTAATCAAGTATTACTAAATTAAGTATGACTAACTTTAATTAACTATTTCAAGAATGGGTACCCATCACCAATTTTACGGAACCGAAAAACAGTTACCCATGGGTTCCCATGAGTACCAGGCATGGAACCCAGAAAGTGTTTCCCTTGAAATCTGAAATCCGAAATCCTACAGAGTGTGATTGCATCAGGGAGCCTAGGTAGTGTAATGGTTAGAATCATAGCCCTGGAAGGGCAAGATATGTGGATTCGGAAACGTACTCATGGGGTAATATTTCCCATTTTCATCACGCCCCCCCCCAATACACCAGGATATAAAATGGTCCTGATATGACCTTAGATGTTGCCAGGACGTAAAACTCCAACAACCACCCGATCTAAAATGGCCTCTGAACTTTTTTTAGCAATAAGCGCCCTGTTGAACTAGTTAGTGACAGGGCGATATTGGTGCTGTAATGTTGCTAGATCAATTTACAACTATTGTAATTAGGCGGCGATGGTACTCTCTCTGGCTATGATTGCCCAGATCACAACACATCTGGCTTGAACACTCGACGGCTGCTTCTTTGCTGTATATTTGCGTTTTTATACAGGTATACTGAAGTACAGTCAACCCTTGTTAATCCACACTACTTTATTCCCAGCACCAAAATGTTGAATTATTGATAGTGTCAGATACAGTTATAACTTGTTATTTTAATTTTTAAGATTTAACGTATGCGTGTTATTCTGTTGATAATATTCTCCTTAGGTTTCCTCAGGGAATTATGAATATCAGGTGGGAGGAGCACAGATAGTCGCCATGAGTGCGCACTGTCAATTGTCAATACCCATCCTGATATGACCTAACACCTCCAGCACACCAAACTAGGCAGACCGTGTTCTAAAACTGGCTCTGGTTCTAAAACGGCCGGTAGAACATGGCTGCAAAACAATTTTGGGCATGCTCAAAGTTCTGGAGCACTATTTTGTTCTAGCCGGTCTATTCTGTTCGTAAACAGAGAGTGAAAAGTTGCTACTACGTCCATTCCGTTCGCACACAATTTGAGTCCGTTCAGCAACATTTTCAAGAACGTACTGAGAACTAGTTTTGTGTGATGCGGGTATTAGATGTTGTCAGGATGTAAACCACCAACAACCAACAAACCTATATACCTGCCTTTCTCCCTCTCCCGCACTCTTCCCCCTCCCTCACCCTCTCCCTCTCTCCCCCTCTCCCCCTCTCTCCCTCTCTCTCTCTCTCTCTCCCTCCCTCTCCCTTTCCCTCTCCCTCTCCATCTAGCTCTCCATCCCTCCCTCTCCCTCTCCCTCTCCCTCTCCCTATCCCTCTCCATCTCCCTCTCCCTCTCCCTCCCTGTCTCCATTCCTCTTCCTTTCCCTCTCCCTCCCTGCCGCCCTCGCTCTCCCTCTCTCTCTCCCTTTCCCTCTCCCTTCCTCTCTCTCCCTCATCTCCCTACCCCCTCCCTCCTCCTCCTCTCCCTCTCCTCATCTCCTTCCTCCTCCCCCTCCCCTCCCTCCCCTCCCTCTTCCTCCCTCCCTTCTCTCTGTTTGCCGTTGCCCTGGGGAGAATGTTATGTTACTTCATTACAGACAGGCGGGAACTAACTACATTGATGCCTGCCTAAATGTCGGTAGGCACAGTCTTTGCAAACTAATTAATTAGGACACAGTGTGTGAAAATGTGTCAGTAATATTTGCCCACCAGATGTTTCTTTGCTTCACCGAACCCCGCCCCCCCCCACATCAGTGTATGTAGGCGCGGTGCATTGTGGGATAAGTCTGCTGTGTGAACAAAGGGTCCTGCCCTCTGTGTGCCCGCTGAAAATGCCCTTTTGTATATACTACTTCCATCTTTCTTTCCCCCTCCAGTGCCTGCCACATGCAAACCACAGTTTGCATATACTACTTACACACAAGGATAGCGGGAACGATTTGTTTGTTGTTGTTTTACTTCCTAGCAACATCTAAGGACGGGCGAGGATTGACAACCCCGCCTAAATCTGGATGAACACTGTCTGTTTATTTGTTATTGTTTATGTCCTAGCAACATATAAGGTCATACCAGACGGGATGGCCGAATGAGTTGAGCGTCCGTCTCCCATTTTGGTAGATCGTGGGATTCGAACCCACTGGTTCGAATGCTTGTCGAGTCAAACCAATGACTTAAAAATGTATACACGTCATGTCCTAGCCAGGCGCTCGGCATTATTAGGATAAGGCAAGGACTGGCTCTCTCATTGGCAGGATGATGCGACTGAATGGGATATCAGGTCATGGTACTGATGGTTTGGGCTCCTAGTGGGGCAGCATTATAAAGTTGTCATGAGGGCGCACTGTCACAGGTCGGTACCCGTCCTGATATGACCTTAGATGTTGCCAGGATGTAAAGCTCCAACAAGCATCCAACCTGTCCAGCGCCGGCCCCATACAAATCACAGTTTGTATATACTACTTACATTACATGCGCACAAGGCCACTTGCAGTATACTACTCACAGCCATTACTTGGGACCGCGTAGACTGATTGGTTGTTGGAGTTTCACGTCCTGGCAACATCTAAGCTCATATCAGGACGTGTGAGATGAGATGGCCGAATGACTTAGAGCGTCCGTCTCATGTGTTCTTAGATCGTGGGATCGTGGGTTCGAATCCTAGTCGAGTCAAACCAATGACTTAAAAATGTACACTTGTCGCTTCCTAGCCTGGTGCTTGACATTCTTAGGATAGGGCATGGCATTCTTAGGATAGGGCACGGAGACGTGGAATGAGGAAGACCAAACGTCCGCGATTGAAATTGCCCCCACTTAATCAACTAATGTACCAAAACAAAAATAAGATAAAAGATTCACGCTCCCCTATCCGGAACAGTTGGGAATGATGACAACCCTGCTGACATCCAAGTAAAAATTGTTGTTTATTTGTTATTGTTTTACGTCCTAACCCCATATCAGGACTGGTATCAGGACTGGTACCGACTTTCGTGACAGTGCACACTCATGGTGACCTTATAGTGCTGCCCCATTGGGAGACATTATCTTGGCACTGAACCAACCATCCAGACGGGATGGCCGAATGAGTTAGAGCGTCCGTCTCCCATGCTGGTAGATCGTGGGGTCGTGGGTTCGAACCCTGGTCGAGTCAAACCAATGACTTACAAATGTACACTTGTCGCTTCCTAGCCTGGCACTCGGTATTATTAGGATAGGGCAAGGACAAGTTGGCTCAGTGTCAGGATAATGTGACTGAGTGGGATACCAGATCATGGTGCTGGTGGCCTGGTTTCCCAGTGAGACAGCACTATAAAGTCGCCATGAGTGCGCACTCTCACAAGTCGGTACCCGTTCTGATATGACCTTAGATGTTGCTAGGAAGTAAAACAACAAACAAACAGACAAACATCCTTGCCCTATCCTATTGATGCCGAGCACCAGGCTACCTCGGGAGCGACAAGTATCAATTGTATGAGCCATTTGTCCAAATCCCGTTCTTATATGACCTTAGACGTTTGTTAGAGCATAAAACCCAAATAAGAAACGGGTAGATTTGGGTGATAATATAGTCTAATCAAGGACAGTTAAAACCTGACTTCCGACATTTGTCCACAATACATTGGCAGTGCTAATCCTAAGGGGGAAAATCTACGTTCTCGCGGAAATTCGCGCCAAGGTCTCAACCAGATTTCCGCATTTTATTTGTCAGAAACCACTTTCATCCTTGCATATATAAAGCCGCTTCTTTCCTGATATGACCTCAAATGTTGTTAGGGCAATGAATCGGTACATACATCTTGAATTATGTTGAAGTACCATAGTGCAAATGAATTCTTGATAAAAAGAAATTCTTTATTACATTCGGTGATTAGGCGGGGGAAATATGAATATTGTAGACAATTTGGTCTTCTTCGTTCCACTGCTGTTTGCCCTGTCCTGGTAATGCCGAGTACCAGACTAGGTAGAAACTGGTATAGCATTTTAAATCATTGGTTTGACTCAGCAGGATTTGAACCCCATCACCTGCAACATTAGAAGCAGGTGGTCCAACTCATTAGGCTCCCCCGTCTGATGTTGCACTAAAGATATGAATTTAGTTATGCAAGTATTTGAGGAGAAATGAAGGCAGTTTAATTAAAGGAAGCTATAAATAGCTCAGGAGAAAGAAACGTGTCAATTTCCCCCACTAATGAGGGACTGCAACAATTACAAAAAACTAGATGCCTTAAACCAGACGGGATGGACCGAATGAGTTAGAGCGTCTGTCTCCCGTGTTGGTAGATTGGGGGATCATGGCTTTGAATCCTGGTTGAGCCAAACAAATGACTTAAAGATTTATCCTTGTCGCTTCCTAGCCAGGCGCTTGCCATTATTAGGATAGGGCAAGGAGCAGTGGGATGAGGAAGACCAATCATCCGCAATTGAAATTTCTCCCCCTTAATCAACTAATGTACCAACAAACAATACAAAAAAACAATTGTAGGAAGAAATGAGGCCCTATTAATAGGCAGACTCTTTCAGAATCTCGTAATTTAGCTGAGGCATGCAGAACATGCTTCTGTATTCCTCCAGTGTGTGTGGTGCGAGGGGGGCCCTGCCCACCAATTACCCGAGAGCTGGGGGGTGTGGGGCCATGTCACAAGTCGCTACCCGTCCTGATATGACTTTAGATATTGGCAGGTCGTAAAACCCCAACAACCAACCAACCTTTTGTTGTCAACGCAACGCGCTCTCGGCGTATTCCACTCTCATTGGCTGTGGCGTCTCGGTGGCGGGGGGGGGGGGAGTAGGAGGGGAAGCGGAGGGTGGAGGGGGTTCCGCGAAATTGTAGGAGGACATTTTTATTTTTTGTTCGTTTGTTCATCGGACGTTTATGCAGTACATAGCATATAAGCTCGGATGATCGAGCTTGTTTTCAATGCTGGGCAGTTATCGGTCTGTGTTTCTTAGGGGGGTCTCCTTAAGACCAACCGCATACCAAAGTCCTGATCTTCCGGTTTTATCGCCCTCAGCACCACCCAGCAATCAACTTGTTTTTATTGTGGGTTAAACAAAAACTAAAATATGTGTGTGCTCTGGGGGGGGGGGGTGTGGATGTGGAAATGAATTTGATTAATATGAAACCCCAGGTTGGAAAACTCGGCCGAATCAGCATAAATGCTACGAAAATCTAAGTGAGCAACCAATTAAAGCTGCATAGTCCGATGAAATATCAATTTTTTTAAACCAAATCAATTATCTAGATTTGATTTGACATATCTAACTTAGATACTGATGCACTTATTAACCATTTGTTTCTGCATAGAAGGCAATACTAATTCAATTTAACAGAACCTGTTACTGCAGAAAGAAGTCTATGTTGTCAGAGTTTTGGCAAGCTTGCCAAAACTAATTTTCCATGTTTGCACTCAAAATATCTCAAAGGTTTACCATTTAAAATAAAAGTAACTTTGAACTAATGTAAAGTAAATACTAGTGATCGATCTAATATATTTTTGTCAGAAAAAAAAACAGGACTATGCAACTTTAATAATAATAATAATATGACCACATATGTTCCTAGGGCGGAATTGAATTTTGAATTTTAAAATGAGTTCAGAGCAGGCCTGGGTGCGATGCTCTAAACTGCAGATTTGCAGCCATTGATGTCTCCACTCTAGGAGGTGCTTGCGTGCCTTTTTGTGTCCTGTGTTCGTGCAATGACATGTACAGTTATTGGGACGAGTACAAAACTCAAGCTTATTTTATTTAGCGATGCCTCTAGAGCACATCAATTTATATCATCGGCTATTAGACATTAAAGATATAGTCATTCTGACATATTTCTTTGCAGGAAACCCGCCACCGCCACATAGGCTACTCTTTCTAATAAGCAGCAAGGGGTTTCTTTATATGCACTTTCCCACAGACAGGACCACATATACCACATCCTTTGATGAACCAGTTGTAGACCACTGGTTCGAACGGAAAATAGCCCAAACTGCAAATGGGTCCAGTGAGCAGGATTGATTGGATTACCCGCACCTTCACTGGTGGACACTCTACCGCCTGAGCTACGTCACGCTCCGGTTTGGGGGCCATACAATAACTCAGGCAGGGAGTTTGTGTTGTCGGCTTGTTTAATGTAGGTATTTAGAACCCTAAGATTTGGCACTGACTTGAGATGGCAGATTTATAGTGTTCTCAGGGTGGGATACCATTCCGCCAGTGCCATAGAATGACAAGCAACCGTAGGATGAACAACCCAATCACTCTCCTGTCGTATCCATGTAGTCTCTTAATCCCAAATAGTATATAATTTTGTTTTGATGAATTTATTGACCCTGCTCATAACGGATAAGTGTGTTAACACTTGTTTTCACCGCTGGGCAGGACTAATCCAATTTGGTTTAAATCTTTTGAATTTAGTTTGAGTAATGTCATGTAGCAATGAGCTATGCGGAATGCGTGAGAGGAACGAATGGCAGGAAGAGATGGAGGTCCATTGCAGCCAACCTTCTTTGAGAAGACGGCACCCATTGATTTATTGAATGTCATGTATAATAACTAATGCCTAATCTTATAGACTAGCTAATATAGTGAGGAGAAAAGAGAATTTGGAACATCTTCTATTCTTAGTAAAGAAGACAAGTAACAATACACAAATATGTACTTATAACATATATTCTCAATTACGAAGTGTACAGTTACATATAAATTCTCAATGGTATGATATTACACTCACAACTGTCTGTGTAGTCCATATGGATGATAGATACACTCAGTCCTCTTGGTGCTTATTCCATATCTCAGATGCCTTGAGGAGTTGATGGATATAGATTATCCATTGTCTGTGAGCTGTAGCCAACCATACAGGTATATAGACTCTCAGTTGATGATGGATGTACATGTCAGGCTAAGCAGCAGTGATGTGGGAAAAGGCAGACACAACAGTCACCAATCCTACTGATGGCCATTGGTCAATGCTGTAGAAGCTCAGCAAGTTAAATCCATCGGGTAAGCTATAGCTAGCCAGATCAGGTATTAGGCCTAATCGACTCGGAGATGTTGATGCCTCAATGTCTGGGAGTAGAGTGCCGAGAGTGTGTGACTATGCTCCTTATATAGTTGCTGGGTAGGCCAATCCTAACGAAGAGATGGGACGAGTAAGGATGGTCCAAACATGTGCTCTAACCACTATAAAAGGCAACTACCTGTTAGGAAGCAGTCTCCATACATTCACTGCTATTTTACAGCAAATAATTTAGGTTTTCTTGCTTCTTCTTTCTGGCTTTCTGGCTTGTAACTGTTTGTAGATTGCAAACTGTCCACATGTGATATTCGGGACTACGAGAATTCGAATTGTTTATACACAATCTTAAATATGGGTGATTCAGCAGGAATGACAGAGAACACTCCTCCCCTGCCCGCAATGCCCTAGACTCGTCTTTGGGTGGACGGACGAGTTCATGTCCCCGCCAATCTGATTGGCCAGTGGGCTTTCACACCTCCGCCGTCATAACCCACAGCCGACTGCTTCATTATCACTCTCCGGTTCGCTAGCGACCCACAATCTTTTCTCTAACCCACCCACCCTACAACTCTCATCCGTAGTTAAGGACTTATCTCGATGCTTCTCTTACCTGATGATTAAATAAAGTTATTTTTGCCAGAATTACTCAGTTCTGTTGTTCTAATTAATCTCATTATCGATTGTGGCTAATCATTGCAGACAACCCCACCTCCTCTACATACACACACACGCACACACTCAGTCGCCTCAATTTAGGAACTCATGTGGAACTATAAAATATCTTCGATGGAACCACTTATGAATATAACAATGTTCTTGGTCATGTGACCGCATCGTTAATGAGACATGTGACATCATGGAATGAGACGCATATAAGAAGTGCAGGGCCGACCAGACGGGATGGCTGAATGAGTTGAGCATCCATCTCACATTTTGGTAGATCGGGGGATTCAAAATCCTGGGTACGCACTGTGGTCGAGTCAAACCAATGACTTAAAAATGTATACTCATCGCTTCTTAGCCAGGCACTCAGCATTATAAAGATAGGGCAAGGACTGGTTGGTTTTGTGTCAGGATAATGTGACTGTGTGGGATATTGGGTCATGGTGCTAGTGGTCTGGTCTCCACATGGGGCAGGACTATAAAGGTCATCTTGACTACGCACTGTCACAAGTCGGTACCCGTCTTGATATGACCTTAGATGGTGCCAGGATGTAAAACTTCCACAACCATTTTTATAGTACTGCCCCACTGGGAGACCAGGCCACAGGCACCATGACCCGATAACACATACAGTCGCATTATCGTGACACTGAGCCAACCAGTCTTTACCCGATCCTAATAATGCCGAGCACCAGGCTAGGTAGCATCAAGTATCAATTTTATAAATCATTGATTTGACTCGGCTGGGATTCAAACTCCGAACCTTTCGCACAGGAAGTCTGCGCTCTACTGATTCGGCCACCGCTTCCAGTCTTGGGCCTATTAAATGTGCACCCAGCAAACAAGTAATAATACCTGCCTTCACACTTTCGGTACTTTTGATGCCGCATACCCCTGCATTTAGATTGCCAATGCAATCTGGAGTAGTGTGCACTGGTTAATTGGTCGTAATGCGAAGCATTTCGTTTGATGCGAGGGGAGGGAGAGCGACTCACCCCCCCCCCCCCCCTCTACCCCCTTTCCCCCAGCACTCGCGCCTCGCGCGACGCCCGCTGCTCACCCTCCCCCTCCCCCCCCCCTGAGCGACTCACCCCCCCTCCTGCCACTGCTCACTTCCCCCCGCCCCTGAGCGACTCACCCCCGCCACTGCTCACCTCCCCCCGGCCCTGAGCGACTCACCCCCCTCCTGCCTCTGCTCACTTCCCCCCTTATAAGGCCGCCCGCCGGCCTCCCTCAGGCACTCAGCCTCCAGCCGCCTTCCAGCTCTCTGCCCTTTTTCTTCTTTTTGGCTACTCCACCTCGCTGCTCCTCTGCCGACCCTGCACCATGCCCGGCCCGCGGCAAAGGGAAGATTCGGAGAAGCTCCAAGACCTCCGGGATGGCCACGCCAGGACCCTCCTCGGGCTCCCCGGGTAGCCCCGCCCCCTGTACGGCCCCGACCTCCCCGGCAGCACCCTCCGGCCAGCCCAGCAGCGAGACGGCCCTCCTCATCGAGGCCATCACCCGCCTCACCACACGCATCGAGACCCTCGAGACGGGGCAAGCCCGAGGGGCCCCGGGGAGCCCCCCGCCCACGCCGAGGCGGGAGCCCGCCTGCAGCCTCCACCACGTCCCGGCACCTCGGGCCTACGCCGCAGCCGGGAGCCGGCCGCCGCCTCCACCTCAAGCGACTCAGCCCGGAGGCCCGCACCTGCAGTACCAGGGCTACACCCGCGCCCACGCCAGCTCAGCACCACCGCCCACCTACCGCCAGGATCCCGAGGACTACAGCCCGGCATCCGCGGCCGACGCGGTCCGCGACATCCTCGCATCCGCCGAGGCGCATCGCACCGAGCGCCGCCGAGGGATCCCAGCCGATTACCTCTTCCCTTGCGACCTCGTCGAGAGGGGTGCGGGGCGCAAGGCAGTCAAGCTCGGAGAAGCAACCAAGGACGAGTACAGCCTCGCCCTCCTCTCCATGGTCAACCACCCATCCTTCCCGGATCACTCCCTCCAGGGCCTACACCAACACCACCTCACCCTCATGAGAGACGTCCTCATCCACCCCTGGCCCACCGTCCGCCGGTACTCAGAGACCATCTTTTCCTGGATCGCGGACGGAAGGCTCCCCCAGGGGTGGCATGACCCTGTGGCCCTCAACGCGCTCAGGCTCGACTCCCTCACCACGCCCACCACCCCGGCAACACCAGCTCCCCGAGGCGACGATGGGGCCCGAGGCGCACACCAGCCCCGGCATCAAGCCGACACCCGCACCGCCTACGATAGGCACGCTCACGGGGCTCCCTGCACCGCTTGGAACCGCGATCCCACCTCGTGCGATCGGGCACCTCTCGGAGAGGCTCACGGCGAGGTGGGAGACAGGCGCCGGCACGTCTGTGCGTATTGCGCCAATGTCCGGCGCATACTAACAATGCACAGCGAGGCCGGATGCCGCACCAAGCAAGCCCGTGAGCGCCAGACCCCGGCCGCCTCGGCGGATTTTTGATCCGCCGGCCTAGGCCGGCACCTCATCCCAACCATTCCCGACAGCCCCGCGACGCCCACCGACGGCCACCCAGCGAACACCGATCGAAACGCCGCCCAGAAGAAGCCGAGGATCATCACCTCGCACCTCACACCTCAGACGACCCAGCCCAGCCTCACGAGAGACCCACCCAGCCCAGCCCTGAGGAGTTCGCTGCCCCCCTGCTCGACCCTCGCCGGACCTCCTCCCCCAAGGCCTCAGGAGCGGGCCTCCCTTTTTTGGCCGCCCGCTCCCCCTCCACGTAGGCCCCGGACCCTCTTCTCAACCAGGCCTGCCTCTCCGGGCCCCGCCTCGGGCGCCCCGCGCCCCCGCCTCGGGCGCGCCTCGAGCCCTCTCCTTACTCTTTGGCGGAGGGCTCCTCGGCCCCCCCTCTACCAGAACTCTGACATTGCTCCCTATGAGCCCTTCCTGTATTTATCTTCTGCTCCTCATGAGCCCCTCACTTATTGCTCCTCACGAGCCTGTTGCTCCTCATGAGCCCTCTTATTGCTCTCTGCCTCCTCAGCCTGTTACCTCCTCTGTTGCCCTGCTTGTACCGTTTACCTTACATGTCTCATATGTTTCTGTTCTCTCACTGTTCTCTGTATGTTGCCCGAGGCGTCACAATAAACGCCTCAGTTTCCCACATCCGCCTCTGTTCTTCCTTCTCGCGCATCAACCATGAGTGGGACGTAGGTCAGGCGGTAGAGTGTCCACCTGTGAAGGTGTCGGTATTATTAGAATTGGGGCTGTCACATTATGACGCTTCTCGCCGGTGCGCCGCCAACGCGCAATATAAGTTGTACGCGTCGAGACATGTCCAACTTTTCAGCGGAAGTTCGATGTCAGCGCAGCGTGTTAGTAGAGCGCTGCCAACATGTGTCGACGTCTGGTGGAACAAAACAAAAAGAGGTTGGCGCGCCGTCCTGATATGACCTTAGATGTAGCTAGGATGTAAACCAACAAAGCAACAATTTGGCACAATGTGTGAGAACGACCATCACGCGCGCCCGGCATGTCCATAGCGTTCACATAATGTTATTCCACCGCATCCAACGGATCTCGACGTGCGCCTAACGTCCCAGTAACGGTCGCACCCAGACGTTGGCACACGTCGACGCACGTTGAAAGTCTTGTGCAAGCACAAAACATTCGACGTGCGATGACGCATGCCAACGTATGGGTGCGACCGTCGCTGTCACTCAAAGTGTACCGATGTGTCCCAACGGGCGTTCAACACGCTCGTAACGCGCGCATAATGCTTCCTGACATGTCCCTCATTTCACCCAAAAGTGACGCACGTCGACGCGCGTTGGAGAGAAACGTCATAATGTGACAGGACTATTAGAATAGGGAAAGGACTGGTTGGTTCAGTATTAGGATAGTGTGACTGAGTGGGATATCAGGTCATGGTGCTGGCAGCCTGCTCTCCCAGTGGGGCAGCACTATAAAGTTGCTATGATTGTGCACTGTCACAAGTCGGAACCCATCCTGATATGACGTTAGATGTTCCCAGGACGTAACACTCCAACAACCAACCAATCCTCTTTCTGGCTTTTTGTTGTTTTTATTGTTTTTGTGTTTATCTGTTCCATTATTCATACAGAGCTTAACAACATGGCTGATGAGGTAGTCAGCCACCACCGCTTCCCATGCCACGGGAGGGTGTCGGATCGATCCCTGTGTGAGTTGAACAAAAGCGTTTGGAATTGATCATTCTCCCTGGGTTCAAAGACCCTATAATACTAAGACGGCTCACTCAGCCTGTACTGTGTAATCAAAATGATCAAACCCACCACTTGGTGTGCTGGCTGTTCTCTTGGTTAAACAGTTGCTATATTATATGTATAAATGCATATATGAATGGGACAGATGTGTGATGATGGCAATGATGTTGATGATGCTGATAATGATGTGTATTTGTTCATAGCAATTTCATATTGATGTGTATTCATACTTACCTATCTCATGTATATTATAATTGTCTGTGTTTACATGTGAAACACCAACCAGCAGCTGGGCTGATCAAACCCACCACAAGGTGGCACTTCAACATTTACATTACCATGGGAGAGATAGGGAGTGAGCCGTCTTAGTATTATAGGGTCTTTGCTGGGTTAGATCATGTCATGCAGGAGCGGGACATAGCTCAGGTGGTAGAGTGTCCACCTGTGAAGGTGTCGCTCATCCGATCGATCGTGCTCAGAGGACACATTTGCAGTTTGGGCTTTTTTCCGTTCCAACCAGTGGTACATCACTGGTTCCTGAAAGGCTCTGGTATGTGCTGTCCTGTCTGTGGGAAAGTGCCTATCATTGCTGCTTATCGGAAAGTGTAGCCTATGTGGCAGTAACGGGTTTCCTCCAAATACATATGTCAGAATGACCTCATGTTTGACATCCAATAGCCAATAGCTGATGATACAAATCAATGCGCTCTAGAGGCGTCATTAAATAAAACAAAATTGATGTCATGCATTGAAGAACATCCGCAGGTCATGCTGGGGGTCGGTGGTACAAAATTGCCCTCACTCGATGGCGCATTGGCCACTCTTTGCTCACTTACGAATGTTTTACCGAAGGGAGAACCACGCGGAGTGCATTGGATGTCAGTGTTCGCAGACACTCAGGCACATTCTGCTTGAATGTGTGGACTAGTGAGTGACAGTATTAGCAGCACTGGTAGCGGTGGGGAGTGGTGGCGCCACCTGTCCCACCCTGAAAAGGGAGTCACCCATAAAGTAGCACACAACATATGGGTGACCAATATAGAGAATGTTCCCTCATGCACCTTTATACTCCCATAACTTTTATACATTTTTTTTTGTTCAAGTGTTTTTATTGCTCTGAATAACATGTTGTCAGTGCTAATGCACTGGTCTTCCAGCCCTAATCACAATTGCCTCTACACAGTAAACAAATCTACAACAATATACAGATAGACAATTACAGGAAAATAAGCAAAACATCGGTACATGAATGATAGGTAAAGAACAAGATACGAAAAAGAAACATATGCAGGGAGGTAACTATGTTAGACTAGTATGGTAGGCGTTAGTAGGGGGTGGGGCATAACTGATTATCTTTCTAGTCGTAACATACTTGTTGAAAGATCAATCATCAATCAATGGGTGCCGTCTTCTTGAAGAAGGTTGGCTGCAATGGACCTCCATCTCTTCATGTCATTCGTTCCTCTCACGCATTCCGCATAGCTCATTGCTGTCCACTCAGTGATGTTGTCCATCCATGTTGTTCTCCTTCTCCCTCTTGGTCTTTTCCCTTCTATCTTCCCTTCCAGTATTCTTCTCTGTGATTCCTGGTGTCGTATCATGTGGCCAAAGTATTTAATTTTTCTGTTTTTGATTGTTTGTATTATCTGTCTCTTTATTTTCATTCTTGTTAGGACCTCCACGTTGCTTATCATTGCTGTCCATGGAATTTTTAACATTCTTCTGTATTGCCACATTTCAAATGCCTCAAGCTTTGTTGTTATTGCTTTCTTCAAAGATAGATACATCAGATATATATACATATATGTATATAGATTGGGAATATAGCCCATATATATAAAGCCAATTAAATATAGCGAGAGACTGAGACGAAAGCTACAGCCATATACAATTCCTCCAGTGCATGTGGAGCGAGGGGGGGCCACCCATATTCAACTTCCCGACAGCTGGGGGGGGCACTCCACCAATGCGCCAATAGAGGAAGTAACAAAGTATATATGTTCCCTTGGGATTTATACTCGTATAATGCGTTATACATCATATATATATACAGAGAGAGAGAGGAGATCGTCATATTTCTTTAGAAATATGGGTGTTATGGGACCTGAATTGGCAGCCTCTGTTGGTGATTAAGTATATATATAACCAAGCATCCCCTTCAGCCATGCCTGCATCCATACCAACGTTGTTGTTACAGAGTCGATTGGAGCCCTGGGACTTCCGCCATAAATCACCATTAATAATGAATTGAAGACGGCGTACTACGCTCTAGATACACCATCTAAACAGGGGAAGCACTCAGTATCACAGTCAGATATCTGTAAATTTGATATCTCTCTGGGTGATATCATTTTAAATTTTTTTTCAATTGAGGCTGTATTTATACTGTTCATAGCATATAAGCCCGGGTACCGAGGCTTGTTTTCAATGCTGGCCAGTTGTAGTGTTGGTGTTTGTTATCTTACCACACAGTAGCTGCTGATAAGTTATTTGATTGCCTGCATTTCAGTAGCAGATAGATAATTGGTTTGTATGGTTAGTAGCCTATGTTAGTTCTTTTGGATTTTCTTGGCATATATGTATTTAATGTTGTTGTACTCTCATTACTAGACTAGCATCAATCAGTCAGCAAAATGCACACTGGTGTTGTGTATTTAGTACAACATAAACAAGTAAGTAGATATTGACCGGAAGTGATGGCCGTTTCGGTAGAGCGCAGGCTTCCCGTACAGAAGGCCGGGAGTTCGAACCCTAGCTGAGTCAAACAGATGATTTATCAAATTGATACCTGTCGCTTCATAGCCAGACTCTCAATATTATTAGAATAGTACAATGACTGGTTGACTGAGTGGGATGATGTGAATGAGTGGGATATGGGGTGATGGTGGTGACGGCCTGGTCTCCCAGCAGGGCAGCACTATAAAGTCGCCATGAGTGTGCACTTGTAAAATATTCCGAATAACGGCATAAGGGGGGAATGCAAATGTTGTATTACTGATCGGTGTATGTGACCAGGCGCATGTATGTAAATATATATATATATGTATGGGTTGGTGGTGCCTGAGTGGGATGTAAATAGACATTGTGGTGCTGGCAGGTCTGGGTGTGATTGCACTCAGGGCCTACCCCCTCTGCTGGGATAGTGATCACCACACTCAAAGGTGCAAGGTTGGTGGTGGCCAGGGGCCATACAGCTTGGTGGTGGTGGGCAGACCACTGGTATCCATGGGGACCAGGAATGCTAGATCCCTATTGGTAGGGCCAAGAATGCTTGTTTTCCATTGGAGGAAAGGGGTGGGGTGATACTCTACAATGAACCCATATAAATAATAAACCAGAGGGCTTGACTCTCTCTTCTTCTTTACACTTTATACTCTTCCTTTCTCTTTGCCTGTATTGATTTCACCATAGCCTGGCTACACAGGCACATATTCGAGCTTTAGCTTATACACACTGTCACAAGTCGGTATCCGTCCTGATATGACTTAGATGTTGCTAGGACGTAAAACAACAAACGAGCAAACCTTAGTACAAGACAAACAAACAACTATATAAGCATAGTAAATTTCACCTGTTCAATCAACTAATCTACCAAAAAATAAAAAATAAAATTTTAACAGCAACAAGCAGTCGTCCTCGCCAGCCTTTAAAGAAGGCCTTCTGTGACGTCACTTCCGGTGTTATCGTGGTTCACAACTTACAACATGAGTGCTCATTTCTAGCCGAGTACCAGTGTAGAAGTATGCACTGATCTCTCAGGCAAGGAGCAACATAGACAGGTAGGCGTCAATATGATGATTGTACCAGGGAGCCTAGGTAGTGTAATGGTTAGCGCGCTAGCCCCGGGAATGGCAAGTAGCGTGGGTTCGAATACCGCTCCAGGAACAATATTTCCCATTTTCATAACCCCCCCCCACCACCACCACCCCACCCCATGGCAATATTTACGATCAACTCTAGGTAAATGTAAATGTAAATATTGTTGTTGTTTTTTATTCAAAAGTTATGCTTTCATCAAACTATACAGCATTAATCAATTATTGTAGCAACACAGAACACCCTTCCCCCGCCAACAAAACCCCCAAAACTACAACACACGCTGAGCATTATTAGGATAGGGCAAGGATAGCGTCCGTCTCCCGTGTTGGTAGATCGTGGGGTCGTCGGTTCGAACCCTGGTCGAGTCAAACCAATGACTTAAAAATGTATACTTGTCGCTTCCTAGCCTGGTGCTTGGCATTATTAGGATAGGGCAAGGACTGGTTGGCTCAGTGTCAGGATAATGTGACTGAGTGGGATATCAGGTCATGGTACTGGCGGCTTGGTCTTCCAGTGGGGCACCACTATAAAGTAGCCATAAGTGTGCACTGTCACAAGTCGGTATCGGTCCAGATATGACCTTAGATGTTGCTAGGATGTAAAAAAACAACAAACAAACAACAAGTAAAACAAATTTAGATTAAGAAAAACAAAAAAACTCCCCAAAACAAGTCAAAATAAAAACAAACAACAACACAAAAGGCACAAACATGCAAACAATACCAAAAAGGAACAGCAAAGCCCCGCATTGGAAATATTTGGTTGATCTCTACAAAAACACAACAATTCCTATGAAAAAGACCCTATAAGTAAGACACACGAAATGCGCACTGGAGCGTGACGAGTAATTGCTCAGTGAGCTGTAAGGGGCTCATTACGATCCCTTGGTGTGTCTTATTGATGAAGGTCGACTGACTCATTACTCTTATCTCCTGATATCGCATGTCATGCATATTGCAATAGATGCTATCAGGTCACCCATCAGTTACCACAGCCGGTACACACCCCGCCCCCTAGCGGCACCAACACATGACATATACTACTACCACTCTCACCACCATGACTACCGCTATCACCCGAAAACACCAGCACCATTACATACATCATAACCATCACATAGATCACCACCACCACTATCGCACCACTATCACTATTGCACCACCACAACCGTCACCATCATCATCATCATCCTCACATGTATATCACCACCACCACCATCCTCACACCACTGTCGCTATCACCACTGTCACCACCATCATCACCACCACCACCATCATCACCGCCAGTATCAGTACCACCACCACCGTCATCATCACCACCACCATCATCACTGCCACTATCATCACCACCACCATCATCACCATACCCGTCCTGCTATGACCTTAGATGTTGCTAGGATGTAAAACAACAACAAACAAACAACAAATAACAAGCCATCAGCATTATCATCACCACGACCATCCCGCAAACAAGTGAATAGCATTTGTATTTGTTCAGATTTAACAGATGTTCAACTCTCCACGATTCTCAGTCCCTATCCCCCCACACCCCCACACCACCATCAATCATCCATAGGCCCCCTCCCCCACACAACCAACCATCCATAGCTTTCCATCCCCCCACAGCACCACCATCAACCATCCATAGCTCCACTCCCCCCACACCACTACCAACAACCATCCATAGCTTGCCATCCCCCCACACCACCACCACCAATCATCCATAGTCTCCCCACACCACCACCATCAACCATACATAGTTCCCTCCCCACAACACCACCGCCATCAACCATCCATAGCTCCCCTCTCCCCCACAGCACCACCACCAACCATCCATAGCTCCCCATCCCCCACACCACCACCACCAACCATCCATATCTCCCCTCATCCCCCCGACACCACCACCACCAACCATCCATAGCTCTCCCCACACCACCACCATCAACCATGCATAGCTCCCCGCCCCCACAACACCACCACCATCAACCATCCATAGCTCCCATCCCCCACACCCCCCACATGTCTTCGTGAGGCCTCCCCCATTATACCCGATTGGTTGAGCGTGTTGCTATATTTAGACTCCCCCCCCCCCACCCCATGTTTTGAGAAGCTGGTATGAATACGAGACCCACACCACCACCAACCATCCATAGCTCTCCTCACACCACCACCATGAACCGTACATAGATGCCCTCTCCACAACACGACCACGACCACCACCAACCATCCATAGCTCCCCTCCCCCCACACCACCACCACACCACTACCCTCAACCATACATAGCTCCCCCCACCACCACCACCAATCATCCATAGATCTCCCCACACCACCACCATCAACCATCCATAGCTCCCCTCCCCCACAATACCACCACCGCCATCAACCATCCATAGCTCCCCCCCCCCACATGTCTTCGTGAGGCCTCCCCCATTATATCCGATGGGTTGAGGGTGTTGCTATATTTAGACTACTCCCCCCCCCCCACACCCCATGTTTTGAGAAGCTGGTATGAATCCTAGACCCATCCATGGAGGTTACTCCTCGCACCCCCCGACACCCACACCCACACCCACACCCACCCCATCCATGTCCCATCCCTCCTCCCTTGTATTTGTGGTGCGCATGCATCGTGAGTGTCTAGTGCCTGGGTGTGTGGGTGTGGGGGTGTGTGGGAGGGTGAGTTGGGGGCCACTTATAGACAAAGAGGAGGCAGAGAGACCTTGGAAACTTGAATCCCGCATAATACAGTAATACTAGTAGTATGCAGGAGCTCTCTTGCCTTTTTTTGTTGTGTGGTATTTTTTGTGGTCAAACAGTTTATTTATCAGAAATAGCTTTGATTGATTGGTCGTTTCTTTACGCCGTGTCAGCAGCATAGGCCATATTCACGGCGAGAATTGTTTGTTTGTCTTCAACCATCGCCTTGACATATAATGTAAAAACATGTAGGGAAAAATAGGAGACTTGCTCTCAGCACACTACCCCTCTTTGAATGGGGTCAGGCGAGTGAGCGCATCAGAGCTAAAAATAACTACTTTCACAGTAAAGTAGAGATCACTAGGTTTAGTTTCGTATCCATTACGGCTGACGTCAGGTGGGACAAATTTGACAAATTGATTTTTGAAAACTATGGAATGATCGTATAACATGATTTCACGAAAAAGAATTCTTGAAAAATATAATATTACATAGACAAATTATTTCTCTACAATCTGTGTAGATTTTTAACCACCATTTAGCACTCACTCTCAATCAATTTTTTTAGATTTGTTAAATGTGGATATAGCTTAAAGAGAATGTAATCAAAGTATAGTTATTTGCATTCTGATCATTTTGATACAAAAATCAAGTCAATTTCTCAAATAGAACCAGAGATATTAATTTTCTAAAAATTTGATCATGGACAGTTAGTGAAAATCACATGATTTGCCATGTTTGATGTCAAATTGCTCAACAAATATTTATTTTCAAGTCTGAACAAATTTAGATTAGAATTTATTAAAAGAATAATGATGTAATTAAAATGTACTTTGCCTTCAGTAGGCAGCTTCAAACATCAGGATTTAAGCATTTGCAGAATCATGAAAAATATGTGTGAAATTAAGGGCACAAATTAAATGTTAAAGAATTTATAACTCAGGGACTAATTGACAAATTTTCCATTATTATATATATTTGTAATCAGATTGATAAGAGTTGTCCAACTGTACCATTTGCAAATTAACTTCATAAAAACACAAATTCAGTTTGGACTACCTATTATCAGAACATACATTTTTGTTCAACGCCAAGGCACTGTGTAATCTATGGGCTAATTGCCTTTTAAAGATGGTCGCCAGATCTTTATTAATGGAAGTGAGTTAGAATAGAATAAAAGGTAACCAGAAAGGTCCTGAGAGTGTAATAGAGGAAATTGTATGGATAAGGATGAGTTCTGTAGTTCCCTGTCTATAGTAGAGAAGTGGGCTATAGTAGATAGAACACAGAATGCGACACAGACACACAATCCACCTGTGGATCAGACGCGATGGTCGAATGAGTTAGAGCGTCCGTCTCCCGTGTTGATAGACCATGGGATCGTGGGGTTCGAACCACGGTCGAGTCAAACCAATGGCTTAAAAATTGATACTTGTTGCTTCCTAGCCAGGCGCTTGGCATTATTAGGACAGGGCAAGGACTGGTGTGCTCAGTGTCAGGATAATGTGACTGAGTGGGATATCAGGTCATGGTGCTGTTGGCTTGGTCTCCCAGTGGGACAGCACTATAAAGTTGCCATGAGTGCACACTATCACAAGTCGGTACCCATCCTGATATGACCATAGATGTTGATAGGACGTAAAACAACAACAAACAAACAAACACAATCCACCTGTTGTCATGTGGAAGGCCTGATGGTACACCTCTCCCAGGCTGTTAATGTCTCCAGCACTCCTACAGCCATGTCATTGAAGGTACGTGATGTCATTGAGGGTACATGATGTCATTGAAAGTAAATTATGTCATTGAAGGTACATGATATCATTGAGGGTACATGATGTCATTGAGGGTACATGATGTCATTGAGGGTACATGATGTCATTGAAGGAGCATGATGGCATTGAAGGTACATAATGTCATTGAGGGTTCATGATGTCAGTGAAGGTACATGATGGCATTGAATGTACATGATGTCATTGAAGGTATGTGATGCCATTGAAGGTACATGATGTCATTGAAGGTACAGGATGTCATTGATGGTATGTGATGCCATTGAGGGTACACGATGTCATTGAAGGTACATGATCTCATTGAGGGTACATGGTGTCATTGATGGTACACGATGCAATTGAGGGTACATGATGTCATTGAGGGTACATGCTGTCATTAAAGGTACATGATGTCATTGAAGGTACATGATGTCATTGAGGGTGCATGATGTCACTGAAGGTACATGATGTCATTGAATGTACATGATGTCATTGAGGGTGCATGATGTCATTGAATGCACATGATGTCATTGAAGGTACATGATGTCATTGAAAGTACGTGATGCCATTGAGGGTACATGATGTCATTGCATGTACATGATCTCATTGAGGGTACATGGTGTCATTGAGGGTACATGATGTCATTGAAGGTACATGATGTCATTGAAGATACATGATGTCACTGAAGCTATGCGTCCCTTAGCTGCAGGGAATGATTTACGCATTCTTCTAGTGACATGGTGTCATTGAGGGTACATGATGTCATTGAGGGTACATGATGTCATTGAGGGTACATGATCTCATTGAAGATACATGGTGTCATGGAAGGTACATGATGTTATTGAAGGTATATGATGTCATTGAAGGTACATGATGTCATTGAAGGTACATGATGTCATTGAAGGTACATGATGTCATTGAAGGTACATGATGTTATTGAAGGTACATGATGTTATTGATCCATAGCATATTGTTATGTCACTCTTTATGGCCGCCATCTTGAGGTTCCAGGGTGTTAGGGATGGATGCAGCTTGGGTGCACCCATGTTTCCCACTTCCCCGCCGCCACCGGATTATGGCAACCCAACCAGACACCATTATCACATCTGATGCACTCAGTACAGATCCGATACAGATTCAATAAACAATAAACATTACCAGATTACACGTTAAACATGACAGTCTCCCACGGAGGCAGCCTGCCCCCTTGCTATCAGTCTGGGAACGGAAATGATTTACGCATTCTTCTATCTATTAAATAAAACAAATGGGTACTTTAAATGGAATCTATTTTGTAATGGAACTACGTGTAGAAAGTCGAAATATTTTACAACTGGTCTTTCGGCCATTTACATTACTTGTTGCTAGGTAGCTCAGTGGGGTACTGGATTGTTGTGTATTTATGGTTTTATTTGTTGGTTATATGTTTGTATTGGATACACTACACACGCACATATATATTGGATACATTACATATTTTTGAAAGTGAGCAGACTGACAGTTGGCTCATGGTGTAGAGGAGGTGGGGAAGAGAGAATGCCTGTTCGCTCCGCAGTGAATACCATGGAAGTTAAGGTGGTTAGAGAGAAACATTATGGGGCTGCCATTATTTATATCCACATAATAAATTATATAGTACATATATGTGGATACACTATATATATGGATACACTATATAGATAGTGCATCCGTATATATATATTATATTCTATTCTTACTGAAATAAAGATAAATTGGGTTCCGCCATAGCAAGCATGAGATATTATGTTATGAAACTGTGGACACAGCAGCAGTGGCGCCACCTGCATATGGATCAAATATCATGGTTAGTTGGTTGTTCGAGTTTTACGTCCTGGCAACATCTAAGGTAATCAGGATGGTGGGTCAAATATGATATGTTTTACCTTTAGTTCTCCCACCACTCCGATTGTTTGTTTGCTTATTGGGGCTTTGCGTCCTGGCAACATCTAGGGTCATATCAGGACGGCTACTGACTTGTAACAGTGTGTACTCCTAGTGACTTTATTGTGCTGCACCACTGGGAGACCAGGCCGTCAACACCATGACCCGATATCCCACACAGTTCCATTATCCTGATATTGTGCTAACCAATCCTTGCCGTATCCTATTAATGCCGAGAGCCAGGCTAGGTATTGACAAATATCAGTTTTGTAAGTCATTGGTTTGACTCGGCTGCAATTCGAACTCCCGACCTTCCACACAGGAAGCCTGTGCTCTATTAATTAGGCCACCGCATCCATTTTCTAGAATGTGTGTCAAATATGATCTTATTTATCTTCAGTTCTCCGCCACTCGGAGCAAACAGAAGGTCAAGGTCAAGGTCACTTCGCACTGAAGTAAACAGTGCTGGATAATCCCATCTGGTCAGATCGTGTACATCCAATTAAATATAACTAACAAGGCTTGCTTGTTTTGAGTAAACACATAATCAAATTATAGTAGCATAGTCCGATGGGTTTTGAGTTTCTACTGGGACATTTTAGATAAATATAGTATATTGATCATTGTGAGGTACCTTGCATTAGTTTGAAGTAACTTTCAATTTGTATGGCTAACTTTGGAAAGATATTGTCGTGGGGGTGATGAAAATGGGAAATATTGTGCCTAGAGCGGGACTCGAGCCCACATCTCTTTGCATTCTGGGCCAGTGTGCTAACGATTACACCACCTAGGCTCCCTGGTATCACCACACTGCCCACACCTACCTGGCTATATGTCTCCTTGCCTGAGAGGTCAGTGCAGACTACTACACTCATACTCTGTGAATCGTAAGTCTTTTAATGCTTACAATTACATAGATACAGGTAATGCACTTACACATAGATACACAGGGCAGGTTCAACAACAATACAGCGCATAGCGTGTATAGGATCATGGTCATGGAACCAGTGTTGTGGGGGTGATGAAAATGGGAAATATTGTGCCTAGAGCAGGACTCAAACCCACATCTCTTTGCATTCCGGGCCAGTGTACTAACCTTTACACCACCTAGGCTCCCTGATATCACGACACTACCCATGCCTACCTGTCTATGTGGTTACTTGCCTGAGAAGGTCAGTGCAGACTACTACACTATGAATTGAAACCATTTCATATGACTGTTGGCGTGAATGGAACAATGCTAATTCACAAAACCACAAGGAAGTAAAAGTATGGGAATTTGATTTATCAAGGTCATTCAGGGTCAGAAAGTGAATTGATCAGCAGGTTCATGGTTCGAATCTGGAGACCCTGGAACTTAGCAGAAGTATGCAGTGATTTATTTTTAAGCGTTAACTTAGCGTTAACTTAGCGATGTTTTCTAGGTAAATATATTGTTTGGAGCATTATTACTTACTTGACCTAAGTATGCAGTGACTTATATTAAATGTTAACTTAGCGATATTTTCTAGGTAAATATATTATGTGGAGCATTATTACTTACTTGACCTAAGTATGCAGTGACTTATTTTAAATGTTATCTTAGCCATTTTCTCTAGGTAAATATATTATGTGGAGCATTATTACTTACTTGACCTAAGTATGCAGTGACTTGTTTTAAAGCGTTAACTTAGCGATATTTTCTAGATAAATATATTATGTGGAGCATTATTACTTACTTAACCTAAGTATGCAGTGACTTATTTTAAAGCGTTAACTTAGCGATGTTTTCTAGGTAAATATATTATTTGGAGCATTATTCCTTACTCTACCTAACTATGCAGTGACTTTTTTTAAAGCGTTAACTTAGCGACATTTTCTAGATAAATATATTATGTGGAGCATTATTACTTACTTAACCTAAGTATGCAGTGATTTATTATAAAGCGTTAACTTAGCGATGTTTTCTAGGTAAATATATTATTTGGAGCATTATTCCTTACTCTACCTAAGTATGCAGTGACTTTTTTTAAAGCGTTAACTTAGCGATATTTTCTAGGTAACTATATTATGTGGAGCATTATTACTTACTTGACCTAAGTATGCAGTGACTTATTTTAAAGGTTAACTTATCAATATTTTCTAGGTAAATATATTATTTGGAGCATTACTTACTTTACCTAAGTATGCAGTGACTTATTTTAAAGAGTTAACTTAGCGATGTTTTCTAGGTAAATATATTGTTTGGAGCATTATTACTTACTTTACATAAGTATGCAGTGACTTGTTTTACAGCGTTAACTTAGCAATATTGTCAGCGATATTTACTTAGGAAATATCGCTGACTATATTGCTAAGGGGTTATCTTTGCACTTTCATCTGAATAATTATGTTACACTGATCATTGTAATCTACATTAGCGTTGTTTCAAGTAAATGTATATGTTATAGACAGAAATGAGGGATATGATTTGCAGTTGTCTGAGTTCTTTCTTATGGGACCTTTCATATCTAGGAAATGTATGCATCAGTGTGCATACTAATAATAATAATAAATAAATTGCAGTATCTAGATATGTTTCACTCTCCAATTAAAACAGTTGCAGCTAATGCATTGAAATAGGGAACGATAGGTCACCGAATGTCATGGTAGGTCACAGAAGATCATAGAATTTGGTAATTTGACTCCCCCCGCCCTCCCCCTACCTTCTTCACTATCCTGCAACCATGGCGACTTTATAGTGCTGCCCCACTGGAAGATCAGGCTGCCAGCACCATGCCCCAATATTGCACTTAGTCATTATATACTGATACTGAGAAAACCAGTCCTTGCCCTATCCTATTAACGCCGAGGGCCAGGCTAGGTAGCGACAAGTATGAATTTTGTAAGTCATTGGTTTGACTCGACCGGGAGCCAAACTCTCGATCTCCTGCACGCAAGGTCCGTGCTTGACCGATTCGGCTACATCGCCCAGTCGCAAGGCGATGTAGTGACAAGTATCAATTTTGTATGCCATTGGTTTGACTCAGTTGAGATTTCCACCCATGGTCTCTTGCATGGAAAGCCAGCCAATGCGTGAACTGATTCCGCAATCTGATCTGGTCGCCTTATCGCTAAAGACACTCTCCCTGGATAATTGCATAATGAATACATTTCTATTTTATTTTAGATTACAGATGCACTGTTTGCATTGTGCATGTAATTGCTGTTAATGTCATATATTTGTTTTGAAACAACTATTAACGTTGCATGGTCCGATGAAACATATTTTTTTCAAAACCAAAACACTTATCTAAATTTGATTCTATATATCCAAATTAGATACTAGTGCATTAGCTAAGGATTGGGGACAGCCTATACAGACTAATCAGTGAATTTATTACCTCATCCCCTTGGACACCTAATTTGAGACAGCCATTATGCAGGAACACTCATTAAGCAATTAGGTCAATCTCTTGGCCTCATTAGCCATGCCCTTGTTCCAAGTACCATATGTTACCTAGTCACGGAAACATCGCGAGATGTCAATACGCGTCATAGCTAGAGGACTTTTGGAATGCTTGTCGAAAGTATCTTGGCTTCTTTCAGCTCAAATTGCTTCAAAACTAGCCCTTTTTCATCAAAATTACTCCGTACTAATGATTAATAGGTTACTATTATTTTTGTTTTTGGTAAATGAATTTTTGAGTAATGTCAATCTTTTGTCAGTGCCATAGCACTGGTCTTCTGGCCGTAAGTGCTACAGGTATCTTGGTATTTACACAATTTTTAGTTTTTTTTAACATGGTTTATATAGTGTCTTGAAATGTGAAGTAGATTCTGAAATTAAAGTGTACACGATGCAGTAAGTAATGAGTATGCGGTAGATTTAAATCATTTTACATTTACATAAAAGGTTTTAATTGGTCGTATGTTTGTGTTAATAAGTCAAGATGTCTTGACTATTGGTTTGTTCTATAATATAGAAATATATTGATGTGTTGGTGTGAGGAATGAGCAATACCGATGTTGGTGCGAAGGGACTCTTGGGAGGGGAAGGCCAGCAGGCAGGAAGTACCGGAGGGTGGGACCACAGAGGGCACAGCTCTGGTTGTACATTCAGTCGTTTCATTATCTTGTTGTCAATTTGATATATTTATCTCAGAAATAAAATAAAAATTCAAGCGCCATCGAACCATGCAACTTTAATCGCCTATCCCCATAGCTTAGAGAATATATACACCAGAGACGCTAGCCGAATCGGTGAGAGCACTGAATTCCCATGTGGAAGGTTGGAGGTTTGTATCCCGGCCAAGCCAAACCGATGATTTACAAAATCGATACTTGTCGCTACCTAGCCTTGCGATTTGCTTTAATATGATACGACAATGACTGGTTAGCTCAGTGTCAGGATAAGGTGACCGGGTGGGATATGCAGGTCATGGTGCTGATGTCCTGGTCTCCCAATGGGGCAGCACTATAAAGTCGCCATGAGTGCGCACTGTAGCAAGTCAGTACTGTCCTGATATGACCTTAGATGTTGCTAGGACGTAAAACAACAACAAACAAACCTTTCCCTTCCTCTTCCCTCTCCTCCCTCCCCCTCCCCTGCCCGTCCCCCCTTCCTTCCTCGCATCCCCCCCATCTTCAGTAACCAGTGCTAGATACAGTACTTGATAGCAACCGTGGAGAATGTCAGCATCCTGAGCCCTTTGTGATGCGATACCAGGGCCCGTGTGTTACTGTTGTGTTAGCTGTTAAGCGGTACGGGAAGGCACACAGCTTTCTGATTGCATCATGCATGTTTAATGCAATCTAATGCATCATTCTGCCTGCACCTCCCACTGATAAGCGTCGTACTAGGAAAGCAATTCTCGAACTGTCAACACCTGATTGCCTGACTGACAAAAATTAGTTTGTCATGTGACTCTTTATTGCGTGCGTCTTTGCTTTGATGCTGGCTTGGCTTCTGTTCAGCAAATGTCACTCTTATACCCCGGTCACATACACGTTAGTGAACGTAGTTGAACGTAGGTGAATGTAGTGGAGGCTAACGTGGGTCAAATGTGGTGTAAGTACGTTGAAATACGTTAACGTACGGCATGTTTTGGTATGGATAAATACGTGACGGTATGGATGTATATGTTCTGGTATGGATAAATATGTTATGGTATGGATGCCGGTATGTTCAACTACGTTCAACTACGTTCAAGTAGTTCGGTTTAGGGAGATAGAATATGGTTACAATGGTATTGCTGGGACCCAAATAAAGCGATCGATGTAGGGGAGTGGTCGTTCTATGGAGGTGGTCGGATAGAGAGGTTTTACTGTATATATGAAGAATTCAGGGGCAAACCACATAAATGACAATCAAAAAATCGAGATCAACTTTGGAATCAAACCTTCAAAATAATTTTCTTTTATATTCCTACTTTTCTATTTATTGCTCACTAACCATAATATGATCATATCAAAAGTGGAATTAGCGAGAACTAAAATTATTTTCAGGTAAAAATCTTTTATTTAAACTACAATTTTTGGATATTGGTGTTTACGTGGTTTTGCACCTGAACTCTTCATATATATATATTTATATATATATATATATATATATATGTGCTCTATAATATATTATGGGAATATAAACAAGGAAGCTAACTCTCTTCAGTTTGCTCTATTATTATATACCATTTATCTAGGCTCTATTGCATGCTGCATGTAGTTCTGGATTCGGCCACATTGGAGCCACTAATCATAGGCTTTGACACTTCTATGCCAGCTATGCCTGGTCGTTATGGCCTTCAGACCCACTGGGACGGTACATTTTTAGCAATAGGTGGGCAATTAATATATTCACGCCAGAGAATATATTCTCTTCTCAAACACTCTGGTCTTATTGTTATTCTGTTTACTTACGGCAACTGTTTATGTCTACGTATGATGCAGAAGGGATTATGGGGGGTATTATGGGAACGAATCTATTGTTGTTTGGGTGCATGCGGTATAGAAAGGTCTAGAAGTATCTGGTGGCTGTTGCTAGAGCAGCCTGATGGGCAGGTGGGGTGCAGTGAGGTAGGAAGTAAGCCTATTTATACATATATATATAAGACATTAAGACCGACTCATGGACGCAACTCTCACAGCAGAGAGCTAAATGGAGAGCGGCAGTCAAGTAATGAAAGCAGTCTTTGTCGCATCGCGACCGACAGCGTGATGATGATGACATATATATATGTATATATCACAATGACTGTCAGGAGAACCATTTACACTTAACACGCCAACGCTTAGCACTCAGCCTCCAAACACCCATGCAAACTCCCTTGCTTCATTTATTCAGCGTCGTAGACATAGTGGTAACTTGAGGTGTGCAATTAATATATTCCCGCCAGAGAATATATACTCTTCTCAACCACTCCAGTCTTAGTGTTATTATGTTTACTTGGGGCCAACTGTTTATATATATATGTATATATGTATATATGTATCTATATAATATAAAGGAAATACTCGAACGGACGGGGCTGCCCTCTATGGAAGATCTTCTGATCAAAAACAATCTCCGGTGGACTGGACACCTCATGAGGATGTCATCAGACAGGCTACCAAAGCAGATCCTCTATTCTCAACTGTCTTCTGGCTACAGAAAGAGAGGGCGCCCTCATATCCGGTTCAAGGATACCATCAAGAGAAACCTGAAGCTGAGAGACATTAAGACCGACTCATGGACATCACTCTCACAGCAGAGAGCTAAATGGAGAGCGGCAGTCAAGTAATGAAAGCAGTCTTTGTCACATCGCTACCGACAGCATGATGATGATGATGATAATATATATAATATATACAGTGGCTGTCAGAAGAACCATTTCTACCTAACACACGAATGCTTAGCCCTCAGCCCCCGAACACCCCCATGCAAACTCCCTTGCATTGTTTATTCAGCGTTGTAGACATTATTTATCGACGCTGGCTGGCTACTGAAGGCGAAATGTCCAATAGTGGCGGTGTGCGCATGCGTGTCTGTACCCTACAACTGGCGCGCCAAGCCTCGCACGCAGCTCTTAGGCCAATGATTAAACGATGCAGCGGTTGAAACCTAAAAGGACGCTAACCAGACGGGATGGCCGAATGAGTTAGAGCGTCCGTCTCCCGTGGTTGGTAGATCGTGGGGTCGTGGGTTCGAACCCGGGTCGAGTCAAACCAATGACTTAAAAATTGACACTTGTCACTTCCTAGCCAGGCACTCGGCATTATTAGGATAGGGCAAGGAGCAGTGGAATGAGGAAGACCAATCATCCATGATTGAAATTTCCCCTGCTTAAGCAACTAATGGACCAAAAAAAACACAAAAAAGACCTAGTGTTTTACACTGTGTTTAGTTTCCATCTACATCTCCAGACCGGGTGGCCGAATGACTAGAGCATCCGCCTCCTGTTTTGGGAGATCGGTAGATCCGAACCCATGAGTTTGTGGGTACGAATCCTTGTCGAGTCAAACCAATGACTTAAAAATTGATACTTGTCGCTTCCTAGCCTGGCACTCAGCATTACTAGGATAGGGCAAGGACTGGTTGGCTCAGTGTCAGGATAATGTGACTGAGTGGAATATCAGGTTATGGTGCTGGCACCCTGGTGTCCAAGTGGGGCAGTACCATAAAGTCGCCATGAGTGCGCACTGTCGCAAGTCGGTACCCGTCCTGATATGACTTAGATGTTGATACTTGTGCTCGGCATGAATAGGATAGGACAAGGACTGGTTGGCTCAGTGTGAGGATAATGTGACTGAGTGGAACATCAGGTCATGGTGCTGGCAGCCTGGTCTCCCAGTGGGACAGCAGTATAAAGTTGCCATGAGTGCGCACTGACACAAGTCAGTACCCATCCTGATATGACCTTAGATGTTGCCAGGACATAAAACTCCATCAACCATCAAATCCATTACTAATATTGCCGCCGCTGCGTCCCTCCTTTGGGAATCACAATAGTGAAAACAAAATATAAATTGTTTCTTGTTTTTTTTTTAAAACTTGTGTTATCACACCTAAAATGGCGGTAGACAAAATGGTGGCTTTAAAATAGACCTAAGTGGCTGTTTCTAGCGATCAATAGAAGATGTGCAGGCTTATGTCTGCCCAGTGTAGCCCCCCCCCACACCCACCCCCTGTGAGTAATAGTCCATTGAACATACACTATGCGCATGCGCCAGGCTTAAAACCCTATGTTCAAGTACTTAAGTGCACAGGACTCTCAGAATGTGATGCCTGCCAGCGACACTGATGCCTATTAGGCCATAAAGTATTTAGTCTAACGTGTTGGGGATGTCACTTTA
The DNA here is from genome assembly GCA_030323885.1 of Branchipolynoe longqiensis. NCBI lineage: Eukaryota > Metazoa > Annelida > Polychaeta > Phyllodocida > Polynoidae > Branchipolynoe > Branchipolynoe longqiensis. The sequence continues at coordinate 54,269,406 of CM059200.1, read as the reverse complement.
TGGTGCTGTCACATTATGACGCATCATGCAAACGTACGTTGACGTATATGATTTGTTGCCGCCACGTTGGGATACGTTATGCGTTATGCGTGCGTTAGGTGCTAGTTGGTATACATCAATGTACTTCGACATTCGTCGAGATACGGCGTCACACGTCAGCGGGTCGGCAAAGTTTTGTACATGCACAACATTTTTGACGCATGACAACGTTTGACAACGTGTGGATTTTACGTCTGCCATACACTCTGTAAGCATCCGCCATACATTATGTACGTCGATGTACGTCGATGTATGTTAGACGTATGTTTGTCAAATATTGTTCACTAAATTGCACTACATTGACCTACTTCAAAGGCAGTGGGAATGTACAGTCTGTGTACTGACAACGTATGGATAACATACGCCTAACATATGTCTAACATGTTTAGCATTTCTCCAGCGTGTCTTGACGTATGTAACGTATGACACATAGTTCTGGCGATCGAATAATGTATATAACCTTCACCAGTGTTCTGTGAACGTACAGTGAGCATAATTCGAGCATTTTTCGCGGGAGGTACTTTAGCCATACGTTGGTCATACATTGGTATTACGCTGTGTATACGGTATGTATACGTCCAACTTTGCCCTCCATGCCTAAAAGTGTGACGCTTCTTGACGTAAAAAAGTGATTTTACGTGTTGGCGGCACGCTGGCGAGATGCGTCATAATGTGACAGGTCCATAAGCACCTGCTACACCGGGTGACACTGAAGGCTTGCTGAGTTTCCATAGCAACAACAGTGACCTTTCTTTTCCTTTAAGAAAAAATGACTAATCGGATATTTATTATTATTATTATTTTATTGTTCTTGTTGTACATGGTTTAGCTGTTTGCAGTTTTACATCCTTGCAACATCTAAGGTCATATCAGGATGGGGTACCGGCTTGTGACAGCGCGCATTCGTGGTGACTTTGTAGTGCTGCCCCACTGGGAAATCAGGCCGCCAGTGCCATGATCCGATATCCCACCCAGTGATATTACCCTGATACTGGGCTAACCAGTCCGTGCCCTATCCTATTAATGCTGAGCGCCAAGCGTGGAAGTGACAGGTATCAATTTGGTAAGTCATTGGTTTGACTCGAGCGGGGATGGAACTGCCGATCTCCCGCACAGGAGGCCTGCGCTCTACTGATTCGACCACAGCATTCGGTTCCACATTAGTGACATATAGTGACAGCAGACGACATTCAGTGGACTCCAGCGATGATTTGCGACAGCAGACAATATTGTTTGTGTGGGAACATTATAGATAACGGAAGCAGACAACAATTAATGACAAAATAACAAGAAAGCACCAGTTACAGTTAGTCACTCAGGCTACAATTGATGGCAACAGACAAGATTTAGTTACGGGAGAGAGTTAATTATGAGCAGATAACAACGACAAATGATGACAGTCGGCAATTGTTTTGAGAACGGGGGCCAGTAGTTAGTTGTTAGTAACAGTGAACCTTAACGATCTGGTAAGGTTGGTTTGTTGGTTGTTGGAGTTTTACGTCCTGGCAACATCAAAGGTCAGATCAGGATGAGTACCGACTTGTGACAGTGTGCACTCATAGCAATTTTATAGTGCTGCCCCACTGGGAAATCATGCTGCCAGTTGCATGATCCGATATCCCACCCAGTCACATTATCCTGATGCTGAGCTAACCAGTCCTTGCCCTATCCTATTAATGCCGAGCACCAGGCTAGGAGGCGACAAGTATCAATTTTGTAAGTCATTGGTTTGACTCAACCGGGAACCGAATTCCCGATCTCACGCATGTGAGGCCCACGCTCTACCGATTCGGCCACCGTGCCCGGTATCTGGTAAGGTGATTGTGATCTGTATTCATTACATGATTATTTGATGTATCTTCATGAGCGAACACACTTAGAATGGGCTATTTAGATTCAAACTCAGTAGGTTGGGAATGACAACCATTAGCACCTTATGGATATTGTTAGTACCGGACGAGGTGACGGAATCGGTAGAGCGCAGGCTTCCCGTGGGAAGGTCGGGAGTTTGAATCCCAGTTGAGTCAAACCAATGACTTATAAAATTGATACTTGTCGCTACCTAGTCTGACGCTCGGCATTAATAGGATAGGACAAGGACTGGTTAGCACCATGTCAGGATAATGTGACCTGTATGGGATATCAGATTATTGTACCTGCGGCCTGATTTCCCAGTGGGCCAGCACTATATGGTCTCCATGAGAGCGCCCTGTCAGAAGTCAGTACCCATCCTGATATGACCCTAGATATTGCTAGGACATAAAACAGTTACCAAGCACAGACATATTGACATTTCCAAAGAGCAGATGACAACCTGAAATGTCACCGTTTCTTGTGCTGCTTAGTGACATTAAGTGACAGATGATCAGGTGATGGATGAGGTTTGCTGTCCCATCATTAAATGTGGGGTGACCTACTTTTCAACGAGCACAGCGTCTGAATGAACTCTTGGCATGCGCCTTTGAATCATTTCAAATTGAGCCTAATTACACTAGTGATGCAGCTCCTCATACTTCATACTTCATACTTCATACTTCATACTTCATGCTTCATGCTTCATGCTTCATGCTTCATGCTTCATGCTTCAAGCTTCATGCTTCACACTTCACACCTCATACTTCACACTTCACACCTCAGACCTCACACTGCACACTTCACACCTCACACTTCACACCTCACACTTCACACCTCATACTTCATGAGTCACACTTCACACCTCACACCTCACACATCACACCTCACCTCACACTTCACACCTCACACTTCACACTTCAGATATGATACTTCACACTTCACACCTCACACCTCATACCTCACACGTCACGCTTCACACCTCACGCTTCACACCTCAGACCTCACACTTCACACCTCACACATCCCACCTCACACTTTACACCTCACACTTCACACTTCGCACTTCACACCTCATATCTCACACCTCACACCTCATACCTCACACTTCACGCTTCACACTTCACACCTCATACTTCACACCTCACGCTTCAAACTTCACACCTCACACTTCACATTCACACTTCACACCTCACACTTCGCCCCTCGCCCTTCACACCTCACACCTCATACCTCACACCTCACACTTCGCACTTCACGCCTCACACTTCACACCTCACACTTCACACTTCACACTTCAAACCTCACACTTCACACTCCTCACCTCACACCTCACACTTCACATGTCACACTTCACACTTCACACCTCACACTTAACACTTCACACCTCACACCTCACACTTCACATTTCACACTTCACACCTCACATCTCGCATCTCACACCTCATACCTCATACCGTATACCTCATACCTCATACCTCATACCTCATACCTCATACCTCACACTTCACACTTCCCACCTCATCCTTCATACCTCACATTTCACACCTCACACCTCACACTTCACATTTCACACCTCACACCCCACAATTCACACCTCATACTTTACACTTCACAATTCACACCTCACACTTCACACCTAATACCTTCATACTTCACACGGCACACATCACACTTCACACTTCACACCTCACATGTCACACTTCACACTTCACACTTCACACTTCACACTTCACACCTCACAATTCACAATTCACACTTCACAATTCACGATTCACGCTTCACACTTCACGCTTGTCGTATCTCGCTTGACTTACCTTGCTTGACTTATCTTGCTTGACTTACCTTGTTTGACTCATCTTGTTTGACTTATCTTACTCATCTTGCTTGACTTACCTTGTTTGACTTATCTTGTTTGATGTATCTTAGTCATCTTGCTTGACTTACCTTGCTTGACTTATCTTGTTTGGCTCATCTTTTTTTACTTATCTTACTTGACTTACCTTGTTTGACTCATCTTGTTTGACTTATCTTACTCATCTTGCTTGACTTACCTTGCTTGACTTATCTAGTTTGACTTATCCTACTTGACTTAACTAGTTTGACTTATCTTGCTTCTCTTATCTTTTCCAGGTGAGTTTGTTTTGCAGTTGGCATCCTACTCTTCGGGATTTCCATGGTAGGTCCACCAGACATAATGGCTGAATGAGTTGAGTGTGTCTCCCGTTTTGGTAGATTGTGGGATTATCAAACCAATGACTTAAAAATTGATAGTTTTCCTAGCCTGCCACCCAACATAATTAGGATAGGGCAAGGACTGGTTGCCTCAGTTATCCTGACACTGAACTAACCAGTCCTTGCCCTATCATATTAATGCTGAGCACCTGGCTAGGAAGCGACAAGTATAAATTTTGCAAGTCATTTGTTTGACTCGACTGGAAATTGAACTCCCGATCCCTCACACTCTACCGATTCGGCCACCATATATCCGGTTCGGGGGCAGATGATCTGTGTATGGTTTGACCTGATAAATAGTGTATGCTGGTTGCTTTATAGTGCTTAAAGGGGCAGTAACATGACCAACACAACTTTACTTATTGACAATTATTTAAACATTTAGACATTTTTTAGTATTCACAATTTCTATACATTATTCCACAAACATATACTATTCCACAAACATATACTATTCTGTTAATTTTTGTGAGCTTTTAAAAATGCATTAGTGTCTATTGACACATACTTGACTGTATGCTTTTACATTATATGTAAAGGCCATGGTTGAATAAAAAACAAACAATTCTCACCGTGAATATGGCCTATGCTGGCGACATGGCGTAAAGAAACCACCAATCAATCAGTTAACAATAGAAATTGCAGGAACGGTGTAACCACTAATGCCTGTCTTGCGACTGCCCCTTATAAATGAAATAATCCATAAAACAAAATCATGAGCCGTGGAACTAATATAAAAATAACCTACAGACTGCTCTTTAAGGAAACAAACACATATTTAGAAAAAGATACGATGAGGTCAGGATCTGTTCATCAATAGACAAATTCTGTGGTTCAAATATTGGTTCTATTTGGCCTGGGGTAACAATCATAACATAATTTGTTGTTACAATTTACTGTATCTGCAAATTGACTTAATATTAATAGTACAGATTTTACAGTGATATTATTGTGATAAAATGTGACTAGTCATACCTTGTATGCCTTCAAACAGGTTATTCTGTAGCCCTTATTTCGGACCCAACCATGGGCTGAGGGTCTCTGTGGTCAAGCTTTGGTTATTAGTGTAATTCTGTCCTAATGACACACTTCGCCCGTCAGAGTGACGTAGGCTAGGGAATAATTACAGACTTGGAAAGCAGTGCAAACCCTGCTATCATGATAAGTAAATTTGAAGGTGTCTGAGTGCGCTTTGTAATCTATAGCCAGGACCAAAGACCTTGTTATCAACGGGGAAGTGGGTGCCAAGATCCAGCAGGCAATTGGACCACACACAGATCTCATGTGTACACAGATGCAAACTTGACTGCCTCTTACTGCCAAGTGATATGAATTGTTACGTAGATCTCATGAGGGTGATGAAAGTGGGAAATATTGGGCCTAGAGTGGGAATCGAACCCACATCTCTTGCATTCTGGGTCTGTGAGCTAACCATTACACCACCTAGGCATTGTGATGTCATCGCTTTTGATGTCATCGCTTTATCCATGCCCACCTGTCTATGCGGCTCCTTGCCTGAAAAGTCAGTGCAGACTACACTACACTCGTCCCCCTGGAATTATAAGTCTTTTAAATGGTATTTTAGATAACACCAACACTACAACTGGCCAGCATTGAAAACAAGGCTGGGTATCCGGGCTTATATGCTATGGACAGTATAATACAGCCTTAATAACAAAATTAAAGAATTTTGTAATGCTTACAATTACATACATACATACATGCAATGCACTTGGGTTATTCTCCAAAACTGGGCACCACATATTTGGTTTCCACGTTACGATGCTGATAATTAAGTCTTTGTTTTATTGATAAGAAGTCAAATAAGTATTGCAGCATCTGTCTATTAGGTATGTTAGCAGTTCTCCATGTATTGAATTTATCGCACAAAGGATATCAAAATTATAATTGTATGATTTTGCGCTAGAGTGAAAATGTGAAAATTTACACATTTACACCAAACTTTGTTCAACTTATTTTTCAACTTTTTTCTTGTAAGTGATAACCTTGTCTGCTCAACAGTAATCAAGAAAATCTTGCTTGACTATGTTGTATATGTTAAAATGAGGTTCTGATTATCATGTTACACGAGTGATATTAATGTATTGCTCAATTTGTATAAGATCTAATTCAAAAAGTGAATTTTTTTCAACTCTGACATATGCACAACATGCAAACCTTCATAGGACATTGGATTAGGCTATTATTTGGAAGGATCTTCGCTATTATTTGGAAGGTTTTCACTTTTGGTTTCCATGTCACACTTTGGTGCCCAGTTTTAGAGAATGACCCACTTACATATATATACATACGCAGAGTAGGTTTCCGTCCTGATACGACCTTAGATGTTGCCAGGATGTAAAACTCCAACAAACAACCAACCAGATCAGGTTCAACAACCATACAACATGTAGCTTGTACAGGATCCTGGTCATGGAACCAATGATGTGGGTGTGATGAAAATGGGAAATAATGCACATAGACCGAGAATGGAACCCACATCTCTTGCACTCTGGGCCAGTGTGCTAACCAAATCCACCACCTAGGCTCCCTAATGTCTTCACCCTATCCACGCCCACTTGGCTATGTGGCTCCTTGTCTGAGAGATCAGTAAAGACTACTTACTACATTGACATTCCTATTTCAATGCTCCAATTAATTACTGCCAGTGGAAATTGATTTTGCGAAAGGTCGATCATTAACTTATCCCAATGGTAGTTGTCTTTGAAGTGTAGTAGTCTGTACATGAGCTCTACTACCATGTGGTAGCGGCGGAGACTACGCCGCACACCTATGCAGTTACACTGAACTGCGCTAGTTGGTGGCAGGCTAGTCACCGGGCAGGCCCCGACTGGGCTGCCCTCTACTGCGTGTGGCTGGCTCACCCCCCGCCCACCTATAGAGTTGATGTGGGATCTGGCGAGTGAGGGGGCGGGTCAGATGACTGTGGACGCCTCGGAGAGCAGATTGGTTCAATAAACCAAATTGAAGCGTACTGACATTGGATCTTGGCATTCTTCCGTGTCTGTGGCAGTGAGAGAGTAGGAGGGCCGTGGGCCATTACAGAAGTATTCCATCATATTCCCTAATTCAAAACCAGGGGCCTTTGCAACTTTAAAGATCTCATTGTTTGAGCACTACTAGCAGAATCCTATTTATCAGTTTATGGGAATTTATCTAGAATGTCATCGTCAGCAAAACCTTTAGATTATCGTGTAAGCATTAACAATGTACTCATAGCATCGACCAAAAACAATCTCAATCAATATATTTGAAAAAAAAAGAACGAAACTAAATTAAAGATGATGCGACAAAGAGATAAATGGAAATGGATTCGAAGTTATGGTCCATTTATTACCTGTGATTTTAATTTATTTTAACAATGTTACAATTAATTCATAGAAATGTCAGATCGCAGGCAATTGATCTTCCTCATTCCACCGTCGCTTGCCTTATCCTCGTAATGGTGAGTTCCAGGCTAGGTAATGGCAAGTATAAATTGTTAAGTCATCAATATTTAGGGGGCGGGGGTTATTGGCTTGACTCAGCCATGGTTTCCAATCGGAGACTTCACTTGGCCAAGAATCAAAGCCATGACCGCCCGCATGAGAAGCGATCGCTGTGCTCGTTCCGCCATCTCATTTGGCAGTCGCCTCAACACCGAAGGTTAAGAAGTGGGTAGCGGGTGAGTCATCTCCTGGTTTTGACTTCCTGCACCACATTGGCCACTCCTGCGATTGGTTGCTGGAGTTTTACGTCCTGGCAACATATAAGGTCATATCAGGATGTGTACCGAATTGAGGCAGGGTGCACTCATGGTGACTTTATAGTGCTGCCCCATTGTGAGGCCAGACCACCAGCACCATGACCTGATATCCCACTCAGTCACATTGTCCTGACACTGAGCCAACCAGTCCTTGCCCTATCCTATCAATGACGAGCGCCTGGCTAGGAAGTGACAAGTATAAATTTGTAAGTCATTGGTTAGACTTGACCAGGGTTTGAACCCATGGGTTCGAATCCCATGATCTACCAATACGGGAGACGGACCCTCAAATCATTCGGCCATCCCATCTGGTCCACCCTTGCGAAGAACACTGGGTGCGGTGGCCTAATCGGTAGAGCGCTGGCCTCGTGTATGGAAGGTCGGGAGTTTGGTTCCAAGTCGAGTCAAACCAATGACTTTAATATTGGTACTTGTTTCTTCCAAGCCTGGTGCTCAGCATTATTAGGACTGGTTAGCACATTGTCAGTATAATGTCATTGAATGGTATATCAGGTCATGGTGCTGGTGGCCTGGTCTCCCAGTGGGGCAGCACTATAAAGTCGCCATGAGTGCGCAATGTCACAAGTCGTTACCTGTCCTGATATGACCTTAGATGTTGCTATGACGTAAAACAACAATAAACAACCAAACTAAACTTGTGAAGAATAAGGATTTATTGCCCATAAGGACTATCGATTTCTGACGAGCATCGTCGAGGTTTTACGATTAACTACGCACCCTGAAAACAACCACTAGACTGTGATGCAATCTTTAAATCTGAAATCACCATCCAGATAAGCAATTTATCGCAAAGCATTATGCAATGAATGAGAATGTTAAATAAAATAAAAAGCCATATATATATATATATAGAATAATTGCACCTCCATTAAACAACAAACAAATCGTAGACCTGTGGCCATTTCACAATATTCTACACACCTCATGCATTGCATGGGTTACGTCATGATGACGTCAGAATGACGTTAGAATGAGGTCGAGCTACGTCACATTACGTCGAGCTACGTCACATTACGTCATGTTACGTCAAGTTACGTCAAGGTTTTGGACATGTTCAAAACTTTTTACGTAGCTCGAACATAAGGGTTTATGTTCACCATACGTTCTGTTCACGTTCAGTGAATGTTAATGACGTTAAATGGACGTTATTCCAACGCTGCTCACTACGTTCAACTACGTTCCACTATGTTCCACTACGTTGACCCACATTAAACTGAGTGCAAATGCCTACGAGGCTTAATGGGAACATCAGGAGAATGTCAGGAGAACGTCAGGAGTACGTCAGGAGAACATGCATTCAACGTACGTTCAACGTCTCATGATGTAGCTAACGTCAAGTAACATTCTTCTGGCGATGGAATAACGTTCATAACGTTCCGTGAGCGTAGTGACGTTGTCTTCTCTCGTTGAATGACGGTATCACTACGCTTTACCGACTTTACGCTCTCGTCCACTACGCTGCATCCACGTTCAACTTGTGCCCAAATTTGCATACTACGTCAAGAAGTTCAACGTTCTTCACGTTCTACCTATGCTGACGTCATTACGTCGTAGTGTGACAGGGCCATTAATTGCATCGGGTGCTTGTTCTGACCGGGACTGGACGCGGTGGCCGAATCGGTAGAGCCCAGGCTTCCCATGCAGTAGGTTAGGAATTGGAATTCCGGCCGAGTCAAACCGATGATTTATACAAATTTATACTTGTCAGCTCCTAGCCTGGTACTCAGCATTAATAGGATAATGCAAGGACTGGTTGGCTCAGAGTCAGGATACTGTCACTGAGTGTGATACCTGGTCGTGGTCCTCTCTCTCTCTCTCACTTATTCCTCTCCCTTGCTTTCTCCCTCTCTCCCTCTGTCCCTCTCTCCCACTCTATCTCTCCATCTCTCTAGCTGTCTCTCGTCTCCCTCTGTCTCTATCACTGCCGTGCTAATTAACTTCTCACACAAAGCCAGCAAGATCACATTACAAAAGTGGAATTGCCTCAAAGGTGCGTGTGTGGAGGAGGAGGGGGATGTGGGGGATAGGAGGAGGTGGGGGGGGTGCGGGGGGGGTAGTAGAAAGGTGTGGTGGGGACGGCCGGTTGGGGGAGGTGTGGGGGGATAGAAGGAGATAGGGGTGAAGGAGGAGGCGGAGGTACGGGGGATAGGTGTGGTGGGGATGGGGGATGGGGGATGGGGGATGTGTGGGGATGGGGATAGGAAGAGATGGGGTGGGGGTGGGGAGGGGGCTGGGGGAGGTGTGGGGGGGGAGAGAAGGAAATAGGGGTGGGGGAGAGGCGGAGGTACGGGGGATAGGAGAAACTGTGGTGGGGATGGGGGATGGGGGATGTGTGGGGATGGGGATAGGAGGAGATGTGGTGGGAGAGGGGGTTGTGGGAGGTGTGGGGGGATAGAAGGAGATAGGGATGGGGGAGGGGGGAGGGGAGGTGCGGGGAGATAGCATATAGGGGTGGGGTTGGGGAGTTGTGGGGGATAGGATGAGGTGGGGGTGGGGGCTTGGGGGTTGGGGGTGTTTGGGGGATAGCAGATGGGGGTGGGGGTTGGGGAGTGTGGTCCTGATTACTGCAAGTGTTTCGCTTATCGCCTACCAGATAGGCATAATAAACCTTTTTTTACGAGGAGTGCAGGGAGTGAGCTGCTACCCAATACTGGTTTTTCTCGCTATTGCCATCAGAGGACGGGTTGGTTGCGGAAATCCTCTATAAGACATTTAACACCGGGTAGTTAGTTATTGCCATTTGCCACTGGTGGGTAGTGGAAATAATGTATTCTGTAACTTTTTTGTTAGTATATATATATATTTATATATATATATATATATATAAGTGCTGTATAAGCATTTTACAAGTAAAATTATCCGTAAACTGATTATCCTCTAAATGGTGCCTCGGGTTGCACCATGTCTGGACACTTCGCAACTACTGACACTACAGCGGCTGTCACACCTCGCCGGATTGAGCAACGGCCAGAATTGTCTAGTCCAGTGGTGATGAGTATCAAAATGTATTAAAATGTGTCAAAATGTTGTGCTATCGGGTAAATGGCCACTGGACAAACGGACATGAAACAGACAGGAAACAGACAGGAAACAGACAGGAAACGGACATGAAATGGACATGAACAGATAGCCAATGTATCAAGTCAAATCAAACCGGACAAGAACCGTAGAAGTCAGTCCGGTGGCATCCATTCCTAGTTTTGTGCATGTTCAAAACTTGTGCGGACACAAACCGGACATTGTTCGTTTTCTGTCTGTTTCCCCCAATCCGGTGAGGTGTGACAGGGCTTTAACAACTCAGGCGAAGTGGACAGGCTCCCCCGCCTTGCCTGGTGCTGCCACCTGGCCTATTCAGCAGTCACGATTCAGCCTCTTGCCACTCGCTTAAAGTTCCCTTGTTTGTCTTTCCTTTCATCTTGTAGGAAATAATTATGTGATGTATAAGCATTATGCGAGTATAAAGGCGCGGAAGGGAATTATTCTTATTCTTATTATTATTCTTCTTCTATCTTACCTACCATTGTCCTCGATGTATTCACCTCCTATATCTACTCCTGCTACTGGTGGCGCCACCTGCGGCCTCCACCTGTACTACGGGCTCTCCCATTGTCATTCAAGCCCTGGAATTACCTATATATATATATATATATATATATATATATATAAATTAGCAGTACACAAATAATATATGGAAGAGAATGAGTTGGGTGTGAGTTTAATCACTGGCATAGCATATGTGGCGCCGGGGGGGGGGGCACCTGTATGCAACTCCCTGACAGCTGGAGCCGGGGCCACTCCACCAATACGCCGATGGAGAGAGGAGCAAGGTGTATATTATGTTCCCTTAGCATTTATACTCGTATAATCAATTATACCTCACATATATATATATTTCAAAACATCTCCAGAGCAGCGAATAGAAATAGTTAATTCCTTCTTGTAGGTGAAGTTATGAGATCAATCCCCGGCCGAGACAAAGCAAGTTTCTGTTGGGGGGTTTTATGTCCTGGAAACATTTAAGGTCATACTGGGACAAGGAATCAAACCAAACAATACCCAGCCTGCCGCGTTGCATTACTAGGGCAAGGACTGATTGGCTGGTCCAGTGTCGGGATACTGTGGCTGAGTAGGATATCGGGCCGTGGTGCTGGTGGACACGGTATCCCAGTGGACGCAACACTATAAAGCGCATATAGATGAGCACTGTCACAAGTCAACGACCCACTCTGATGTGACCAGAGATGTTTCGAGGGCGTACAACCCCGATAAGCCAAAGCTTTTCATTTCCATATTGCAGTTTAGATAAGCAATGCTTCCTATTTTTAGACGCAGGCATGAAGGAGGCTCAGAAGCAGCAGCAGTCTCATAATGCTATAGATGTCAACATCTTACTAAGAAACCGGAGCAGTGGCCAAATCCCTAGAGCGTGGGCCTCGTGTGTGGGAGATTACGAGTTTGGTTCCCTGTCGAGTCAAACCAATGACTTATCAAATTGATACTTGTCGCTTCCTAGCCCTGCGGTTGGCATTAATAGGATAGGTCAAGGACTCGTTAGCTCAGTGTCAGGATAATGTGACTGAGTGGGATATCAGGTCAGGGTGCTGGCAGCCTGGTCTCCCACTGGGGCAGCACTCTGAAGTTGCCATTAGTGTGCGCTGTCACAAGTCAGTACACGTCCTGATATAACCTCAGATGTTGCCAGGATGTAATATTCCAACAACCAACCAAACTATTATTATTAAAAGAAGGGAAGCTGTTGTAATGCTGTGTCGGCAAGAATGGCCGTATTCACGGCGAAAAATAGTAGCATTTATTTTGTTTACAGTGAATTCTTCTTTAATAATTATAATAATAATAATCAACAGAATAACGTTATCTACACATGACCTCACCATAAAATTCCGCTTTGTTTTGCCGGAGAGAACTTTAATCCCTGATAAGCAAAAAACTGTTGGTCACGTTACACCCCCTTTAAAGTTTAGAACAACTATTTTTAGCCAACGCTGCTTGAGCCCCGGGGCTGATTGACCTACTTGTAATGAGAAGCCCATTACATTCTATCCATAGACTTTCATGAATTTCTTATCACTAGAAAACGCTCCTGCCTGCTACACTGGTCCCGCCTGACACACCACACATCACTTTGCACAGGCCAGGGTGGCATGCAGGGTAGCACAGGTGGGTGGTGCTACACTGGTCCTGCCTGCCCCACCACACAGCACTTTGCAGAGGCCAAGGTGGCGTGCAGATTAGCGCAGATGGGTGGTGCTACACTGGTCCTGCATGCCACACCACACAGCACTTTGCAGAGACCAGGGTGGCATGCAGGGTAGCGCGGGAGGGTGGTGCTACGCAGCTCCCGCCTGCCACACCGCACCACACTTTGCAGAGGCTAAGGTGGTATGCAGGGTAGTGCAGGTGTGTGATGTTACTCTAGTCCCGCCTGCCACACCACACCACACTTTGCAGAGGCTGGGGTGGCATTCAGGGTAGCACAGGTGGGTGGTGCTACACTGGTCCCGCCTGCCACACCACACCACACTTTGGAGAGGCTGGGGCGGAAGTCAGGGTAGCGCAGGTGCGTGGTTTTAAATGGGGATTGATCAATTTCGCCGCCGCTGCCGGCGCTGGTGGCGCCATCGTCGTTCATCCGGCTATTTAAAAGCCCACTTAAGCAGATGTCCCCCCCTCCCTCTCCTGCCAATCCTCCAATCCTCCAGGAACCCCCACCACCCCCTCAGCCTCTCGTCCATCCTCCTCCACCCCTTCACCCCTACCAACCCCTCCTTACCCTCCACTCGCCTCCACTCCGCTGTACTCCCCTCCCATACCATACCCTCAACTCCCCTCCTCTCCCATACACTCCGATGCACTCCCCTCCCATACATTCCCCTCCCGTACACTCCACCCCCTCCCCTGCACTCCATCCACTCCCTTGCACTCCATCCACTCCCCTGCACTCCACTCCACTCCCCTTCCCTCCACTCCAACCTACTCCACTCCAGTCCACCCCCATTCCCCACCCTACACTCCACCCCTCGCCTCCCCTCCACACCCATGCACTCCATCCACTCCCCTGCCCTGCACTGCACTCCCTTCCACTGCAACCTACTCCACTCCACTCCCCTCCATTCCCCTCCCCTCCAACCCCCTCCACCCCGCTCCGCTCCACCTCCCTCCAACCCCATCCACTCCCATCCACTCCCCTCCACTCCCCTCCACCCCCTCCCTCCCCTCCCACCCCCCTCCAACCCCCTCCACTCCCCTCCCATCCAACCCCCTCCAACCCCCCCCCTCCACTCCCCTCCCATCCAACCCCCTCCACCCCCCTCCCATCCACTCCCCCTCCACTCCCCTCCACTCCCCTCCCCTCCAACCCCCCCCACCCCATCCACTCCCATCCACTCCCCCTCCACTCCCCCTCCATTCTCCTCCCATACCCCCCTCCCCCCATACCCTCCCCTCCAGCCCCACTCCCTTCCCCCTCCCTCCCCTCCTCCACTCCCCTCCAACACCCTCCAACCCCCTCCAACCCCTCCCCTCCCTTCCACTCCCCTCCCCTCCAACACCCTCCAACCCCTCCCCTCCATTCCCCTCCACTCTCATGCACTCCCCTCCACTCCTATCCACTCCCCCTCCACCCATCCACTCCCTCCCCTCCCTTGCCCTCCCCTCCTCTCCAACCCCTCCACTCCCACCCAACCCCCTCCGACACCCTCCCCTCCCTTCCCCCCCTTCCCTTCCACTCCCCTCCAACACCCTCCAACCCCTCCCCTCCCTTCCACTCCCCTCCCCTCCAACACCCTCCAACCCCTCCCCTCCATTCTCCTCCACTCTGATGCACTCCCCTCCACTCCCATCCACTCCCCATCCACCCATCCACTCCCCTCCCCCTCCCCTCCCCTCCCTTCCCTCCCCCAACCCCCTCCACTCCCATCCAACCCCTTCCGACACCCTCCCCTCCCTTCCACTCCCTTCCCCTCCACTCCCCTCCAACCCACTCCACTCCCATCCCCTCCCCTCCCATCCCCTCCCCTCCACTCCCCTCCACTCCCCTCCACTGCACCACGATAATTAACAACAGAAATGCCAACGCTCCTCATGAAGTAAGTGACCGTGTAGTTGCCTTCTTATTTAAAGCAAATCACAAATATTATATTTCATGCCCGTCTCATTGAGAGCTTCGACGTGATATGTGGGTTGGAGTCCGTATTTAAGGGCCTGTCACACTACCACGTATAGCCGTAGCATATGCCGACGTATGTGATTTTCGACCAACACATCAGCGTACGTCGTCATATGTTATGTATACATTGGGCATACATCGGGTATGTTCCGGGTATGTGCAGTCCGCATACAGTCCGCATACTGCCAACAGATTCCTAAAGTACTTCAAACATATGCCTACCATATCTCCAGCATATTGAACATATACACCATACTTCTAGCGATGGAGTAACGTTTGTAACGTTGGTCACCGTTCCGTGAGCATATGCAAGTGTTTTGCAAACATTTTGCAAGGCCCATGAACCCTCTCATATGCCAGCAATAGCTCAGAGATACGTCCTGCATATGTTACGTCCGTTGTGTGTACGTTGTATGTATGTTATGTATACGCCCATTTTTGTATCCCCCCCACCACTGAAAAGTTTGACAGATGCCAACGTACTGGCAAATTTTTTAATGTTGAGCACACAGTGATGCCGTACATTGTAGTGTGACAGGGCTTTTAACGAGAATAAATCAAAACTTGCATAGATAATATCAGTCTGGTAAAATGGTGTTTTTTTTGTTGTGGTGTTTTGTTGTCTTGGACTGCTGCCAACCACCCCAATCACCCACCCATCGACAACCGGCCCACAACCCACCAGCCATCCACATCCCACTACCTACACACACCACCTCGACACACACCAGACGGGATGGCCGAATGTGTTGAGCATCCATCTCCTGTTTTAGGAGATCGGAGAATTCGAAACTTTGTGGTTTCGAACCCTGGTCCAGTCAAACCAATGACTTAAAAATTGATACTTGTCACTTCCTTGCCAGGGTGCTTGACATTATTAGGATAGGGCAAGGACTGGTTGGCTCAGTGTTAGGATAATGTGACTGAGTGGGAAATCAGGTCATGGTGCTGGCGACCTATTGTCCCCGTGGGCCAGCTTTATAAAGTCGCTATTAGTGTGCACTGTCACAAGTCGGTACCCATCCTGATATGACCTCAGATGTTGCTAGGACGTAAAACAATAACAAAGAAAAACAATCATCGACACACACCACCACCAATCCTACATGCACCACCATCTCTATGCACACCACCACCATCCTCCAACAAACTCCATCACCACCACTACTACCCCACCATCCCCCATCCCCATGCACCACCCCACCACCACACCACCACCAAACCCACCCACTTCCACAACCAAACACCACTACCACCATCACCACCCCCACCAACAACCCCCCTCCCCCACACACCATCACACCACACACACACACACCACGATCCCCCACACCACCACCCTACCACCACACATCCACTCCCCCTGTGGGAAACACACTACCGCAACAACGGGTATTCTTTCCGATAAGCAGCAAGGCATCTTTTATATGCACTTTACCACAGACCGGAAAGCACATATCATTGCCTTTGATGAACCAGTTGTGGACCACCGGTTGGAACGGAAAATAGCCCAAGCAGCAACTGTGTCCACTGAGCAGGATCGATAGGATGACCCACACCTTCGCAGGCGGACACTCTACTTTCTGAGCCAAGTCCACTCTTGCATTGCATCACACAACAGTACACCATAACATTGTTAGAGTGTTGCAGCGATCATTTGAATAACTAACCTCGTTTTCGAATCAAGATGGCGCAAGAGTGGGTTCGTAAGTTACACAGGAAGACAACATTCAATGCTATTGTTCTCTCTTGTCAGTGTTCGCATGAATCAATTTTTATTGTGCCACATAGAAAAATAATGACATCCTCAAGTGGGAATTTTTGTTGGTACATTAGTTGTTTAAGCAGGGGAAATTTCAATCATGGATGATTGGTCTTCCTCTTTCCACTGCTCCTTGCCCTATTCTAATAATGGCGAGTGCCTGGGTAGGAAGTGACAAGTATCAATTTTTAAGTGATTGGTTTGACTCGACCAGGGTTCAAACCTACGATCCCATGGTCTACCAGCACAGGAGACGGACGCTCTAACTCATTTGGCCATTCCGTCTGGCTTACCAATTGCTTAAGTGGTGTCTAATGTAATATCGAGTATTTCTGTCAATGTGCTTTGATATCAAGATCACTGTTGAAGCTGCATAGTTCAATGAAAACATCAAATCTCCAAAACCAAAACAATTAGCTAGATTTGATTTTAAATATCTAACTTAGATACTGGTACACTTACTAAACATTTGTCATCACATAGAAGGGAACACTGAGTCAATTCAATAGAATCTGTTACTGCAGAAGCCTATGGTGTCAGCGTTTTGGGATGCTTGCCATTCGGTATGGTCTGTTGCCATGATCTAAAACCCCAACAAAGAACAAATAGTAACGGTTGTTGGTTAGCTAGTTTTTAGAAGTTCTTGAAATTTCCTAAAAATGTATGCTGCAATTTGTCCTAACCCTATCAGTGCCAGCTAATTAATTAGCTTACAACAACAACACCGGGTCTAGTCTCTTCGTGGAGGGCCCGGGGACCAGACTACTAACAGCAACCCGGTCCCACTGTCGATAATCGGATTACTGAGAAGGCCTGGGAACCAGTCGGTTGGTTGTTGGAGTGTTACGTGCTGGCAACATCTAAGGTCAAATCAGGATGGGTACCGACTTATGACAGTGCACACTCATGGCGACTTTATAGTGCTGACCCACTGAGAAATCAGGCCACCAGCACAATGCCCCACTATCCCACTCAGTCATAGTATGGTGACACTGAGCTAACTAGTCCTTGCCCTGTCCTATTAATGCTGAGCGCCAGGCTTGGGAGGGACACGTATCAATTTTAAAGTCCTTGGTTTGACTCAACCGGGAACCGAAATCCCGACCTTCCGCAGGCGAGGCTGGCGCTCTACCGATTAGGCCACCATGCCTGGTGTGTGTGGAATGGAAAGTTGTTTTATTTAGCGATGCTGCTAGAGCAGATTGATTTTCATCATCGGCTATTGGAGGTAAAACATATGGTCATTCTGAAATATTTCTTTGGAGGAAACCTGCTGTCACCACAAAGGCTACTCTTTCCGATAAGCAGCAAGGGGTCTTTTATATGCACTTTTCCACAGACAGGAGAGCACATACCCTAGCCTTTGATGAACCAGTTGTGGACCACTGGTTGGAACGGAAAATAGCCAAAACTGCAAATGTGTCCACTGAGCAGGATCGATCGGATGACCTACACCTTCACAGCTGGACACTCTACCGCCTGAGCTACTTCCCGCTCACTTTGTAAATAGTATGGCAGGTGTTTGCGGGCACCAGATTGAGGAGTGGGGATGAGGGGGTGGAGGGTGGGGTTGGTGGGGGGAGGTTGAGGTGGTAGAGGGGAGGTTGCATGTCCAACACAACACCTGGCAGTGATACTGTCATTCCATTAACTGTCGGTAGAGCGCGCTGATGGCCGAGTTGGGGGAGTTGGGGGGGGGTGTTAACGGGTGAGGTTGGGGGGGGAGTTGCTTCCAACAGGCGCACGTTCTCTACTGGATCATTTACAGGTGTCGCTACATATGTGTATATGTATGTAGAAAGGCTAAGGAAGCAAACCCTAAACAGCAAACCATGTCACTGTGGCAGCATTAAGGGCGGTTGATGTATGGAACTCCCAACATCTCCCGACCAGCCACTGCAGGGACAAATAGTTTTGCCCCTGTCTTGACATGTTCTTGCCGGTGTGAAACCTCTATTTGTTCCCCAAGAGAGTGCAGCTGGTAACTTGAAAAAGCCAGCAGCACTGCAACACTTTTGCATGCAGCTTTCATGAAATGTATCAAGAGAAACCTGAAGCTGAGAGACATTAAGACCGACTCATGGACGCAACTCTCACAGCAGAGAGCTAAATGGAGAGGGCAGTCAAGTAACGAAAACAGGCTTTGTCGCATGGCGACCGACAGCATGATGATGATGATGTGTAAAGGATATTGTAATGGTCTGCATGGCCTCTGAGGGAATGGACCACATAGACAGGTAGGCGTGGATTGGGGGGATGTTTAACCACTCACCGTCAATTTGGCCTATCTGCTGATACGGCGTAAAGCAACCACCAATCAATCAATCAATCAATGTTTAAACACTGTATGACCCCTAATAGCCGATAGCACTGGCGCGTTGCAGAGCTACGCATCGCAGTTGTAAAAAGGCTAAGGCTTGAATCTGTGGCTGTGTAGGCAGGCTATAGTGAAATCAATACAGACAAAGAGAAAGGAAGAGTATAAAGTGTAAAGAAGAAGAGAGAGCCCAGCCCTCTGGTTTATTGTTTATATGGTTACATGGGTTCATTGTAGAGTATCACCCCACCCCTTTCCCCCAATGGAAAACAAGTATTATTGGCCCTACCAATATGGATCAAGCATTCGTGGTCCCCATGGCTACCAGTGGTATGCCCACCACCACCACCAAGCTGTATGGCCCCATGGCGACCACCAACCTTGACCTTTGAGTGTGATGATCACTATCCCAGCAGAGGGGCTAGGCCCTGAGTGCACTCACACCCAGACCTGCCATCACCACTATGTCTATTTACATCCCACTCAGGCACCACCAGCCCTTACAGATATATATACATACATGCGCCTGGTCACGTAAACCGATCAGTAATAGAACATTTCCATTCCTCCCTATGCCATATATCGGAATATTTTACATGCTGTTTACCCGACTTTTGCACTAGTCGTTACTTTTGCTTTGCTTTGGGCCATTGTTAGAGTTATTAGCAAGTCTTTTGCATCATGTAGATGAAATCGTCTTCATCTGCGTCTTCAATTCTTTTGAATCCACCACTAGAAGTTTAATGAAAATTGCTCCAAATTCTTTTTTTCCCGTTTATCAAAAACCTCTGCAAATCACTCAAATTTGACGATATCCATTTTTTAAACTACCATATTCATTTTTAACATACCTGTTTTCTATCGATTGGGACATTTTCATAAAGATTGACGGATGATCAGATGACAATAAGCACACTTTCAGCCATTCGTAGAGCAGCTCTGCGAATAATAATGATTCTTCCGCTAATTCACAGAGCAAAGCAGCTTCTGCGAATAGCCTCGTCCATAGCTGACATTTACTTGTTGTGCTCTGCGGTCGTTAAACAAACAAAGCATGGGAGGATGACATCAGGGAGCATAGATGGTCTAATGGTTAGCACACAAGCGCGGAATCCAAGAGCTGTGGGTGCGATTCCCGCTGTAGGCGCAATATTTCCCATCTTTATTACCCCTCGCGACAATATATATGGGTCATTCTCTAAAACTGGGCACAAAAGTGTGACATGGAAACTAAAAGTGAAAATCTTCCAAATAATAGCAAACATCCTTCCAAATAATAGCCTAATCCAATGTCCTATGAAGGTTTGCATGTTGTGCATATGTCAGAGTTGAAAAATGAATGAGTGTCACTTGTTGAATTAGATCTTATACAAAATGAGCAATACATTAATATCTATTGTATAACATGAAAATCAACGACACATCCAGAACCTCATTTTAACATATACAACATAGTCAAACAAGATTTGATTGATTACTCTTAAGCAGACAAGGTTATGACTTACAAGAAAAATGTTGAAAAATAAGTTGAACAAAAGTTTGGCTACATGTATGGTGTCAATCTGTAAATTTTCACATTTTCACTCTAGCGCAAAATCATGCAATTATAATGTTGATATCTTTTATGGGATAAATTCAATACATGTTGAACTGCGAACATACCTAATAGACAGAGCCTACAATAATTATTTGATTTGCTATCATTAAAACAAAGACTTAATTATCAGCATCGTAACATGGAGACCAAATATGTGGTGCCCAGTTTTGGAGAATGACCCATATATTCTCGGGCGTGAATGACAATGGCAGCGCCCCTTGTTAGGGTCGGGGCCGATGCTGGCGCCACCAGTAGGAGGATATAGGATAAGAAGTGAATACATCGAGAATAGTGGTTGGTAGATAATGAATAGCACAATTAATAATACTGTCGTGAGGGGCTGAAAAAAGGGGAAATATTGTGCCTAGAGCAGGACTCGAACCCACATTTCTTTCCATTCCGGGTCAGTGTGCTAACCATTACACCACCTAGGCTCCCTGATGTCACCATACTACCTGCCTGAGAGGTCAGTGCAGACCACAACGCTCGCCCCCCTGGAATTGTAAGTCTTTTAATGCTTACAATTACATACATACAGGCAGTGCACTTACACATACACAGGGTAGGTTCAACAATTGTACAACACATATCTTGTACAGGATCCTGGTCATGGCAACCAGTGTTGTGGAGTTGATGAAAATGGGAAATATTGCACCTAGAGTGGGACTCGAACCCAGATCTCTTTGAATTCCAGGCCAGTGTGCTAACCATTACACCACCTAGGCTCCCTGATATCAACACACTACCCATGCTTACCTGTTTATACAGCTCCTTGCCTGAGAGGTCAGTGCAGACCACTACAATACTATTAATAATAATTCCATTCCGCGCCTTTATATTTGCATAATGCTTATACATCACAGATATTCGGCGGAATGAAAGATGCCGGTACCCCCGCACACAGGAGGGGGGGGGGGGGGGGGTGGAGGGGAAGGAGGGGGGGTAGAAGCAGGACACTACAGAGATTATTACATGCGATAACAGTAGTATCACTATCCATATATGTATATATATATATATACATACACACATTGTGTGTATCCAATCGCACTATTTTCTGCATTTTGAGCAATGACTCGCTGAACTGTGTGCTTAGGTGGACTGTGTAGGAATATAAATAGGGCGTTGGGGAGTAAACTGAGCCCTGTCACTGACGTGTCGTATTCCTATGTCGCCCACATATCCCTCCGCCTGTTTACCGTGTATTTGCATGCGCATCAAGGGATGTGCGTTGGCATAGATAAACAGTCAGCTCCTACAATTTGCATTCCTCACCATGCTTTTATTTAAACGGGATGGCCGAATGAGTTTAGAGCGTCCGTCTTGCGTGTTGGTAGATCATGAGATTGTGGGTTTGAATCCTGGTCGACTCAAACCAATGACTTAAAAATTGATACTTGTCGCTTCCTAGCCATGTTTTCGGCAATATTAGCTAGGATAGGGTAAGGATCAGTGGAATGAGGAAGTCCAATCGTCCCCGATTGAAATTTCCCCTGCTTAAACAACTAATGTACCAAAAATAAATAAAATAAAAAAGAAATAATCTGATGGTTTTGACTTCACGTTACTTTTTGAGGGGACCTGATGGGATGGCCGAATGAGTTGAGCATCCATCTCCTGTTTTTTTAGATTGGGGGATCTGGACCCATGGGTTTGTCTGATCGAACCCTGGTCGAGTCAAACAAATGACTTCAAAATTGATACTTGTTGCTTCCTAGTCAGGCGCTTGGCATTATTAGGATAGGGCAAGGACTGGTCGGTTTAATGTCGGTCTCGTCCTGAAACAACCACCAACAACAACACTTTTTCAGATAAATATGTAAGGCTGATTGTTATAATTTACCTTAATTTAGCTTGAAGTAACTATTATTTTGCATGAATACTTTCTTTTAGATATTTGAAACGCAAACATGACAAATTAATTAAAAACTCTGACACCATAGACTTCAACAACAGCAACAGGTTCTATTAAATTGACTTGGCATTGCCTTCTATGCAGCAATGAATTCTTAATAAATGTCCCAGTATCTAAGGTGGATATGTAAAATCAAATCTAGATAAGGGTTTTGGTTTTGAAAATTTGATGCTTCATCAGACTATGCAGCTTTAATGACGGCATTGCTTTGGAAGTGCTCTGAGATGTGACATCACATGGGGGCCGTGTATCGATAGACTGTTCCTTTATGGCACTTGTGACCTTGTGACGCGCCACGCAGACAATCAACGTGTTCATTCTCTATGTTCCCAGTCAATACATAACATTTGCCATGTGCAAGGCCATACGGCCCCAAGCTATGGGAACCGCCACTAAGCAAAACACAAGTTCATTGACATTTAATGTTGCCTGGACATAAAACTCCAACAACCAGCCAGCTCTTACAGCCCTCACAATCCTCACTGCCCTCACTTTCCTCACTGTCCTACATGCCTTCATAGCCCTCACTGCCCTCACTTCACTCACAGCCCTCACTTCACTCACAGCCCTCACTGCCATCACTGCCCTCACTGCCCTCACAGCCCTCACTGCCCTCACTGCCCTCACTTCCCTCACTGCCATCACTGCCATCACTGCCCTATAGCCCTCATAGCCATCACTTTCCTCACTGTCCTCACTGCCCTCATTGCCCTCACATCCTTCTGCCCTCACGGCCCTCACAGCCCTGACTGACTGCCTTCACAGCCCTGACTGCCCTCACCGCCCTCACAACCCTGACTGCCATCACAGCCCTCACCGCCCTCACAGGCCTCAAAGCCCTCACAACCCTCACTTCCTCTTCCGGCATTGCCCTCACTGCCCTCACAACCCTCACAACTCCCCCTGCCCTCATAACCATCAATGCCCTCATTTCCCTCACGGCCCTCACGACCCTCCCTGCAATCACAACCCTCACTGCCATCACAGCCTCACTTCCCTCACAGCCCTTACTGCCCTCACTTCCGGCATTGCCCTCACAGCTCTCACTGCCTCTCACAGCCCTCAAAGCCCTCATAGCCCTCAAAGCCATCACTACCCTCACTGCCCTCACAACCCTCAAAGCCCTCACATACTTTAAAGCCCTAACTACCGTCACTTCCCTCCCAGCCCTCACTTCCCTCACTGCCTTCACTGCCCCCGCAGGCCTCATAACTCTCATTGCCCTCATATCCATCACTGCCCTCACAGCCCTCACTGCCCTCACTTCCCTCACTTCCCTCAATGCCCTCAATGCCCTCACTTCCCTCACTTCCCTCACTTCCCTCACATCCCTCACAGCCCTCACTTCCCTCACTGCCCTCACTTCCCTCACTTCCCTCACTTCCCTCACTTCCCTCACTGCCCTCACTTCCCTCACTTCCCTCACAGCCCTCACAGCCCGCACATCCCTCATAGCCCTCACAGCCCTCACTTCCCTCACTTCCCTCACTTCCCTCACGGCCCCCACTTCCATTACTGCCCTCACTGCCCTCACTTCCCTCACTGCCCTTACTTCCAACTGTTGACCTTCAGCAATGCCCGAGAAGCTCCAGACAGAAGTCTTGAAACCATTGCATTAGGTAGGTGACCCGGCGTTAAGGTCAGCAGCAAACTCTCCCAACAACTTGCCTTAGGTGGGTGACCGGAGGTCAAGGTCAACAGCAAAGTCTCCCAACAACTTGCCTTAGGTGGATGACCCGGGGTCAAGATCACCAGGAAACTCTCCCAAGGACTTATAAGCTGCCGAGTTTAGGCTGCACTGATTTATCGGTGACCAATTATTCCCCAAATTCCTGGTAATAATGCTTTATCACCCTTTCATATGACATTTAGCACCCAATATATATGTCGTCGCCTCATGCCTACATCGAGGGTGTGCTCCACTAAAAGATCGCTGAGGGATTCCAGAACTAGGGTGCGTTCCACTTAAAGATCATTGACCGATTTCAGAACTAGGGTGCATTGCATTAAAGATCACAGCGCAGTCCCAGAATTAGGAGATTTTCCACTAAAATATCACTGACCAATTTCACAACAAGGTGTGTTCCACTAAAAATCACTGACCAATTTCAGAACTAGGGAGTGTTCCACTAAAAGATCAGGGAGCAATTTCTGAACTAGGGAGTGTTTCACTAAAATATCACTGAGCAATTTCAAAACTAGGGAGTGTTTCACTAAAATATCACTGAGCAATTTCAGAACTAGGGTGTGTTCCACTAAAAGATCAAAGAGCAATTTCAGAACTAGGGAGCATTTCACTAAAATATCAAGGAGCAATTTCAGAACTAGGGAGTGTTCCACTAAAAGATCACGGAGCAATTTCAGAACCAGGGAGTGTTTCACTAAAATATCACTGAGCAATTTCAGAACTAGGGTGTGTTCCACTAAAAGATCACTGAGCAATTTCAGAACTAGGGAGTGTTTCACTAAAATATCATTGAGCAATTTCAGAAATAGGGTGCACTATAAAGTCAGCATGAGTGTGCACTGTCAAAAGTCTGTGTAAGGTATGGGTGCTATGCATACCTGTGACTGACCCAGCAGGGTGGGGGTTGGGTTAGGTTGGTGATCACGTGATCACGTGATGCCAAAGGCGCGTAACCAGAGAGCCTCAATAAAAACTTGCTGTCTTAACTCCACCTCATCTATCACCTCTCTGCTGATGGTATTCTCCTTGAATATATCTGAAAAGAGTTCCTGCAAGGGGAGCCACCCACATTTTCACCTTCTACCTCTTACTCTGTCCGTGTCTCTGGCTCGCCGACTGGTCAACACAGGGCAAGGGGGCATGATCCTTTTGATTCAACTCTCCTCACTTCTCTTTTCCCTATACGGCCCTTTCTTTTTTTTCTCCCGGGTTTACTCCTCCCCCTGATCAAGGGAGTTGTTTGCTTGGGTGGGCCCTTTTCCTTTTTCGCTGCTTCACTTTCTACCTTATGGCTGCAGATCACACCTTCCCCCCCACCCTGCCTTCTTTTCAACCCATCGGCGACCGGACACAAGTACTCTGCTAAAATCGGACTGGCTGAGACCCGGTGCTGCTTCAACGATTCGTCATTACCATAGTCACATAGTCAAGTACACCCTACTTCTACAAACTGCCCCCGACCCACCAGAAGTTTACACTTCAGCCAATAGACTGATTTATCGGTGCCATTATATTGAAGTTATAAGGTTACGAACCCCCCCCTCCCCCGCCCCACAAGCAAACAATCCTCAATAAAGTCAGTCATTAGCTAGTACTTGTGTTGCGCACATCTATGTGTACTACAGTCGGTATCCATCCTGATATGACCTTACATGTTGTCAGGATGTAAAACACCAACAAACAACACCTCTGTCTAATTCAGATATGTAAGATCAAATTTAGATCAGTGTTTTTAGTATGAAAATGGTGTGCGGTTGTCGTGGGGGGGGGTGATGAAAATGGGAAATATTGTGCCTAGAGCGGGACTCGAACCCAAATCTCTCCGGGCCAGTGTGCTAACCATTACACCACCCAGGCTCCCTGATGTCAGCAAGCTACCCACGCCTACCTGTCTATGTGGATCCTTGCCTGAGAGGTCAGTGCAGACGACTACACTTTCATCATATTTCTCAGCTATATCTAGGGTATTTTCAATTGCGGACAAGCCATCTTCTTTATTCTAACGCTCCTTCTCTTATCTTACTACAGTATAACCCCGTTATAACAAACTTGAAGGGACCCCAGAAGTTTGTTTACATTAACCGATCATTGGTTTAACTGAGCTTTGGCTTCGACTTTGACTTGGCTTTGGCAAAAACGCGGGTATATTATGAATGTAATATACAATGTATGTGGAAACTTTGATTATTGTTTTGTATGTATATACAGTACAACCCCATTAAATCCAGCTCGCTTAAACCAAACCATCGGTTAATCCAAACTGATTTCGGTGGCCAGGCAAAATACTACCCTTTATCATATAACAAATTTGGTTGGGGTCTTAGATGACCTTATAACCACATGACAGTTTGGTTTAACGTACCGGAAGTGGCCTGGGGCCCAACAATTTCGTTTGGATTAACCGATAATTCCAATTAACCGACTTCGGTTCAACCAACTATTTTATATGATAAATGGTAGTATTTTGCCGGGCCGTCGAAAACAGTTAGGATTAATCGATCGTTTGGTTTAACCAAGCTTGGTTTAATGGGGTTGTACTGTAGTAATGCTAAGCGTCAGACAAAATAGCGCAACCTATAGGATTTCAAATTTCCAGGGGAACACATTTTGGGTTCCATGCCCAGGGCTGACGGGTGCCCATCGATAACGATTTAGTTTTTGTTCCGTGAAACAGATTATGCGAACTGAGTCGTGGTAGAAAAGAATTGTTGGTTCTGTTGTTTTTCCAGCATGGTAACGGCACGATACTGGAAACGATCGTTACCGTGAAATCCTATAAGTTTGTTTGTTGTTTGTTTGTTGTTGCTTTACGTCCTAGCAACATCTAAGGTCATATCAGGAGAGGTACCGACTTGTGACAGTATGCACTCATGGTGACTTTATAGTGCTTTCCCACTGGGAAACCAGGCTGCCGGCACCATGACCCGGTATCCTACTTAGTCACATTATCCTGACACTGAGCACACCAGTCCTTGCCCTGTCCTAATAATGCCGAGCGCCTGGATAGGAAGTGACACATATCAATTTTTAAGTCATTGGTTTGACTCGACCATGTTTCGAAGCCATAAGTTGTAGCGGCAAGTATATATGTGGTGTAAGTTTTTCGCTTGACTTCACAAAGGATTGAATTCCCGAATCCTTTATAGGAGGTGAGCACTTTACTGATTCTATTACCGGGCCTGGTGGCTGAGGCTGTAAGAGTGCCAACTGGCTTCCTGTCTGGGAGGTTGTGGGTTTGAATCCCCACTGAGTCAAACCAATGACTGACAGAATTGATACCTGTCACTACCTGGCATGTCGTTCGACATTAATAGGATAGGAAAAGGACTGGTTTGCTGAATAGTAGGATAACATGACTGAGTGGGGTATCCGGTTATGATGCTGGTGGCTCGGTCCCCCAGTTGTACAGCACTATAAAGTCGCCATGAGTGCGCACTGCTACAAGTTGGTACCTGCCCTGATATGACCTTAGATGTTGCTAGGATTTAAAATCCCAATATATGAAACGAAATACAATTTCTGTCTTCCTGTCTGACATTTAATGTGAAAAGTAGGTGCCATCAGTCAGGGTTACCAGC
The DNA here is from genome assembly GCA_030323885.1 of Branchipolynoe longqiensis. Taxonomy (NCBI): domain Eukaryota; kingdom Metazoa; phylum Annelida; class Polychaeta; order Phyllodocida; family Polynoidae; genus Branchipolynoe; species Branchipolynoe longqiensis. Next base: position 54,241,452 of record CM059200.1, on the reverse strand, counting down.
AGTCAGGGGTACCAGCACTCACTGGTGCCAGTAGTCAGGGATACTGCAGTCAGGGGTACCAGCAGTCAAGGATACCAGCAGTCAGCGATACCAGCAGTTAGGGGTACCAGCAGTCAGGGATACCAGCAGTCAGGGATACCAGCAGTCAGGGATACCAGGGATACCACCAGTCAGGGGCACCAGCAGTCAGGGGCAGCAGCAGTCAGGGGGACCAGCAGTCAGGGGTACCAGCAGTCATGGGTACCAGCAATCAGTGATCCCAGCAGTCAAGGGTACCCGAAATCTGATAACCAGCAGTCAGAGACACCAGCAGTCAGGGATACCAGCAGTCAGGGGCACCAGCATTCAGGACTACCTGCAGTCAGGGACACCAGCAGTCAAGGATACCAGCAGTCAGCGACACCAGCAGTTAGAGATACCAGCAGTCAGGGATACCAGCAGTCAGGGGTACCAGCAGTCAAGGGTACCCGAAATCAGATAACCAGCAGTCAGGGACACCAGCAGTCAGGGATACCAGCAGTCAGGGATACCAGCATTCAGGACTACCAGCAGTTAGGGATACCAGCAGTCAGGGATATCAGGTGTCAGGGATACCAGCAGTCAGGGTTACCAGCAGTCAGGGCTACCAGAAGTTAGGGATACCAACAGTCAGGGATATCAGCTGTCAGGGATACCAGCAATCAGGTAGTCAGACATAACAACAGTCAGGAGTGCCAGCAATCAGGGATACCAGCAGTCAGGGGCTCCAGGAATCAGGGATATCAACAGTCAGGGATATCAGCAGTCAGAGGGATACCAGCAGTCAGGGATACCAGCAATCAGGCAGTCAGGGGTACCAGCAGTCAGGGATACCAGAAGTCAGGGATAACAGCAATCAGGCAGTCAGAGATACCAGCAGTCAGGGGTGCCAGCAGTCAGGGATACCAGCATTCAGGGGTACCAGCAGTCAGGGCTACCAGCAGTTCGGGATACCAGCAGTCAGGGATACCAGCAGTCAGGGATACCAGCAACCAAACAGTCAGAGATAACACCAGTAAGGGCTACCAGTAGTCTGGGATACCAGCGGTCAGGGATATCAGTAGTTATATTCACAGTCCGAATGAGAAGTCAAAGCGACAATCAAAGTTACACAATTTTGTATTTAACCATGTCAGGCCGGCTTGAAAGATTCTATGTAACTCCCATTTGATCCCTTCCCAAAAGTACACATATCCACCCCCGCCTTGTCAAGGGAGCGGTTGCTCGCGTACCAAGTTGAAAGCGAAGCAATTCCACATATCCTCTCCAGCCTTGTCAAGGGAGCGGTCGCTTGTGTACCAAGTTGAAAGCGAAGCACTTTCACATATCCTCTCCGGCCTTGTCAAGGGAGCGGCTGCTCACGTACCAAGTTGAAAGCGAAGCACTTCCACATATCCTCTTCCGCCTTGTCAAGGGAGCGGTTGCTGACGTACTAAGTTGAAAGCGAAGCACTTCCACATATCCGCCCCCGCCTTGTCAAGGGAGCGGTTGCTGGCGTACCAAGTTGAAAGCAAAGCACTTCCACATATCCTCTCTGGCCTTGTCAAGGGAGCGGCTGCTCGCGTACCAAGTTGAAAGTGAAGCACTTCCACATATGCTCTCCGGCCTTGTCAAGGGAGCGGCTGCTCGCATACCAAATTGAAAGTGAAGCACTTCCACATATCCTCTCCGGCCTTGTCAAGGGACCGGCGGCTGGTGTACCAAGTTGAAAGCGAAGCACTTCCACATATCCTCTCCGCCTTGTCAAGGGAGCGGCTGCTCGCATATCAAGTTGAAAGTGAAGCACTTCCACATATCCTCTCCTGCCTTGTCAAGGGAGTGGCTGCTCACGTATCAAGTTGAAAGCGAAGCACATCCACATATCCTCTCTGGCCTTGTCAAGGGAGCGGCTGCTCGCGTACCAAGTTGAAAGCGAAGCACTTCCACATATCCTCTCCGGCCTTGTCAAGGGAGCTGCTGCTCGCGTACCAAGTTGAAAGCGAAGCACTTCCACATATCCGTCCCCGCCTTGTCAAGGGAGCAGGTCCTCACGTACCAAGTTGAAAGCGAAGCACTTCGGTGACAACCCACGCATGAGATATGAAACTCGTCGCATGTGGCCAGTAATAATAGTCAGAGTCCACTTCATTGTCATGAAATGAATTAACTCTTCGATTCAATTTCTGCCATGCAACCCGTCCGGATGGGGTGGCCTAATCGGTAGAGCGCGGGCCTCGTGTGCGGAAGGTCGGGAGTTCGGTTCCCAGTCCAGTCAAATCAATGACTTTAAAATTGATCCTTACCGCTTCCTAGCCTGGCACACAGCATTAATAGGATAAGGCAAGGACTGGTTAGCTCAGTGTCAGGATAATGTGACTGAGTGGGATATCGGGTCATGGTGCCGGCAGCCTGATTTCCCAGTGGGGCAGCACTATAAATTCACCATGAGTGTGCGCTGTCACAAGTCGGTACTCGTCCGGATATGACCTTAGATGTTGGTAAGGCGTGAAACCCCTAACAAACAAACTCAGTTGTCGTTTGCAAGCGGGGTTGTGAGCACTGATCCATGACGAGGCTGTATTTATTCATTTATGTCTGTGTGTGATGATAGATAAGTGCCCGGTATGGCTACACAGATACCGTTGCTGCAAGTGTCCTCACGTTGCCCGCCGGGAAGGTGGGGGGTGGGGCACTTCCGGTGTGTAATGCTTCTTAGGGGGCCACTTCCGGTATGTAACAGTTCTTAGCAGTTAAACCGGATGTAGAAAATTGCTTTATTTACGCATCCGTCCGTAAGACTGAGTTGAGCGTCCGTCTCCCGTTTTGGTAGATCGTGGGGTTGAACCCTGGTTGAGTTAAACCAATGACTTAAAAATTGATACTTGGCGCTTCCTAACCAGGTGCTCGTCTTTATTATGATAGGCCAAGATCTGGTTGATTCAGTGTCAGGATTATGCGACTGAGTGGGATATCAGGCTGGTGGCCTGGTCTCCCAGTGGGGCAGCACTATGAAGTTGTCATGAGTGTGCACTGTCGCAAGTCGGTACCCATCCTGATATGACCTTAGATGTTGCCAGGACGTAAAGCTCCAACAACCAACTAACTAGCTACACAGATAACGTTGCTGCTGATTGATTCGTGGTTCGTTAAAGTGCCTGTCAGTCAGTCGGACAAAGAATATTCTAGTCCGGTGTTATTCGGACTTGAAATTTATTGATTATGTAACGGACGGTAACCCGACGGGTAACAGGTGGTAACAGATGGGTAACAGATGGTAACGGACGGTAACGGTTGGTAATGGATCTAACGATCAATGGTCAATTCAGAATACAAAAAGAACTATAACGAACGGCAACAGATATGTAACGGATATGTAACGGACGGGAACGGATGGTAACAGACACGAACGGACGGGAACGGACGGGGAACAGACTGTAATGGATAATAACCGCATAGGTCAGTCTGGCACACTGCGATACAATCTTTGTGCATGCTCAAACCTTGTAATGGATCCGGTCAGATATCAACAGATATCAACGGATATCAATGGCTATGCAATGGACACAAACCGGACTTTGCCGGATATCAACAAACTTTGTTCGGTTTATTTCCGTTTTCCCCAATCGGGCGAGGGGTGACAGAGCCTTTAAGCTGTTTGAAATATGTGAAATATGTGAAATATATGCATATAAATATAAACCGTACATGCAAAGAAATATATGCTTATTTGCATAGGAATTGTCGGGGCACTGTCGGAAAAGGCACCCCCAAGCAAAGCCCAGCCCAGTGACGGACAGCCACCATCCTCCACCCCCCACCACACCCACACCACACCCACACCCACACGCACACCCCTCAGATCCTCCTTCACCCCCACTCTTACATTAATACCGCCAGTCGGCCTCAGACTATCATTTAGGGAGATGGATTTCCTGGGAATTCTCTGACCTCCATCGACCGGCATTGCCGCCCTCAGTTCACCCATCAAGTCTAAGTGTGGGTGGGGGGGGGGGCGGGGGGGGGGCGGCGAGGGGGATGAGGGGAAGACGGGGATGGGGAGCGGAGGAGGAGAGGAAGGGATGGGGAGTTGGGGTAGGGGGAGGTGATGTGAGTGTGGCTGTGCGCGTGTGTCTGTGTGGATAGGTGGGGTTGTGTGGGAGGGGTGGGGGAGTTTGGTAGGCGTGTCTAGGTGGTAGATGTGTGGGTGTGGTGTGGGTGGATGGGTGGGTGTGGATGGGTGCGGCTGTGTGGGGTATGGGTGGTCTGTGTGTGGATGTGTGTGTGCGTGGATGTGTGTGTGGGGGGGGGGGCGAAATGTGTGTTAGTGTGAGGATGGAGGTGGGGAGTGGGAGTGGGGAGGGGGTGGTTAAGGGGACACTTGGGGCATGGTGGTGCTTGTGGAGGGAGAAAGGGACGGGAGGAGGGAGAAGGGGGGAATGGGGAGGGAGGAGGGAAGAGGCGAGAGGAGAGGAGGAATTGGGAAGGGAGGGGAAGGGGGAGGTGGGAAGAGGGGAGAGGCGAGAGGAATAGGATCGTGGCGGTGAGGGAAGGAGGGGGAGGAGGGGGGCGGGGGGGAGGGGAACATGGAAGAGATGGGAAGGGGGGATTGGGAGGATGAAAGGTGGCAGTAGGGGAGGGACGGAAGACTGGGACGGGAGAGAAAATGGAGGATGAGAGGAGGGGCGAGGAAACGGGAGGGAGGGGGAGGGGTGAAGTTGGGGAATTGGGAGCGAGAGGAGAGGAGGGAAGTGGGGGAAGTGGGAGGGAGAGGAGAGGAAGGAAGTGGGGGAAGTGGGGAGGGGAGAGGAGAGGTGGGATGGAGGAGCGGAGACGCAGGTGGAGGAAATGGAGAGGTGGAATGCGAACAGGGGTATAGGGAGGGGGAGGGGGAGGGAGTGGGAGAAGGAAAGGGGGGAGGTGGAATGGGGAGAGGGAGGGTAACGTGAGGAGGGGGTGGAAAGTTGAGGAGGGGGAGAGGGGAGTTGGGAGGTGGGAAGGTGGTGAGGATGAGAAGTGAAGTTGAGGGAGGGGAGGGAGGAGCGAGGGGGGGGGAGGGTTTCAGATTACCGCGCCGGGGTAGGTAGAGGAATAGTCGACAGGGGAGGGCAGGGGGGGGAGGTTCCACAGGGAGACGGTGGGTGTGTGGTTTGTGTGTGGGTGGGAGGGAGGGTGTGTATGTGAGGGGGGATGGGGATGGGATGGGGGGGGGTCGGTTAGTGTCGGGTGCGTGTGTATGGGTAGGTAGATTCAGATGATGCTGGTTTCTGAATGTGGTTATGGGTTTGTAATCGGGCACGTGTCTACGTGGTAGTGAGTTGCAGAAGGGGCGAGATGGGAGAGGGAGACGTGGGTGGGTGGGGGGGGGGGGGTGGGGTGAGGGGGATAGTAGGGCAGCTTCAAATGATGTTGGTTTCTCTGTATGTGCTTGTCGATTCATGGAGACCAGCTAGATAAGCCTCGCTTTTCTGGGATCCTTTGTGTCTGTAAGGAATTTGTATGCATTTATTGTATCACCTCAGTTTATTGTAAACATACCTTGCAGAGAGTTAAAATAAAAGAATTGAATTGAATTGAAATATGGGCGGGTGGGATGAT